>JAQPPZ010000701.1:0-600000 GCA_028583015.1 Wollemia nobilis | reverse complement strand
TGGAGAAAATTAAGGAACTTTCCAATCAACATTACTCAACTTTGCTCTCCAGAGAAAATGGTAACCCTCATTCCTAGGTAATATTGTTGCAGCATATACCAATAGTATTAATTTTGGAAGATAAACAAAATCTCAATTAACCAATCACTATGGAGGAACTTAAGGAGATTATAGCAACTCTACCAAAGGATAAAGCTCATGGACCTGATGGATTCACAAACAAATTTTACCAGCAATAGTTACACATCATCAGAGAAGATTTGCTATGCATGATTGAGGACATTAGGGTGAAAGGTAAGCTTCTTGAAGCCATCAACTTCACCTTTCTAGCATTGATTCCTAAATAAAAAATACCACTACTTTCTCTAGATTCAGACCAATTTCTCTATGTAACTATTCCTATAAAATTATTACCAAGCTATTGGCCAATAGAATAAATTATAAACTTGACAAACTAATATCAAAAGAGCAAGGAGGGTTCATGCTTGGAAAACAAATATATGATAATATCATAACAGTGCATGAAGCCCTCCATAGTAGTAGAAAATAAAAAAAGAAACAAATTGTTATAAAAATTGATATGGCAAATGCCTTTGATCGAGTTAATATACAATTTGTAGAACAAATTTTACAAAAGTTTGGATTCCCACATCAGGTCATCAAGTGGATTAGAGCATGCATAAAATACCCATGGATAACCCCCTTAATAAATGGAGAACCAAAAAATTTCTTTTAGGCTATAAGGGGAATTAGACAAGAGTGTCCACTATCACCATACCTTTACATCATTTTAGCTGAGACTCTGGGAAGATTAATCAACCATCTTTGAAGAGAAAGAAACATAACAGGGATAGAGGCTGCAACAAGATATAAAGTTGTAACACATGGCCAATTTGCAGATGATATCATTCTTCTAGGTGAAGCCACCAAGCAAAATGTTAGATAATTCAAGCAATGTATGGATTGGTTTACACAAGTTATTGACGCTCATATAAACACTCAAAAGAGTCAGTTCTATACACAAAATGTTGCAACAAAAAGAGTCAAACTCTTTTGCACTATCTTAGGATTTTGGTCTGGTACAAAAAAATACTTCAGATATCTAGGAGTGCCCATGAGCTTCCACCTCAAAGCCTCAGACTATTGGACCCTAATATTGGACAAGATGGTCAGGAGGATACAAAGTTACAATAATAGTTGGCTCAATGTTGCAGGAAGGGTAGTATTGATCAAATCAGTGTTAGTTTCTCTTCTAGTCTACTAACTATTTATCTTCTCTTCCAGTCTACTAACTATTAGTATATCATGCTCCCAAGTTTATTTTGCAAAATGTAGATGGAATCATATGCAAATTCCTATGGCAAGGAGGTAGGCAATCAGAAATAAAAAAGTTCTACTTAGTCAATTGGGAGATAGTCATCAAAAGTAAAATTCAAGGAGGACTAAGAATAAAAAAAATGGAGATAGTTTCGAAAGCACTAGGAGCAAAACTTCTCTGGAACATGCTTAAACACAATCGAGCATGGTAGTGCATACTAGTTAGCAAGTATGTAAATAATCAAACAGGTATTCAAATTCTCAAACATATAGACAACTTCCCAAAGCATCATCGGTTTAGAAACATATAGTGACTACAAAGAGCATAATAGAGGATAAAATTTCTTGACTTCCAGGAGATGGTAAGTCAATTAATCTATGGGAGGACCCAATTATAGGAAATCCACCATTAAAAGAGAGAACTCCAATCGAATTGCAGAATCACTTGGAAAGCCAAAGAATACTCAAAATATGTGACTTGTTTTATTGGACCTCTGAAACTTTGAACTGGAAGTCCCCTTCCATTCCATCTCATCTTCAAGGATATTGGGATTATTTTAAGTCCCACGTGGTGAGCATTAGACCTCTTCATCCCACAATGCCAGACAAAATTATTTGGGGTAACATCAATAATAATTGGGAATACTCAGTGCATCTAGGAGTCCAACATCAACAAATTGGGCCTACGAACAAAATACTATTGATATTATGGAAAACTAGAGCACCACCTAAACTACAAGTATGCAGCTGCATAGTTTCTCAAAATAAATTCTTAACATATGATAATCTGCAAAAGAGGAGTATAACAGGGCCTCATGTTTGTTATAGGTGCAGGCAAAACAATGAAACAATTTTTCATCTTTTGTTTGAATTCCCAAAGGCAATTTCAATTTGGTTAGGAATAACCAAAATTCTTGGCATTTCCTACTCTGGAAGGTTAACCATAGACACATATTTTACCAAGTGGAACAAATAATATAAAGGTAAATTGGCAGGTAAGCCCCTCCTAAAATATATGTGGAGCTCTATACCATATTTTGTCATCTGACACATCTGGTTGGATAGAAACCAGAGTATTTTTGAAGGAAAAGGTAAGGACAATAAAACTCTAATACGAAAGATAAAAGAATAATTAGTCCTAAATGTTAAATCTAGTTTCTGTCAACAATAATATGAAGAATATCTGTCACCCACAAAAAGAAGAATGATCTACCAAATTAATCTCCAAGCTTTTATGACACAGGGAGGATGCAGAGTAAAAAATTCCTTGCTTGACATATGTTTTTTGATACTTTTCTTTAATGGTGCCTCCAAGTCCAACCTCGATCAAGCAGCTGTAGGGGGGTTGATTCTTATAGGACCCCTCGAGATCCTACTCAAATACATGATCAACTTGGAAACAACATATAACAATGTGATAGAGGCTATTGGATGCGAAATTGACTTAAAATTGGTGGCAAAGCAAGGAATCACTTAGGTCACAATTTACGAGGATTCTAAATTGATAATAACAGCTCTTGCCAAAAATAAAGATTTTAGATCTTTACAATTGAAGATTATTCAAGACAAGATTAGACAACTAGGTAGGATCATTGGCAAAATATCCTATCAACACATAAGGTAGGAATTCAACAAAGAGGCTAACACACTAGCGAATCAGGCAATAAATATAGCCCTTGGTTATTGCCACTAAATCATCAAGAAGCAGAAGGGCAGGGGTGGTATGCGAGGATGACAAATACTCCAATAATAAGGTTATTTTTTGTCTTCATGTTCTATTTTTTAGAATGCTTTGTTCACTTTGATCTCTGATTAAAGAGTTTTGTACTTTTTTGTTAAGTAAATAAATATTTTTTTTTTTAAAAAGAAGTTTTGGTGGGAGCAAGTGCAAGCTAAGAGCAACGAAGAAGTATGAGCAAGGAAGCAAGAACTAGAAAACAAAGTACAATCAAGGAACAAGTGCCACTTCTTGTTCAAGATTTTGGAAGAATTTAAAGGATTCATTTGAGGAAAATTTGTGTCATTTGTGAAAGTCCTTATCAAAAGAATGAATGGCCAAGTTGGAAGTATGAATGCCCTAGTTAGCAATAAGAGAAAGAGTAAATCTATGGCAAACCCTATCCAGGTAGCAGATTCTACACCAAAAGTGATTATCAAATATGAGATGATTGAGCATGATATAATGGTTCTTAAAACCAAAGGGTTAATATGTAAGTTTCATGGATATTGGCCAAGTTTTTCTAAGATTCAAAATTGGATCAAGTGAAAGTGGGGATTGAATTCAAATTACTCCATGAATTTTCTTCCAGAAGGATTTTTCCTCATTATTTTTTCTAGTTCAGAAATAAGGGATAAAATAATAGATGGAGGCCCATGGTTTAGGGGTAAAGATGCATTATATTTAAGACCTTGGAGTGAGAATTTTTCTATGGATACATAAACTATTAAAAGAATTTTGGTATGGATTAGGCTTTTTGGACTTCCTTATCAATTCATTAATAAGGAGGTTTGAAGAGTATTGGTAATACTCTAGGTTAATTCATCTAGGAGGGACCAACTACTTGTTGAGTGGTATTTTCACCCAGTTGTGAAAGTACAACTCTCCTTTAGGATTTGGGTCCCAAATCCCCTCTTGCAAAGAAGTCAAACAAACAACTTCTCCAAGGTCTCTGTTGTATTAGCATTTGCAACTATGTATTAGTAATCTCAAATGAAGATAATCAATTTAAATACTTGGAACACCTTAGTGATTGCAAGTAACCGTAAACAAGGGGCAATGTTGGTTTATTTCATCATGAAGCTTTAGTGATTGTTCATTGTTTTTTTTTTTAGATTTTGTAATTTAAAAATGTTTATTTTAAATAAATTAAACCTTCTGGAAAAATAAAAAAAATGAGAAAGAAATGCAAAAAATTAAAAATAGAACACATTCAGTCTGATGCTATCCTGTTCCGACAAAACCGAAGATATGAGGTTTCCATGCATGCAACCTAACCTATTGGACCTGCAAAACATGCACAATCTCGATAAGCTAAGTGCTAGCTTATAGGGATTTGAATGAGGTTTTTAGATTTAAGCATTCGCATGCAGCAACCAAGAAAAACTTGTATCAACTCCATTTACAAGCCTAAAATCTGAAAAGGGAAAATAGACATTTAATCTTGCATGCAGAAAATGAATCCTTCTTTCTTGCCCATAAGATGCAAATTTTTGAAATGTTATCTGCATTAAATATTTGTCTTTTTACAATAACAGATATCTAGTTTTCCAAAACCAAAAAAAGTGGAAGAAAAGCACTCCAAAGTAGGCCCAGAATGGCTCATCACCCTCAGCTCTGCAACCCTGCTCCCAGCGGTTTTTGACCCTCGTATCAATCTGTGCCTCTGCTTTTATACTTTATGGTGCGGTTCTTTGTTTTGCTTTGCGGTGCTTCGTTTCACCTCCCAGATTGCATCGTTTCGTATTCCCTACCTTTTTGTTGCTTTTGACTTTATGTTCGATGCCGAAACGTTTGATATTATTTGTGAACTATAATGCTTCTGTAACCCTGACACCTGTATGCCATGTGTTTCACGCCCCTTTGCATGCTTCACAACTACCCCCTTTTAAATTGCGACAAAAATAGCATGTCGCGATATCGCGACGTTTTTCTACATGCAACTCTGCTCTTCTACCTGCACCGCGAAAACAAGACGTGTCATAAAATCGTGACATTTTTCAGCCAACAGCCTTGTCCACCACCATGCACAGCAAAAATGATACATGTCACGAAATCGTGACATTTTTATGCTATCAGGCCATGTGGGTGCAACCTATCGTGAAATCGTGACGCTTTTCTGCTTCGCTGGGTTTTGTTGCACTTAGCTGCGAAAACGTGACATGTCACGAAATCGTGACACTTCTCTCTTCTGCCCCATCTTATGCTTTCTGTTGTGAAATCGTGACACCTTTTCATTTCGTTCACTTTGGCAGCTTCCTATCACGAAATCGTGATGCTTTTCATCTTCGTATGCCTTGGCTGCTTCCCGTCGTGAAATCGCAATGCTTTTCATCTTCGTACGCCTTGGCTGCTTCCTGTCGCAAAATCACGATGCTTTTCATCTTCATATGCCTTGACTGCTTCCTGTCGTGAAATCATGATGCTTTTCATCTTCGTACGCCTTGATTGCTTCCTGTCGCAAAATCACGACGCTTTTCATCTTCGTACGCCTTGGCTACTTCCTGTCGTGAAATCGTGACACTTTTCATCTTTGTACGCCTTGACTGCTTCCTGTCACGATATCGCGACAGCTTTAGTGCCTTGCCCTGTTTGACTAGTTTGACTGCGATTTTATGACATGTCGTGATATCGCGACAATTTTCCATTCTATCTTTCTCTCTCCTCTATGGACCGCGATTTCTCGACACGTCGCGATATCGTGACATTTTCTCTTCACGATGCATTCTGCTGCTCATAGCCACGAAAACATGCCAAGTTGCAAAATCGTGACGTTTCTTCTTTCTCTGCATTTTGCTTGTTTGAGCAGCGACAGCGCAACACGTCGCGAAATTGCGACAACTTTCATTTCTTGGCAACGACAATGCAACATGTTGCAAAATCGTGACAACTTTCATCTCTTGGCAGCGACAGCGCAACATGTTGCAAAATTGCAACAACTTTCATTTCTTGGCAGTGACAGCGCAACACGTCGCGAAATCGCAACAACTTTCATTTCTTGGCAGCGACAGTGCAACATGTCGCGATGTCGCGACACTTTTTCATTTTCTGCCATGATGGAGCAACATGTCGCGATATCGTGACACTTTTCATTTTCTGCCGCGATGGAGCAACATGTCGCGATATCGCGACACTTTTTCATTTTTTGTCGTGATGGAGCAACATGTCGCGATATCACGACACTTTTTCATTTTCTGTCGCGATGGAGCAACATGTCGTGATATCGCGACACTTTTTCATTTTCTACTGCGATGGAGCAACATGTCGCAATATCGCGACACTTTTTCATTTTTGTGAAATTTTGCTTTTTTCTTGATTTTTTTTAGCATCTGGGTCATAGCGGTCTTCTTTGGAAGCAAGCAAAAAGGTGGGTCCCCAATTTTGGGGTGTGTTGTGGATCAGCCACAACACTACTAAGGAGAGAAGGCATATTGTATACACTCGAATATGTGTTACCATGGATATTTTAAAATATTTACCATAGTCGATTATGATTAAATATTAATCAAGAGAATAGGATTAACAAGTGGATTAAGAAAATATTGCATTTCATTGTCACAAATATCATGAAATCAGGCACATGGTAAGAGACTGCAAAGTAAAAATGGAGGAAGAGATGGAATTTTTTTTGGGCATCAGGCTATTTTCAATTTGAAACAAGGAGATCATATCACAAGAGAAGCTAGGTCAAACCAAGGATTTTCCACTCCTAAGAAAGTGGCTAGGAAAACCTCTCCACATCATCAGATGGCAAAGGCAAATACAGTTCACTCGAATCAACCATTAGAAGAAAAAAATGATATGAGGTATGAGGAAGTACAATGCACAAGTTCAAATATAGAAGGATCTAAAGGTGCAAAGGAAGAAAGGAAGGTAAATTCTAAAACAAAGGAATATGGGGAGGCAAATTTTAAAGCAAATGAGATGAAGGAGGTCAAGCTTAATCTAGGTAAATCACCTTTAGTCTCCTAAAATAGCATAAAATCTTCTCCTTATAATAAAAATGAAAGTAGTACAGAGTGTATTCCTTACACTTTAGGGTTTCAAGTACAGTACATTAAAGAAAATCTTATGGGGGATATCCAAGGAAATTTAGGATTTCTAGGCAACATAAAAAAGTAATGACTATGGAGGATCATTTATGTAGTTTAGATTTTTCAGGGCAACATAAATAAGAAAATGCTAATGAACCTATTCCTTGCATTTTTTACTTTTTATGGCAACATAAATCTTTAAAAGATAAGTCTCATTATGAACAATATCAAAAAATAGAAAAAAATAGAAGAGATTGATGAAGATGAGAGTATTGGCAAAAATGGAAGGAGAGGAAGGCCATCAAAGCAAGAGCAAAGAGAAAAAGAAAATTAAGAGGATATTAATATAGAAAGCCAAATAAAAACATCATAGGTGTTAACAAGAAGTGGGGCTAAGCCAACTAATAAAAATAAAAAGTGTTGATGATGAAAATGATATCATGGAATATTAGGGGTATAAATAAAACCTTTAAAATAAGAGTTATTAAGGAATTGATAGGTTATTATAGTCTTGAGTTTATTTTATTACAATAAATAAAATTAAGTAGTGAAGAATGTAAGGATGTTTTTAAGAAGATTTGGAAGATGGGTGATTTTTTAACAATTTCTTCTATAGGAACTTTAGGTGGTATTGCAATAATATGGGACAAATGCAAATGGGATGGGCAATTATTAGAAGCAAAAAGTAATTGGGTTGTTGGATTATTTTGCAAGAAAGAGGAAAACATCAAAGTTGAGGTTATAAATGTATATGCTCCAACTATAGTTACTCTTCATAAAAGATGATGGAAGGATCTTAGCATATTTTTATCAAATACAATGATGATTCATTGTGATCTATGGATTCTTGGGGTGATCTTAGTACTATTCTATCTCCTTTGGAAAAGAATGGTGGTATTTCAGGATGGCCCAAATCAATGCAATATTTTTCTTCATTTGTCAATTCAAATGACCTTTGGGATGTTAGTCCCTCAAGCTTTCAATATACATGGGATAATAGCTGCATTAGGCAAAATCATATAGCAAAAATACTAGATAGATTCTTGTTCTCCAATAAATAGTTGCAAATAAAGTATACAATCTCCTCAGATATTTTATTGCGAGCAGAATCAGATCACAAACCCATTCTTTTGACTTATGAGTTACCTTATAATGGTCATCCAAAGCCATTTTGCTTTTAGTCTATGTGGCTCCAAGATCCTGATTTTTTCCATATGGTTATGTTATGGTGGGATGAAACAAAATTTAAAGGATCATGTATGTACAAGTTTGTTCAAAAGTTGAAATATTTAAAGGAGAAAATGAAGATTTGGAATGCCAAATACTTTGGTAATATTTTTAAATAAAGGAAAGAAATTGAATCCAAGCTCAAAAATTTACAAGAGATGGTAGAAATTAATGATTTGGATCAAGATTATTATGTGAAAGAAAATTAATTACTTTCTAATTATCAAAATGCATTGAAAAAGGAGGAGTCATATTGGTTACAAAAATCTAGAGAGAAATGGCTCACGAAAGAAGATAGAAATACACAAAAAATGCATGCTACAACCAAAACTAAAAATTTTGTCCATCATATAAAAAATATTTTAACTCAAGATGGAAGAAATATTGAGGATGAAGAAGATATAAGGAAGCAATTTATTATTTTAATAATATATTGTCAGAGTCTAAGCAAGATAAGGAGGTACAAGAAAAAAATTTGCAAAATATTCCATCAGTTATCACTCTAGGACAAAATGAAAGCTTGATGAAGAAGATATCTATGGAGGAGGTCCATGAAGCATTTTTCTCTTTCCATCCTAACAAGGCGCCTGACCCCAATGGATTTCTTACATTTTTTTCAAATGGAATTTATTAAAGAGTGATATGTTAGTTGCAGTTGAAGAGGCCTAGAAATAAGTGAGATCATTGCTACTTTTATTACCTTGGTTCCCAAGAAAGGTGACATAAAATATTTTGATAATTTTCATCCAATAAGCCTGTGTAATGTGATTTATAAGATCATTTCAAAATTACGGCAAATATGTTGAAAGGTATTCTAGGGTGTCTTATCTCAAAGGAACAAGGTGGCTTTGTTCATGGTAAACAAATTCTTTATGGTATAATTATTGCACAAGAGGCCATACATTCTCTTCATTCCATGAAAAAACTAATTATGCTTTTAAAATTAGAAATGAACAAAGAATATGATAGGGTTTCCTGGAATTTTCTACATCCTATTCTAAAAAAAAATGGCTTTGATTAAAGTTGGTGTGAGTGGATTAAATATTAATATAGCATTACAAATTTTTCTATTTTAATCAATGGTTCTCCTATTGGTTACTTCAAGTCATCTTGTGGACTTCATAAAGGTGATCCACTTTCTCCTTATCTATTCGTTATTTTGGTAGAAGCATTAGGGAGAGCCTTTTCAAAGGTAAAATGGAAGACAAAATCAAGGGTATTCAAGTTGTAAAAAAATGTTCCTCTTAATCTCATCTCCAATTTGTTGATGGTACTTTTCTTTGAGGCCATTCCTCAGTTAGTGAGGCCATGAAGTTTAAATCAATATTCTCATGCTATGAGAAGGCTACTGGACAATTGGTAAATACTACAAAATCTAATATTTTTTATGAATACTACCCTAGATTTACAACAAATTATTATGAATATTTTAGGGTTTAAAAATTGAAAATTTTCTATCAACCTACTTGGGCATTCCTTTGTTTGATAAAGGAAATAAAAATGAGCTATGGGTCTCTATTTTAGACAGAATGAAAGATTGCTTGGCAGGTTGGAAAGTTAAGTTTTTAACCATGGAAAAAAGGCTACAACTTATAAAAACTATATTGTAATCCATACCTATTTATATGATGTCACTTTCAAGATTGCCAATAGGTATAGCATTAGACTTTGATAAAATTCAAAAAGACTTTCTATGGAAAGGTTGTGAGGAAAAATTTAGGTTTCCTTTTTGTAAGTGGGATAGGGTTTACAAAGGAAAGAATATTGGAGGAGCAGGCTTGCAAAATTATAAACTTATGAATTTGGCATTAGGAAAAAATCTTGGGTGGAGATTATTCAAAGATCAAGGAAAGAATTGGGTAAAAATATTGCTTCAAAAATATATAGGTTCTCTTGATGCAATGAAATTATTTAGGAAAAGAACTCTATCCAAAGGATCGTCAATATGGAACTTCATATCAAAGAGTTCACAATTGATAAAGAAACATATTATATGGCCATTCAATGAGAGGAGTTATGGAAAATTTTGGTCTAATGCGTAGTTGAAGCCTTATCGTCTTATCTTTGACTCAAAATGATAACCATTGGCTCAAGCATGCCTAGCATGTAAAGGTATAAAGGTCAAAAACTATATTTTTATGAGCAACAACTCTAGATCATGGATTTATTTTAGTAACCTGGTCGAAGGAGAGGAACTCCAATAAATTGTAGATGAACTTCAAAAGATGCTTCAAGAGTTTTATTTGCCTATTTTTACATGAAAGGATGAGTTGGTTTGGAATTTATCAAAGGATGGTGGATAATTGGTCAAGTTGAGATATATGTATTTAGAACAATCAAAATTTCCTTCTCCCTATGATTTTATTTGGAAGAATGTTTGGTCATTACAGGCTCTCACTAGGGCCTCAACATTCCTTTGGTTAGCAGTTCAAAGTAAAATTCTTACAGGAGAGAGTCTATAAAGAAGAGGATATTATGGAACCTTTAGATTTGCCTTGTGTGAGAAGGATTTAGAAACATCAGACCATTTACTTTTTTATTGTTCGTTTGCTCATACCATTTGGGGTTATTTATTAAAAAATATGAAATTATATTGTGTAGCTCCATCAACATTGAAGGAGTTGATGAAATGTTGGATTAATTATTTAAAAGCTAAAGAATTATGTATTCTTTGGAGGACTGGCCCTGCCATTATTTTTTGGAATTTATGGCTTAAAAAGAATAATAATTTTTTAAAAAGTAAATCTCAAAATCTTGCCCAAGTTTGGAATTGTATTATTGCCTCTCTTTTAGAATGTCTACAAACATGGTGCTCATCATGGGAAGTCTCAATTGTAGAAAAGAGGTGCTAATAAATTGGTTACATGATTTAAACATACATGGAAGAGTCATCTACGATAATAAAATTAAACCAAAGGATCTAATTCAATCTATGGTAAAATAGAAATATCTAGAAATTGGATTTATCAAAATTAATTATAATGGTGCTTCTAAACGAATTTGAAGAAAAGTTGGTGGAGGTGGTGTTTTTAGAAATAGTGAAGGTGAAATTATCCTCACTTATTCAGAATCTTATGGAACTTCAACTAACAATTATGCAAAGTCTAGGGCAATTTAGTAGAGAAAAGATGGAAATATATTTGAATTGAGGGGGACTCACAACTTATCATAAATAGTATTAACAAAAAAGGATGTGGAAATTGGATAAAAAATAAAATTATTGTTGATGTTCATCATCTATTATTAGAGGTAATCTCTTGGAAGTGTGAGCAAATTTATAGAGAAGGAAATCATGTAGCAAATAAATTAGTGAATTATAGTGTTGATATTCATCATGGTGAAATTCAAATTTTAGAAGGTAACTGGCCAAGTGAGATTCTATATCTTAATCAAAATTATGTCAAGGAGTTGATTGTGGAAACATAGCGCTTTGAGGAAGTTGAAGAATATATTTAAGAGAAAAAAGAAATGAAAAATTTATGATAAAGAGGTATGCTGCAACAAATGTAAAATATTGGAATTTTGATGGGAGTGGCCCCCAATAGAAGCCATATATAACTTAAAAAAAAAAAATGGTGGGTGGTAAGTAAGGTGTTTCTTGTGAAGAGAAATTGGTGAGTGGTAAGTAATGTGTTTTTTGTGAAAATATCAATGTTGTGTCTATTTGGTATAAACGTGTTTCTCTTGTGATTTCATATCCTTATATCTTGTTTGTGTATCAAGAAAAAAGAGAGTGCATTTTCATCATTTTTTTCAATTGGTTATATGGGATTGAATCGGGCCCCACCTGTATTACATCATCACCACATAGTGATATTACAAAAAAGCTTGGATATTATCCATGTATCGCTTAGCAATATTTAAACCTTGATCTCCTCAAATTTTGAGGAATCTAACCAATTGAGCTAATGCCATTTGATATTTTCATAAATTTTATATGCTATATTATAAAATAAAATTTATTTGATATGGCTTTTAAGGTTTAAAATATATTTTTTAATTTTTAAAATATATATTAAAATTATGAAGATATTAAATATTTGTAAATTTTGAAGAAACATTGGGAGAAAGAAGAGACAATAGTGACTACGATCCGAGAGGGAGTGCAAGGCAAGAGGGAGTGCAAATCAAAATTTAGTCATGGCAAAAGAGCAACGAGTTCATCCATAGTGCATTAATTCTTCAAACCCTTAGCACGAATGTGTCAAAAATTATATTAAAAAAATTGTCGAAGTGAAGGAATGTCGAGAGAAATAAGAGACATGAGCGTGTGTGAGTCAAGAGGGAGTGCAAGCCAAGAGCGAGTGCGAACCAGGAGAAAGTGCAAGCTAGGAGGGAGTGAGAGCCAAGAGAGAGCCCCACTAGCTAGTATGGAAAGAAATTCATATTTGAAAGTCCTAAGGGGAAGTCAAGATGCCTAGATAAAAGTATGGAGGCTTAAATTGGAGATAAGCAAAAGATTGAATACATGACGAGTTCAATCTAGGTAGCAGATATTACACCAAAAGCAATTATCAAGGATGAGATGATTGAGCATGATCTAATGGTTCTTTAAAATATATTGTTAATATGTAGGTTCCATAGATCATGGTCAAGGTTTTTGGAGATTCAAAATTAGATCAAGTGAAAGTGGGGATTAAATTCAAATTACTCAGTGAATTTTCTTCCTAAAGGTTTTTTTCGTCATCTTTTTCACAATTCAAAAATCAAGGATAAAATAATGGGTAGTGTACCATGGTTTAGGGGGATATATACCCTTTATTTGAGACCATGGAATAAGAAGCTTTCAGTGTATGTTAGGCTTTTTGGACTTCCATATTAGCTTATGAATAAGGATATTTTGAAGAATATTGGAAATACCATAGGGGAATTCATTAAGGAAGGACTAACTCTTAAGGAGAAAAAGCATGCTATATATACCCAAATATGTGTTACTATGGATATTTCAAAACCTTTGCCACAATCCATTAAAATTAAATTTGAATCAAGAGAATGGGATCAAAAAGTGAATTATGACATATTGCATTTTGATGCCACACTTATCATGAGACTAGACACATGGCAAGAGTTTGCAAAGTGAAAACTATGAAGAAAAAGAGAATTTTTGTGTCATGACATTATGAAGGAAGGAAATCATATAGTAATAGAATTTAGATCAAATCAAGGATATTCCACTCCAAAGCAAAGAAATACTATCTACAACATCATTTGGTAGAGACCACTATAGCTCACTTGGATCAATTGTTAGAAGAAATAAACAAGGATATAAGGGATGACAAAGTGTAGAGGGGGAAAATCATGCACCAACGTTCGATTCTCAAGGCTGGATCTGTAAGGAAGCCTTGAGGTGACCACGATGGCCATTGTAACTCTACATTGGGTGTGGAGGAAGAAGGGTTCACTAGGAATAATTTTAGGACTTGCTTCAAATTGGAGGGTGGAATGTATTTGATGTGTTCAATTTAAGACAATCACCTATGTTTGGCCTTTCTAGAGTTTAGCTATAAAATGAAAGAACAGTGCAACATACAATATGCAAGAAGACAAGATCTAACCCTAGAATGATTCTTTGCTTTGAATACTTTTTTTTTTGGTGGTGGCCACAAGGGGTAAACAGACTGTGACCACGAGGGAACCATTACATAACATATTTGCAACATGTGAGGCAAGAGAATAGAACCTGGGCCTCTCAGCAACTAGAGAGGTTTAACTACCCACTTGCTCTCCAACTCCTCTACATGGGCGGATATGCTTTGAATACTTTCTAACCCTAAGGTTGCTAAATGAAATCCTTTTGAGCAAGGGTTCAAGAGAAGATGCACAGACAATATTAAACCTTTATTGCAAACTATATGTTGTTTCTATTTTCAAATGCCTAGAAAATTAATTAATTAATTTCCTTTTATATCAGATCTAGGGTTTTAATAAAAATAAAAAATATCCAACAAACAACCTAAAGATTAATTAGGGCACTTACCTCATCTGGTGATTGATCCAAGCTTTATCTTTTATCCAGTGATATTCAATGATTCCTGTTCTTGCAAAATGACTTACCAAACACTTAGCAATGCTCGGAGGTGCAAAATTCAAGCCCCCTAGGTCCTTTTAGTTGACCTTTGAAATACAAAAGTAAAATTTAACCTTTGAAAGATGGAAAAATAGAATAAAATGCAGTAGAACAATATGATAATAGAACATAGAATATGTTATTATGATCAGAATGCAACATTAAATGTTAGCCTAGGGTTTGGAGGTTGCATATTGGCCCCAATATTTGCCTAATAAAAATCATGTTCTATACAGAGCGACCATGATTTCGTAGAACAATAAAATCACACCCCAAAATTGTTAAGCATGATTTTGCAAGAGAAGAAGAAAACCCTAACAGAAAGCAAACGGATAGATGTGAAATCAAATCTAGCTAATTGCAAAATGCAAATGAGTGAGAACAACCTGGTGGTAGCAAAAAAGCAGGTTAAAGGATGGATACCTCCAAGTGGAAGATTCCTCCTTAGGGCTTCAACACTTGTCCACCAAGGGCAGCAACACACAATCAAATGCAGTAGTATATCATTCCAAAATAGAGCTTCAACAGACTATATCAATCACTTGAACAATGAGCACTTTTAGCCTTGGATGAGCACTTTTTAATTCTTGCGTTAGCTTGCTTGCCTTGAAAATATTTTGGATTTGTTGGGAGCTTGGAAACTTATCACTTAGTAACTGGTGGAACAAGATTTCAAACTATCTATTTATAATGGATTTGAAAGAGAAATGGGTGGGAAAAACCAAGGAAAGCCTAACTCAGAAGATGCCAACTTGGAAATTAGATTTTTCTAAGAAAAACCCTAGCAATGTGAAATTGCACCCTGTCAGGACCGATCACGATTTAGCACAAAGGGGAAAAAAAGAGGGAAAAAGGGGAAAGGGAAGTCCAAACTTGCTTAGGGTAAGTTAGAGGGTTTCCCTAAGGATCTAGGGAAAATTTCTCACTCAAGTGGGTCAATTTTTCATGTCTACATTTTATCCCCTCTTTGATGCATTTATGGCCTAATAAATGTGTCAAAGAAAGGTGTAGACGCCTATGGGCAAAGGACGACAAACAAAAAATGAGTGGATGGGTTAGAAGAAAGGAGTGGTGTGAAAATGGTGTGATTCTAATTACTTTCTTATTTTGCATGCAAATCGAGGTATTAGGGACATTAATACCTCTCAGGCCAAGGTGCCCCCTCGAGTTTTATAAGGAATAGCGAATTCCTAATGAAACTAGAAATGATAGATGTAAAAGAAGGAAGAGAAGAAAAAAATTGAGAAAAGAAGAAGAAAGAGAAGAATAAAGGAAGCAAGAAAGGGGAAGACAAGTGTGTGTGTGTGTGTGTGTGTGTGTGTGTGTGTGTGTGTGCATGTGATTGTGTTTTGTTATTATTGCATATATATAATTTTTGTGTTTTTTTTAATTATGAACACAAACAGAATGGATGCACTGCATGATGAATGAATCTAACTAAGAGAATGCCTAAAAATACAAGTGAAGTTGAATGCGAGAATGCCTAAAAATGAAAGTGAAGGTGAATGCAAGAATGTGATGGACAAAATACAATGGATGGGCGAACAAGACTTGGGGGAGTGAAGCAAGAGGGAGAACGAAGACAAATAAAGAAAGCTCCAAAGGTCAAGAAGATAGAAAAAGAGAAAATGAATTTAGGATGTATGCTTAAAAATAACCAATATGGAGGTTACCCCTCATGTGTGGTCATGAAGCTATCCTGCTCATACTACAAATATTATCGAGTGGAGTTGGACTCGCTATGGGTGTAGCACTCGCTAAGATGGATAGATGGTCAAAAGATACCCACTAGGATGTATGCTCACAAATGGCTGAGATGGAGGTTACCCCTCGTGTGTGGCCATGAAGCTATATCATATGGGGTGTATTGTGTATGTAAGATGAATTAGCAAGTGTTGCCTAATAGGGGTATGATATACTCAAGAAAATGTATGGTCGTGGTCAATGGATTAAAATGAGAACCATATCCCTTAACTTGAGGAGATATAGGTAATGAAAACTTTCAAGGTCAAGGAATAAGGTAGAGATGAGATGGACGAATGAAATGGGGGAAGAAGCATGAATGTGGGCCCTATGTGGGGGATTCACTAGGCATCAGAGCCTTAGTGAGAGCGCAATGCATATGAGCTATGACCTAACTAGGTGTCATCACTTGCCATTTTCATGAATTCTCCAAAATCTATATTATCAAGCAGTCATGAACAAGCAACAATGCAATTATGATAAGCAAAATGTAGGTGGAACAAAATGTTGGGCAACCATGCAAAAAATATGACATGCATCCATGTAGAATGATCAAGCAAATAATGATACCATATGAAACTATTCGAAATACAATGTGCAATGCAGATGATGGATTATGCATAGTATATTTTTAAATGCATTATGTTCATTGGTTCCTTAAGTTCTTTACCATCTAAAGAAGCTAAGTGATAGGCAATTGAGCCAAACATGGCTTTTATGAAAAAAGGCCCTAACCAATTAGGCTGAAACTTATCTCGAAGATCAGAATGAGCATTAGTGTTCTTTTGGTTCTCCTTAAGGACAAGGTCCCCAACCTCAAAAGAATGGTTGTAAACCTTCTTAGAGTAATATCACTTGAGCCTATCTTAATAAGCTCATAAATGACCTAAGTCATGGATGCACTTTTCATCCAACAACTCCAATCGGTGCAAACAGTCTAAATAATACTCATCACCGATCGTGGCATCTTGAAACAAGATGCGCAACAAGGGAACCTTGAAATTAAAAGAAAACATTGCCTTGGACCCATATACCAAGGCATATGGGGAGGCACCCATGGGATTATACACACTAGTACGATAGACCCACAAGGTAGGATAAAGTTGGATATGCCAATCATGATCAGTCTTACTAACCAACTTCTTCAAGATCCTAATCAAGGACTTGTTGGATACTTCGACTTATCCGTTACCCTGAGGGTAATACAAAGTTGACCACCTATGCTAAATATTTTACTTAGTATAAAGTTTATGAACATCCTTATTATTGAAAGGAGTGTCATTATAAGAAATAATCATCAAAGGAATCCCGAACCTACAAAGGATCTAGTTGAAGATGAACTTGGAAACCTGAGTTCGAGTCACCATGGCCAGGGGTATGGCTTTGACCCATTTAGTGAAGTACTATATCATTGTTATGATAAACTTGTGACCATAAGATGACACTTTATTAACCTTACCAATAATATACAAACCCCACATGGAGAATCGCCATGGAGAAGATACAACCTAAATATTTTTAAGAGGATGGACAATATGGTCATGGCACTAATACTTGTCACATCATCAAACATAATCACATGCATAATTCTCCATGGAAGGCCAATAGTACCCCATCCACAGGAGCTTTTTGGCAATAGCATTGCCACTAAAATGGCCTCCACATGAACCTTCATGAGCCTCACTAAGAGCAAGATGAGCTTCATCGAAGTTAAGTCATCGTAAGAGGATACCTTAAAAAGAACTTTGATACAAAGTATTGCCAATTATAATGAATTGACATGCTCCTTTGTGCAACAACCTACGTTGATTGCGATCTAAACTATTAGGCATCAAACCATCCTTAATAAAATTAAATATGTCAGTATACCATGGCTCAAATGGGGCATCTTTAATGGTCAAAAAATCTAATGGGACAAGATAAGAACCAAGAAAAGCGGGCTCCTAGAGTTATTTAATGATAATCGATGCTTGATCATATTCTAACTCCAAAGGAAATAAGGATGCAATAGTGGCCATGGAATCCGCATGGTGGTTTGAGGATCTAGGGATAGACTCTATGGTTACCCAATCAAACAAGGACAAAAACTTGATGATTATATCTTTGTAAGTTTTTAGCTTATCATTCCAAGTCTAATAAACATCATTAATCTAATTGATCATAACTTGAGAGTCACCAAAGATCGAAAGGACCCTAACCTACAAGGCTAAGGCTACTCTAAGGCCAAGGATCAAAGCTTCGTACTCCATGATGTTACTCGTGCAGGAGAAATAAAGTTTGAAGGACAAGGGGATGAGCTATTTTTATGGGGTAACTAGAATGACTCCAACATCGACGCCCTTCATGCATCAGGATCCATCAAAAAACAAAGTCTAAGACTCAAACTCTTCAATATTGATGTTGAAGCACTCATCGAGAAACTCAACAATCAAATGATGGGTAGCTTCTAGGGGAGTAGAGGCTAATTGATCGGTGATTACCTGACCCTTAATAGCCTTTTGACCTATGCAAGTAAAGTTAAACTCACTAAGGGCCAACACCCACTTAGTAGCTTGACCTAAAAGGTGGGGCTTAGACATTAAATAGTGCAAAGGGTTAAAATTTGCTACTACCAATATCTTATGGTTGAGCATGTAGTGCCTTAGCTTATGGAAAGTGAACACTACGACAAGGTAAAGCTTCTCTAAGGGAGTGTACCTAGTTTCATAGCTAACCAAAGTTCTATTGATATAGTAGATAGCTCGCTCTTTATTTTGATCATCATGTTGGGCTAGCATGGCTCCCAAAGCGTGAGCTGTGGCTACTATGTAAAGAATTAGATGCCTACTAGGCATGGGAGGAACTAAAATAGGTAAGGAAGTGAGATACTATTTGAGATCATCAAAATATTTTTGACACTCAGAATCCCACTAGAAGACCACATCTTTCTTAAGAAGCTTAAGAAAGGGTTGACACTTATCAACTAACTAGGCTATGAACCAACGAATAGCCTCAAGCTTACCTTACATGCTATGCATTTTGGTCAAGGTGTGGGGAGGAGGCATATCAGTGATAGCCACTATCTTAGTGAGGTCTACTTCAATACCTCACCTAGAGACAATGAAGCCTAACAACTTGCCATATGTGACTCCAAACACACACTTAACGGGTTTAAGACAAACCTTGTAATGTCGAAGCCTTTCAAAAATCCATCTTAAATCATGGACATGATCCTTTTGTTCTATGGAGTGATCTAAAATATCATCCACATAATCTTGGAGAATGTCATGCATCATGTCATGGAAAATATAAGTCATGGCCTACTGATAGGTAGCTCCTACATTTTTCAAGCTAAAAGGCATGACTTTCCAATAGAAGGTACCCCATGGAGTAATGAATACCATCTTGGATTTATCCTTAAGGGTAATCAAAATTTAATTATAGCCTAAGAAACCATCCATAAGCGAAAGCATTCCAAATTTGGCAGTGAAATATACGATTTTATCTATGTTGGGTAAGGGAAAATAGTCCTTGGGACATGCTAAGTTAATATCCCCAAAGTCAGTACATACTCTGATTGTTCCTTCCTTCTTAGCCATAGGAACGATGTTGGAGATCCAATTAGAATAGTCAATGGCTTTTATAAAACCGATATCAAGGAGTTTTTGGAGCTCCTCCTTAACTAAAAGGGTGACCTTATGATGCATCTTCCTAAGTTTTTGCTTAATAGGCTTGGCATTAGGCTTAACTACCAAATGATACATAACAAGAGAGGGACCAAGCCTTGGCATGTCAGTATATGACCAAGAAAAAATATCTTGAAACTCTTTTAACAAATTGGTCAATTGCTCCTACTCATCCATGGATAGGGCTTTACCTAACTTAAGGATTCTAGGGGCTTCCTCAGAACCTATGTTCACATCTATGGTCTCCTCAATGAGAATGGTTGACTCATCCTCAAGAGGAGGTGGGGCAGGATTCACTCCTAGTTGCTCAAGGTCCTCAGGAGATAGAACCAAATTCCTCTTGAGAACTAGAAGACTCAACTTGCATAATACAAGGGATAGACCCATCAAAGTAGATGTCATTTTGAGGGATATCCTCATCTTTAGCATACTACTTTGGGATCAAGACCAACAAAGAAGGAGAGGGTAGCCCCTCATCCTCAACACTCCACTCTAAACCTTGATGAGATTCATCTAGAAGAGGCTCTTGATGAGAAGAATTATCTTGATCCTGTGATGAGACATTGATTAATGGTTCCTCTCTCATATTTAAATTTTTGCATTGCTCGGTTATATGAGATGAGGAATTAAATTGAGCTTGTACTTCTGGTGAGCAATATTCAAATGGATGAGGATCACCCAAAATGGTGACAAGTTGATCTTTAAATTCAAATTTCAAACATTGGTGAAAATTAGAAGGGATGGCCTTCATTGCATGGATCCAAGACCATCCAAGAAGAAGATTAAAAGATGCAGGGCAAGACACCACATAGAAAAATGTATCTAAAATCTTGGGTCCAACCTTAAGGGGAAGATATACAATGTTGTAGGCTTCTTGGGACTCGTTGTTGAAAGTTTTAATGATGTCATAAAATTTAGTTAAATCTTCCTCTGTTAATCCAAACTTTTGGAAAAATTGATATGTGCATAAATTAAGGGAAGAACTATTATCAATCATGACCCTCTTGATAAAGGTATCCCCAATAAATATCGTAATGTAGAGAGAAGAATCCCTACGTAGGTCAAAGGAAGAAATATCGTCATTCAAGAATGTGATGTGATGTATCCCAAGAGAGCTTACAACATTGGCCATAGTACTAGGGGAGATGTCTGCTAGGATAAATTGTTGTCTTAGAAGTTTTAACAAGGCTTCTCCATGAGTGGGAGAAGTTTGCAAAAGTTCTAAGAGAGAAATATTTGTTGAAGGATTCATCTCCTACTGAGACTATTGGATCTGTTGATTCTGCACCTACTATTCTGAAGTCATTGCTATCATACCAACCATGTTTCCATAAGGAGGTGGTACATTCTTATAAGATACTTGATTAGCTATATTTTGTCCATTATCTTTATTAGCCATAGATCCTTGTTGAGTAGAAGGTTGGTTCTTCGAGCGAGCATCTTCTATAACAAGGCGTTCTGCATCAATTAAGTCTTGAACCACATGTTTCAACTTCTTACAAGAATTTATCTAGTGTCCTTCTACCTTGTGATATGTACAATGTTGACCTCCTTTATACCAATTTGTTGTAGTATTAGGTTTCCTTATGGGAGGTAACTCAATCATGTTAGCTTCCAAAAGTTGCTATAAAACCACTTCCATGGGCATGTTAAGTCTTGTAAAATTCCTTTGTGGAGGTTTTTGAAGTATCATATTTTGTAGGTTGTTAAAAATACTATTAATAGGTCTACTATCCATTACACCATCTCCTACAACATGCTTATTATTATATTGTGACTTAGTGGTTTTATCTTCTTTCACCTTGAGCTATCCTCTTCTGATAAGAGCCTATTCCACTTTCCTTGCTAACTCAATTGATTTTTCAAAATATGTGATAGTTGTAGTTTCTAATGCATAAGATAATTGTTCTTGTAAATTTCCAATAAATATTTCAATCATATCTCGAGGAGGTAAAGTATATCTCAAGCGTCCAACTAAACTTCTCCAATGAGATAGAAATTTTGAAAAGCTTTCCTCTTTACCTTGTTTTAGATTGTAGACATCTTTCATGGTTACATTCTTCTCAATATAAGCACCAAACTGTTGAATAAATAATTCAGTTGTTTCTTCAAAATTCCTTAAAGAATGATTGGGTAACTGATAATACCATTCTAATGCCATGCCAACAAGACTCTTAGGGAATGTCTTTAATAATAACATATCATCATAGATGAGATCATGGCAAGTTATTCTGAATCTTCTTAAATGCTCAATCGGATCTTATGTTCCCTTGTATATAGGTAAAAATAGCATGGAAAAATGCTTAGGATAGGGTCTAGCAGCAACAATAGGGTCTAGGGGTTGATTGCACATCTCTTTATAGTTGTAGGTGAAACTAGAAGGCTGAATCATCTCCACTTTTGAAACTAGTTGTTTCACCATATTTGTCAAACTTTGTACCTTAGGATTGGTACTGTGCAATGTCCCTAGATTCCCTAAGGTAGGTACATGGCATAGGTTGGATGCATGGATACTATTGTGGTATGTGGTATCTTGCTAGAGAGGATAATTAATAGTTGGTGGAATAGAAAAAAAGTTATTGAGATGAGTAGATTGAGGAGGAAATTGAAAACAATTTTGAATGACACTACTAGTTGGAGGGACTTGTGAATTCCTTCCAATGTTGGTGGTTACAGTAGTGGCATAAGTTGGTTGATGCACAATATTACCATGATTCAAAGATTTACTCAAGGAGTTATTATGAACCTCACGAGGAGATTTTGTTTGACAATGATATGTTCTACATCCCTCAAGTTTGGCTTCCTCTTCCATAGCTTCATCCAAGGCATGCTTATGATGCTTGTAAAAGCTCCACATATGTTTAAAATATTTAAATGTAAGGTTCCCATTGGGTCCCCTAATAGGATCAAGGCTATTCTCAATCTCTTCATGATCTTCCTCTTCTCCAAGACTATGATTCTCTCTATCAATTTGATCATCTTCTTGAAATATCTCATCAGACTCTAAAGGTCTTCACTCACCCCCAAGGTTTGAAGCCATTAGGAGAGAGAGAAAGGATAGAATGGAAAAGGAAGGAAACTAAAGACCAACGAAAACAAGCAAAAGGATTTTAAGATAGTTTTAATATTTTTTGATCTAAACACATAGAATTAGTGGTCTTGTTTAAAGTTTTAAATAGAAATCAAAAGGAAGAAAGAAGCTTCCTAACTTGGCCACTAAGATGTGTCTTCATATCGGGTTCACCAAATATGTAGAGGGGGAAAACCACGCACCAACGTATGATTCTCAAGGTTGGATCCATAGGGAAGCCTTGAGGTGACCGTAGTGGCTATTATAACTCTACACTCAATGTGGGGAAGGAAGGGTTCACCGAGAATAGTTTTAGGACTCACTCCAAGTCTAGGGGTGGAATGTGTTTGATGTGTTTAGTTTAAAACAATCACCTATGTTTGGCCTTTCTAAAGCTAAGCTATGAAATGAAAGAACAATGCAAGAATACAAGATGCAAGAAGACAAGATCTAACCCTAGAATGATTCTTTGTTTGAATGCTCTCTAATCCTAGGATTGCAAAATGAAATATTTTGAGCAAGGGTTCAAGAGAATATGCACAAACAATATTAAACCCTAAATGCACACTATATGTTATTTGTCTTTTCAAATGCCTAGAAATAAATTAAATATCTTCCTTTTAAATTAGATCTAGGGTTTTAATAGAAATAGAAAACACCCAACAAACAACCTAAAGATTAATTATGGAACTTATCTCATCCGGTGGTTGATCCAAGATTTATCTTTTATCCAACAATATCCAATGATTCCTATTCCTACAAGATAACTTAGCAAACACTTGAAAAATATGATCAATGTTAGGGGGCCTACTTAGGCCATTGTATAGCAATGCTCAGAGGCGCAAAAATCAAGCCCCCTAGGTCCTTTTAGCTGACCTTTGAAATACAAGAATGAAAGTTGACCTTTGGAAGATGGATAAATAGAATAAAATGTAGCTAAATAGTATGATAACATAACATAGATTACCAAGGTGGGCCCGGCTGTAAGTTGTCAAGTAGGTGGGGGGTTTTAAAAAATAGAACATAGAATATGCTATTATGATCATAATGCAACATGAAACGTCAGCCTAGGGTTTGGAGGTAGCAGATTGCCCCCAATATTTGCTTGAGTGAAATCATGCTCCATACAGAGCGATCATAATTTCATAGAATAGTGAAATCGTTCTCCAGAATTGCCAAACATGATTTCACAATAGGAGAAGAAAACTCTAACAAAAAGTAGATGACCAGATGCAAAATAAAATCTAGCTAATTACAAAATGTAGATGAGCGAGAACAACTTGGCGATAGCAAAAAAGCAGGAAAAAGGATGGAGACCTCCAAGTGGCAGATTCCTCCTTAGGGCTTCAACACTTGTCCACCAAGGGAAGCAACACACAATCAAATGCAACAATATATTATTCCAAAATAGAGCTTCAATAGACTATATCAATCACTTGAACAATGAGCACTTTAGCCTTGGATGAGCACTTGTCAATTCTTGTGTTAGCTTGCTTACCTTGAAAAGATTTTGGATTTGTTGGGAGCTTGGAAATATTGTCACTTAGTAACTTGGTGGCTTGAAAAGAATATTTCAAACCCTCTATTTATAAGGGATTTGAAAGAGGAATGGGTAGGAAAAACCAAGGAAAGCTGACCTCAGAAGACACCAACTTGTAAATTAGGGTTTTCTAAGAAAAACCCTAGCAATGCAAAATCGTGCCTCGTTAGGGCCAACCGTGATTTTGCATAAAGAATGAAAAATAGAGAAAAAATAGGGAAAGGGATGCCAAAACTTTCTTAGGGCAATTTAGATGGTTTCCCTAAGGATCTAGGTAAAATTTCTCCCTCAAGTGGGTCAATTTTCCATGTCTACACAAAGTATAATGTGTAAGTTCAAGTTCAAAATGAATTAAAGGTGGAAAGGAAGATGTGGTAGAAAATCCTAAAACAAAGGTAATATAAGAGATCAAGTTTATTCGAGGTAAATCATCTTTATTTGCCTCAAGTAGTATAGAATCCTCTCATGGTAATAAAAGTAAAAGTGGTGTAGAGGTTATCCCTTACACTTTAGGGTTTTAAGAGCAACATGATAAAGAAATGAGGATGGATGAAATATGTAATAATATAGGGTTTTTAGAGTAGAATAAGAAGGTAATTGTTATGAAAGAGCATCCTTACACTTTAGGGTTTCTAGGGAAACATAAAGAAGAATGTGCTTGTGAGGTTATTCCTTACATTTCAAATCCTTTGAGTAAGACAATTCTAAAGATGATAAGTCTTACTATGAGTAGTGTGAGAAGATTGGAGAGATTGATGAAGATGAAAGTATTGGTGGAAATGAAAAAAAGAGGAAGACCCACAAAGTAAAAACAAAGAGAAAAATAAACTCAGAGGGATTTTATTTTGGTTGGAGAACAAGGGGTTGTACTCAGGTCCCCCACCCTTGACAAATTATAACTCTTTCCTTTAGAACTTAAGAGTTTACAAATTGATTCAATTCTCATATCAATTGAGTTGTTATAGCTAGATACATACATCATTTTCATTAAAAAATTGAATTCTTGATTTTCATTTTTTGGATCTTCTTAATTTTTTTGTGTGAATACAAATATTCCAAAATTCAGCATCCTTCTTCTTTATATTTTCTTGCAACAACCTTCATAATACCAAAACTCCACTTGTACTATCTATGCATTGAATCTTAGTAGAGTAATATTTCCAAAAATTTGTGCTATAATGGTCCACTTTACCCAATCTCGATTGCTAGTTTCCTTAAGCATAAGTGCAACTATAGGAATTGTAATAAACAATTTATATGAAAACACATGAATGTTATAAAATGAAGCAAATATTACCAATGGAAAATATTAAAGTAAATTTTAATCATTATTTGATTTAGGCAGTCAATATTTTCTTATAAGCTTCAGATAAACTTACTACTTCCTCTAACCATAGAAAAGAGAATTTAACTTACTACTTCCTCAATTAAAATGCTTCTATTAGCTAGCCTTTTTGCACATTTGTTTCATTCCCTTAATGTATGTGTAAAAATTATTTATTCAAACTCTATAACGTCTTTTATTTTCGTAATCATCTCTTGTATGTTTAATGGAGCCTTTGCTTTCTTCAAACTTGCATTTATTACTATTAGTGAATCATCTTCCATCCATACTTTATTTCAATTCATTTGTCTGCATATTTTTAATCCTTCCAAAGCCACCCAAGATTAAACTTAATTATTTGTCTTAAGTCCACTATTGAAAGTACAATGAGACAATATCTCTCCCATATTATTTCTAATTATTCCTTCTCCTCCTGTTGGTCCTAGAATTCCTTTAGATGCTCCATCAAAAGTCAATTTGACCATATCCACTTTTGGTGGTTTTCACTATATTCTTTACCTTTTTTTTTGTTTCTCATGTGTCTAATATCATAATTCTATTTGATGACTTAAATCCATCTATCAAGTCTCTTTACTTAAATATTAGGGATTAGGTGTGTTGATAGGATTGGTATAGTCTTCTATATGGTTAAATAAATCTTCCTTTTCATTACCTCTAAATTGCTTTCCTTTCCTTTAAATATTATTCTATTTCTTTCCAACCATACAATCCAAAGTATTATATCTTTTGATATATCCCATATTGTCTATAAAGCCTCACTTTTAAAAGTGCTTTGCCATTGCTTTAACCATTCTTCAATTTTGCCATTCATCACCATGCATTTACCAAACATATTAGGAATCCATTGCCATAGTTTCCAGACTATTGACCAGTGTCCTAAGAGATGGTCTATACTCTCATATTTTTTAAATAGAACACATTGTGAAGGGCCATGAAAACCCCTTTTCATAAGGTTATTCTAGGATAAAATTCTTCTATGACCTACTAGCCAAAAAAATATTTTGACTTTATGAATGCTTGAGCTATTCCAAATATCTCTCCATATTCTTGTGATGTTCCTATTTTATTGGTGTTTTGCATTATATATGCTTCTTATTGTGTATTCTACCAAGCTATTCAACTCCTAAATCAACTTATCCTTGGTTCCCCTAGGAATAATCATTGTTTTTATCTTTTTGCTCAACTGCCTCCTAGCAACAATGTCTTGTATCCTTGTAAAATTTTTTTTCCATTTGTATCTTCCTTCCTAATCCATGTACATAATATTTGAAACACTATCACCATGTTTATTTGAAATAATCTCATCCATGGTTCCAAATTAGATCTAGATTGAGTGGTTTTTTATTACACCAAGTATTTGTCCAAATATAATTTTTTCTCTAGTTTCCACCACCCATATTAGACCTTTCATCACTAGATCAATTATTTTTTTAAAATTTTTCCATAGAGAAGAACCATCTAGTAGTGAGAATGTAGCAAATATTAAGCTTAGGTTATTGGGTTCAATGCACTTAGAAGAATTCTTGCCCATTGTCTTTGACTCTCTTTGTACAATCTCTAAATTACTTTTCCTGTAAGAGCTAAGTTTGCATCAACTTAGAGGGATATATTTTTTTGCTAAAGAACAAGGGGTTGTACTCTGGTCCCCCATCCTTGACAAGTCAGAATTCTCTCCTTTAGATCTTGATAGTTACAAATATATTCAATTATCATCTAAATTGATATGCTATAGCTAGATACCTACATCATATTTTATAACTTGTCTAAATTCTTGATATAATTTTCTGGATCTTCTTCAATTTTTGGTGTGAATACAAATATTATACAAATTAACATCCTTCTTGAAATTTTCCTATACTATATTTCACAATACCAAAACTCCACCTCTACTATATAATATGCATTGCATCTTAGTAGAGTAATATTTCTAAAATATTGCACCATCATAGTTTGCTTTACTAGATTTGGATTGCTAGTTTCCTTCCCGAAGCATAAGTGCAACCACAAAAACTGTAATAAATTGTTTAATGAAAACACATTAATGTATAAAATAAAGCAAATATTATCAATGAAAAATATTAAAGTATATTTTATTTTTATTTGAATCAGGTAGTCAATATTTTCTTGTCAACTTCAGCTAAACTTACTACTTCCTCTTATCATGGAAAAGAAATTTTAACTTCACTATCCTCAATTTAAATCCCTCTATTGGCTAGCCTATTTGCACATTTTTTTCCCATCCTTAACATATGTGTAAACCTAATTTCTTTAAACTCTATAGCAAGGTCTTGAATTTCCACAATTATATCTTATATGTTCCATGGAGCCTTTGCTTTCCTTAAAATTGCATTTATTACTATGAGTGAATCACCTTCCATCGATATGCTATTCCATTTTATTTGTTTGCATATTTTTAACCCTTTCAAAGTTGTCCAAGCTTCAACTTTATTATTTGTATTAAATCCATTATTGAAAGTGTAATGAGATAAAATATCTCCTCTATTATTTCTAATTATTTCTCCTCCTCCTACTGGTCCTAGATTACCTTTAGGTGCTCCATCAAAATTAAATTTGACCAACTCCACATTTGGTGGTTTCCACTATATTTCTTTCATTATTTTTATTTCTCCTATAACCAACATCATAATTCCATTTGATGACTTGACTCCATCTATCAATGCTCTCTACTTTCATATTAGCGATTGGATGAGTTAATAGGGTTGGTTTAGACTCCTCTATGGCTAAACAAATCTTCCTTTTCATTACCTCTAAACTACTTTCCTTTCCTTTAAATATTCTTCTATTCCTTTCACAAAATAGTCCAAATTATTATATCTTTTGATATATCCCAGATTGTCTGTAAAGCCTCACTTTTAAAAGTGCTCTGCCATAGCTTTAACCATTCGTCAATTCTTCCATTCATCACCATGCATTTAACAAACATATTAAGAACCCATTGCCATAGATTCTAGACTATTGAATAGTGTCCCAAGATATGTTATATACTCTCCTCCTCCATTTTACAAAGAACACATTGTGAGGGGCCATGAAAACCCCTTTTCATAAGGTTATCCCATGATAAAATTCTTCTATGATCTATTAGCCAAACAAATATTTTGACTTTAGGAATACTTGGGCTATCCCAAATATCTCTCCATATTATTATGATATTTATATTTTGTTGGTGCTTTACATTATATCCACTTCTTTTTGTGTATTCTCTTGAGCTATTCAACTTCCAAATTAGCTTATCCTTGGCTCCCCTCGGAATAATCATTGTTGTTATCTTTCTACTCAACTAACTTCTAGCATTAATGTCTTGTATACTTGTAAAAAAATATTTTTTCATTTGTATATTTCTTCCTAATCCTTGCACATAATGTTTGAAACCCTATCATAATATTTATATTAAAGTAATATCATCCGTGGTTTCAAAATCGGATCTATATTTAGTGGTTTTTTATCACACCAAGTATCCATCCAATTAGAAATATTTTCTCTACTTCCCACCACCCATATTCGACCTTTAATCGCTAGATCAATAGATTTTTTTAAATTGTCCCATAGAGAAACTATTTGGAAGTGAGAATGTAGTAAATATTAAGCTTGGGTCATTGGGCTCAACATAGAAGAATTATTTCCCATTGTATTTGTTTCTCTTTGTACAATATCCAGATTAGTATTCCCCTAAGAGCTAATTTTGCATCCATAAGAACTCTTAAACGGAGACCTCCCCTAGTTTTATCATCACACACCTTACTTTATTTCACCAAAGGAAATTTTCTTTTATCATGCAATCCTAGCCACAAAAAGGATTGCATAATATTATAGATCCCTAAAAAGTAATATAATATGTAATGCAAACACATTCACCTTAAGATTATAGTCCCCTATTTATATTTTAACATTATGACACTTCCTTTATATGGTAGGGTGACTCCATTAGTGATCATAAATTCAAAGGAATTACATGTAGTAATGTAACAATTATCCTGTTTGGCCACACGTGGATCAATAAAGTTATGTGTGCTTCCTAAGTCAATAAGTATTATAACCCATTATCCTTTAAAGTGTCCTATCACTTTCATGATTTGAGGATTTTATATTCTTTCTAAGGCATGCACTGATATTTTTAGTTGTGATTCATCTAGAACTTTTGAATGTTTTGTGAGTTCCTCCTCTAGATGATACTCTTTTGCCTCCAAATATTCTATGGTAAGTGCCTCATCCATATCAAGAAATTATAATTCTTGGTGTAAACACTTATACCCTAAGGAATAATTTTCATCACAATTATAACATAGCTTGTTGGAAAATAAAAGACTTCATATTATTCATTGAAAGGAGCCTTGCTTAATTAACAAAGGTATACAATCTGATCCATTGGATCATAACCAACTGAGTTAATCTTAGTCATTCAAACTTATCCTAGTAGCAAATTAGGATATAATATATTATTCTAACACCCCCCTTAAGTGGTACTAGGAGGTAGAGAAAAACAACAAAACCAAAACAAGTGGCATATCCACAAGTATGAGTCCAAAAAAAAAGGCCTGATAAGGTACTCATGTACATTATATCCATATGAAATATCTGTTGAAAGATGATGAAAAACCACCTGCCATAATAGAAGAAGAAGAAAAAAAGGGAGATGTGAATGGAGGATGGATAGGAAGGAAGATGTCCTCTTCAACTCCCCTAGGACAACTTCCATCAAGAATCCTGCAAAGTATCCATTAGATGTCTCAAAAAAGTAGAGAATCATCGCTGAACTGAATGAAATATTACTTCCAGACTGGTGCTTGTGACACAGATCAAGGCTGTGAACCATGAAAAAAGATCACTAAAGAAAACCTCCCTGAAACCAAAGTATCTCACAAAAAGAAGAGTGTGAAGATAGTGTGGAAAGAACCATAAGAATCGCAAGGGATTTCCAAATTGACTCCATAAGCATAAGTAGTGGTTTCCACATATACAAACACAATGGGTTGATAACAAGGTCCAAACTGAGTGGACAAACAACTTACCTCAAGGGAAACTTTAAAATGAAAGGGCACCAAAGTAGCTTTCGAACATGTCCTTATGGTGACCTCCTCATCCTACCGAAATGCATGGGTAACCAGTCGCTACAACCGTTAGGTGATATAGAGGAGATGACTAGATACTAGGATCACTTACAAAGCTTTGGGAGTGTCGGGTTCAACCAAGAATGCACTCCATGATACAATAATATTTGAGCCACAAAAAAGTGTGGAAAACAGTTTTAAAACTAAAAATGGACACCACCATTGTGTCTATCTCGAAAAAAATTTCCGACGACTATCAATACCCCTATATATGGGTTTTAATGTAACCTTCATCTTACAGGAAAACAATAGCCTTCTTCTTTCCCTCACAAGGGAGTATTCATAAAATTGGAAATTAAAAAAAAAAAACTTTATTCCCTTAGAATCTTTTGGAATAATTTTTAAAACATATCATGTGGGAATTTATATTCCCCATTTCACCCTCTTTACAACAAATGAACAAAGACTTAAGTAGCCTTTCACCTAGGTTAAGAGACCCCTATGATTAATAAAAGGTTAATAATAATAAAACAATAAACTCATATATAATATAATAATATTAGGGGGCCATTGCAATTTCCTTTCGCCAAGTAGGTCATCTTCTATCTACCATGAATGTTCGCATGGTTCTTCAGCCGTTCATCGCACTCCTCCTTATCAAGTCCCTACCTAGGAAAAACTTTCGGAAGTCGAACACCATGAACAACTTTACCAGTTGTCGTCGAATGCCACAATCCATATGACACTAGTCCAAGCAAACATCATAGCCAAGACTGTTGCTGAGAGTTTATTGTTTCAACTGGTTCTGAGATTTCAAATCATGCTTCCTCAGGCATATGATTTAGAATAGGATGTGGTCCTCTCCAATGAATTTGCATACTACCGTTGATAGGAATTGGGACAAATCATGCACAATCTTTGCCTGGTGGGCTGAACTTCACCATAGGTTCCACTACAGCAGAATTTATTGTCTCCCAAAGCTTTTCATGAACTCCAATTTTGTAGTACTCTAGATGTCATTGTAAACCACATAACACTTCTTGAATGTCATCACACTCTCACCCACTTCCACTACCTCCACTCATATCGCATACCAACACAACCTGCAACAAAGATAAAATAAAAATAATAATAATAATAACAATTTTTTTCTCGTGTAGTAGGATTCCTTGCTCTGGGTATCACCAAACACAGTTGTACTATGCCAAGAATTTAACACATCTAATTTTTTGACCTAGATGTATTCACTCGAAACACCGAGTAATACAACAAAACAATAGACACATCAGACGCCTGGGGTTCCATTGAAAACACATGAACAAGAATTTGCTTTAGTTTGAGACGTATTTTATGAGAGGGACATTTTCCATAGACTAGTTCATTCTCCACCACCATCATCACGGTGATCTGGATGATTAGCGGGTGGTCAAAGAGGAACGTCGTAGCCACACAAATGTCCATTACCTCGGGTATCACAGCATCTCCACCGCCTTGCAAATTTCTTATCATCTGCAAGAAAATAGCTCAGGTAACCCAATAACACAAGTACACTAAACTAGCTACCATAAGATATTCTCAGATTCCATTCAAACCTCAAATCGCTACTCAATAGCAGCTATGTATTGATGAAGAAGGAATTGAGATTATTTCTTCATGGGTTGATCAAATAGTTTTAAGACCCCTTAGGCATGCAGCAAAACCAGAGAAAAATAGGTCACTCATCCAACGATGATTCATGAGTCATGAATCTCGGTGGGACCTCCAACGATGATTCATGTCCTCTTTCGTGCTTCCTCCAACCAAAATAGGTCACCTCCAGTGTTGATGCCTTCATGAAGGCCATGTCCTCCAAGAAATTGCAAATATCTCTATCTACGTAGCAGGCGACTGTTTGAAGCGGGTGAATCGAATGCGCTAGACATGCTTACCAAAACAAGTATGATGACTTTCCACGTAACACAAGTATGATGAATTTTTCACTGAACAATGTCGCTCCCTCGCGCCACATGCTTGGCCTACCAAAAAAATCTATGCACTATTTTTGAAGGCGAGGAGCATCTCGTGAAAGAGAACAAAGTAACGAGATTCAGGACAAAATCTTGCAAAGCTAAGATCCATCACTTCATTAGGGACCCATTATTTTTCCATGAGCTATGAAGTAAGATAGCACCATGAGGAAGTTCTGTTGCACGCCAATATCAAGCCTTGACCTAGAGTAGAACTTGGGAGTTTTTTGTTTATTGACCAAGATGATTATGCTAAGAATAAATCCATTGTGATCTACCCATGCTTCTCCAAGTCATAACGTGAGAAAATCACGATGATCAGTGCAGAAACATATTTGTTTTGTTGCGACTATTATAGTCGTTGCCTCCACACTTCTACGGTAATCCTTCAATCTGTTGCTTGAGTAGTTTCAGCTAGATTTTCACTACTGTACGATCTTGCATGCTAAAAAAATGTTCATAACAAACCATACTACCATAAACGGTGTGTAGTCGGTAATTGAAGCACATGGCATTTAGGCCATTGACGTGATAGAAACCTGCACACTAGTGGGAAAAGATAAATGGCCACGAAAAATTTGATTGATCAAATTTGCAAACCCTACTCGGACATTAAGTTGGGTGTTTCTGTCACACCACAACTTGTTGGCATCGCTTGATGAAATTTTACAAGCGTAGTCCTTTTGGACCTCCAAAAAAAATATCGAATCTGGTCAAGCAAAATAATATGTGTCACATCTTCTCAGGTTGACTATGGTGCACAAAAATAGGTGAATCCTGAACTGAAAATCATGGCTGCATTATCAATCTCAAATCCCATGCGTTGTTCACTGTGAACAAAAGCCATAAACTACCAGCAAGAATAGAACCCATTACTCCAAAACAGAAACTTCAGTAAAATAAAATTAGTCATGGATTTTTTCATCAAATATCTAGTTTTTGATCCATCAAAATATGGAGAGCATACTCCCTCAGTTCTCTAAAAAAATGGTGAAAAGAAAAAAATGAGAGGGGGGATTTCCATGAGGGAAATCCCCCCATGAGGAAAAGCTCCTCAGGCTCACAGGGCAGGGAAAGCCTGCTCTGATACCATGTTGGAAAATAAAATACTTCATATTAATCATTGAAAGGAGCATTGCTTAAATAGCAAAGGCATACAATCTGATCCATTGGATCATAACCAACTGAGTTAATCTCAGCCATTCAAACTTATCCTAGTAGCAATTTAGGATATAATATATTATTCTAACATAGCCCTTGGGCCATTTGGGTTTCCATATTTTCTAGTGTCAACTTTTTGATGATAAGAGTTTTGTTGGTAGGAGTTGGAGTAGGCTTGGACAAAAAAGGTGGCCAAGATTGAGAAAATATGGGGGTGCATCCTTGAGCCTTAAATTTTTCTTTTGCCAATATTTTTTTGATTTGTTGAAATAAAGGGTTTTGAAAGGATACCTGAACCTTTTACAAAAATAACATAACAATAGAGACAATATCCTGAAGACTATCTTCTGGAGATAAACAAGGATCAACTAAGATAGGGAGACAACCTCCATACGACCATCTACAACTGAGACCTAAAATATGAAAATGGTTTCCCACCTAAAAAGGAGAACTAGCATGCAACAAAAATGAAACTAGCACCAAGAACGAGAATAGGGGACCTCCTGGTCCCTAATAATACAACGTAAAAATTCCAAATTTGAAACCAATTTCTCACTCAAAAAATTGAATTATATTTCCCTCAAGAGAGAAGCTACGTGAACAAGGGAATCCTACACAAGGATCTTACATAGGCCTAGAATATGAATCAACAACATGAGGATATCTCCACAAGCCATGAGATTTGAATTCAAAGGATACGAAATACATAGTCTAATTCTAGAAATCCCAAATAAGATTTAAGATACCGTAATGCCCCAAAACTGGAAGTAGAATCTATCATAGGGACTACCTTCAAAAATCCATCTTATACAAAAAACAAACATACACAAGGTCTCTCCCCCAAGACCAAAAAAAATTATAGAAAGGGTTTGTCAAACACTCACCAGCAATAGATCAACACCCAGCCTTACCAACTATTCGTCAAGGAAGTAATCATCAAAAAACTTCTATCACAACAATAAGAAAGCAGAGGGCCCCATCTCTAAGGGCCAAAAAATAGCTGCAAATAAAGGTTCCACTAGAAAACCCCAGAAGAAAACAAGCACTATATATTCTAAAAGATAGACCAGAAGACCCTAAATCCACCACTGAAAGCCCAACCTAGAAGCAAACAATAGAACCTAATATATACAAATGTTAAAAATACGATCCCTCTACAAGAACAAGAAAATGCATAAGAGAATGTACTTTAGATGTGAAATGTGTGAAGAGAATGTAGAAAATATCAACCATATTTTTATTGAGTGTACTTTAGCCTCTGAGCTATGGAGGAGAATTGCAACTTTAATTGGCTTACAGTGGTCCAATTTTTTACTTTTGAACAGACTTTGGAGGGATTGGCCTAATCAAGAGGGTGTTGATCATTTTATTAGGCGCTTAGTTTGGATGGGTTCTACCATTCTTCTTTGGAATATTTGGAATGAAAGGAACAACCAAATTTTTAATCAAGATAGGAAGGATATTCACTATATTTGGCAAAAGACCATAGCCAACTTAGTTGAATCAGTCCATCATCTCCTTAATCACCCCCAAAACTCCCACCAAATATGGGATCAAGTGATGCAAAGATTGAATATTAAACCTTCTAAGGGCAACCAACTTAAAGGGAATGTGAGTATTAGTAAGATGGATAGGACTAGAAATTGGCAACCTCCTCCTAAGGATTTTGGAAAATTCAATACTGATGGAGCCTCTAGAGGGAACCCCGGAAAAGCCAATGTGGGAGGAATTGGTAGACTTTCAGATGGCTCCCTGGTTTTTACTTTTGCTTGAGAATTTGGGTATTCTTTCCAATAACCTTGCTGAGGGGTATGGTATCCTTAGAGGCCTTCAGGAGGCTACTAAGGTTGGATGGGAAAAGGTGTTAGTTGAGTCTGAATCTCAACTTATGATTAATCTCTTGAAGACTCCTTCTAAGAATCATAAGGTGGATTGGAGAATAAAAATAATTATTGAGAAAATTCAGTTAATCCAGATGGGATTTTTGAAAGTTGATTACAATCATGTGGTCAGAGATCAAAACAAGAGTGCTGATGCTTTAGCTAATTGGGCTTTGGACAAAGGTGATCTTACTTGTTATGGCCTCCCTCCTCTATGGTGAGCTTCTCAAATTAGGGAAGATCTTCTTTCTATCATTTCTTTGGATGGCTCCAGTTCTTAAGGTACCTAGTTTCTTCTTGTTTTTTTTTTTGTTTCTCTTTGGTTCATTCAGTTTTTTTAGTTCCCTAGCTCATTCTATTCTTTATTTTGTTTCCTCTGTTGATTCTTGCTTTGATAGTATTTTGGTCTAGATAGGTCATTGTTTTGTTCATTTTTTTTCTTTTGTCTTATTTGTTTTTTTGTTTAGTTTTTTAAGGTGGGTGGGTTCTTTTGTTTTGTTTTATTTTTGTGTTCTTTGTGTTGTTTTTTGTTGTTCTTGTGTTTTTGTTGTTTTGTTTTTTTGTTTTTTTTTTTTATGTTTATTGTTATTGTTCTTGTGTTTTTTTTGTTCTTGTTCTTGTTCTTGGGTTTCTCTTTGTTTGTGTTATTTCATTTTTTTATATGTGAGTGTTTTCTATGTTTTTTGTTTTTGTTTATTGTCTGTTGTTGGTTGTTTTTATTTTTATTTTATTTATTTTATTTTTTAGATTTTGGTTGTGTTTATTTTTCATGTTTTTTTGGGTTATGTCTTTGTAGTGTTCTGTTGTTTTTATCTTGTTTGTGTTTTGTTATGTGGTTATTGTGTTTTTCTATGTGATTTGTGTTGTGGTTTCTTTTATCTTATTGTGCGTGTTTGGTTGTGCTTTTGGTTTTGACACACTCAAGGAGTTTGTTTTTTATTTTATTTTATTATTTTTGTTGTTATTTTCTTTTTTTAATTTGGTTTTGTGTGTTTGTTTGCTCCTTGAGTATGTCAAAGGTGGTAGGCCAGGTCCGTGTCCTGGGCATTTTTGGTGAAATGGATACCCCTGCCTCCTTGGGTCTTACCCGAAAGTGGCATCCCTTTTGGGATGTTTTCCATAAAAAAAAAAAAAAAAATGCATAAAAAGAAAACCCTGGGTCACTTAGGCATCAGGTGAACAGGACGTTGAACCCCATTTCGAAAGCCTAGTTCAAAAGAAGAGAGGAGGAAGCTATTAGAAATAGACTATTACATCATTTGAATTATGTAAATGTACCTTTCTTGGTACATACTTAGGAAATTAGATTACTTTAGGGGGAAGTTATCTAGTTACTTCATGCAATGTAATAAATGCACAAGTGTCAAAGTGCAAGTTGTATATGTACAAGTTATCCCTTGCACATCTAGGTAGAGTATTGGCAAAGGAACCTATTTCCTATATAAAGGGCCATAGACATAGATCAAGATAGAGCGGTAGGAAGTAGTGTAGACTAGAGTGGCATGATGTAGCAGTGTGATGTATTGTGATGGGGTGTAATATGCTCAATGACCATTCTTGAGCTGTAGCTATATTCATGGAGTGTTCATTTCCTCCACAGCTACTTTTGTAAACATCTCCATAATTTCTATTTATAGTATATTTTTAGTCATCTCATAGATTTACTTTATTTCATATTATTCTGCATCTTGTGATTTCTATATCCTATTACATACTGCATAAAAAGCTAATAGTGGTATCAAAGCCATAGTAGGTCAATAGGGAAACCACCATTATCATTGACCCTAAGTTTTTTGAGAACCTGACATGCCATTGGACCAGTCATTGTCAAAAATTCTCAGAAGAGTCTTGGTGGTAGAATTAAGGAGAGCCACAAGTAAGGATTGAAAGAAATATTAGATTTTGGAATATTGAGATTGCATATGGCTAGAGTCTTTCCACAAAGTTTCAAGAGAAAACTTGTGAAGACTAGGACTCAACACTTGATCCACTAGTTTGATGAATCAACTAGTGAAGCTCATCTAAGAGATCTGGAGAAACTAACTTGAAGGTTATTTTATTATAGGGAATTAATACTCAGATGATTGGGACACTTCTTACAATAGAAATCTAGGAGATTTCAATTTCATTTCCTAAAGGTCGGAGTGCCTTCATAGTGTAGATATTAGTTGTTGCAAGAGAATAACACTATATAAGAGACTTCTAGAGAAGAATTGTAGTGAAGTTTGGAGATAGGAGATCTCCATTGCTATATTAGAAACTTCACAAGAAGAAAAGGCCATAGAAGCCTTGATCTAGAAGAAAAGGCCACAAAATCCTTGATCTAGAAGAAAAGGCCACAAAAGCCTTGATCTAGAGGGAAATGCCACAAAAGCCTTGAATAAAATGCCATAGAAGCCTTGGTACTGAAGAAAATGCCATAGAAACCTTGAAGAAAAGGCCACAAAAGCCTTGAAGAAAAGGCCACAAAAGCCTTGATCCTGAAGAAGACTCCAAAAGAAAGTATCTAATTCAAAAGCAGATTTCAGTACTAATACTTTGTTGCAGGAACATGTAGATTTAGTGAGTTGGGAAAGCTTCCTATAAAAAGGTTAGGAAGAGTATCTTCTTCATAATCAATCCAACACCTGAAGCAAAAGAGATCAGGAGAATATCTCATTGATTAAGGACTAGGAGAGTCCTGCTCGAATACATAGGCATCATAATCAGAGATCCAAGAGAATATCTCACCACCAACACTTCTAGAAGTAGAAGGTTGAAGATAAGGTCTCAAAGAAGACTAGAAGAAGTTGTAAGGCCTTGGAGAGGCCTCTATGAGCATCCAGTAAAATGCTTGGAGAGCCTTACTAAAGAAATCATCAAAGGAGTTCCAAGGAGAACTCATTGGAGAAATTCACTATTGGAGATAGTGAAAGATTTGGGATAATTGTCACCATCCGACAACAAGCCCAAGAAGAAGAATTTGGAAAGGAGTGCCAAATATTAGAAGACCTCAAGACATTCAAAATCTTGAGAAGAATATCTTGTTTGAAGTCAGAATTTGATAAGAATCTTGAAGGAAGATTCAGATAGAAGAAACCTACCAAATCCAGGAGATTTGGATATTTCCTCTCACATCAAGAAGGCACCACTTTAGAATCAAATATCTCTTCTAATCTATAGAAAAACGAGGATACTACAAGAGGAGAACAAGCCACAAAAACCCTAGGCTCGTGAAAGAGAGTTGGAGACCATATTTTGGTGAAGACGAAATTGTTCAAGGTAGCCTACAGAGAGCTACAGGATCTTACTCAAGATAGCAACTTGGTGATATTAGACACCAAGATCTACATCCTCTACAAAAGTGGTGAAAAGGGATTTTAGAAAAAGGTAAGCAACTATTGGTGCAATTAAATTCATTAAGTGGATTACTTATCAGATTGTTTAAGCACCTTGATTGGAGTAAAGTTGCAAAAAGGAGAGTTGAATTAAGAGTCTTCAAATGTGCAAAAATAAAGGATTTTTTAAGGTTCATTTGCACTTTAGGAGTTGATTAGATTTCAAAATCTCAAACTATCTATAAACTACCTATCATCTACTTTGGAAAGAAAATGAAGACTAGCTCCTATTACCTTGCTTATAAAGAAATTTCAAAATAATTCTTGAAGATTCATTTCAGATTATTCTTGATTAGTTGTAGTAAATTGATTAAGTGCATTATTTTTTAGAGTTGATTGGAGTGATAAGGTGAAATTGTTAGTGCAGTAGAAGTAAAAAATTATTAGATTCATTTTGCACTATTATATTTCTCTCAAATATTATTGTTTGTGTTCATTAGAAGGGCACAAAAATAGAATTTGTCAAAGTTTCTAAAGACACTATTAATGCACTAAGATCTGCAACTTTGAAGTGGCCTAAGGAAGCCACAAAATCAGATCAATCCTCCAAGCATTGGAGAAGAAAGTAACCACCATAAGAGCATCAAAAGAAGCCTCAAACGAGACTTGGTGAGTCTCAAGTTCAAAGCACAAGAAAATAGTGCAGAAAAATAGCTTCTATCATGTGGTTACAAGCTTGGATTCATTTATAAAATATCCAAGCAAACAGGGGAAGGTGTCTAATCCAGAGACAACCTCAAAACCCCTATATTGCACTCAATATTCTGCCTCAAAAACTAGAAATTAAGACTTACAAAGAGGAGTGCAAAATAAAGTGCAACAAGGTCATCTTGTATTAAAACTATTTTACATTATAGTGCACTATTTCTAATCTGGTTATACAGGGAGAGAAGGCAGATTCAAAGGTGCCTCAAAGGCACTACTCTTGCTAGAAAAACTAGTCAAAAGTAGTCGTATGCTAGCAGCCATCCAAGCCTAGCTCAAGGAGCCATACGAAGGGCTCATACTCCTCACATTCTAGATGGCCAAACCTGCAAGATACACGTACAAGAGCAAGGGAGAAACAACATCATTCAATGAGCAAGAGCATCTACGTAAGGAGGATAAAAAACAAGTATAAAGTAGAAGAAATTTGAAGCACCATTTGGAGTGTTACTTACTCCATATACGCTCGTTGAAAGTGGTGCTCAAGGTCTCCATACTATTGCTTCATATCCCAACAGAAGACTGTGCAGGTGAATGAAAGCAAAGGAGGGGATTTGTGAAGCTAAAAATGTCTCAAAGGGTCCGTTCGAACCAACAATAGAGACTACATCCATGCAGAGAAGAAAGTGACACTTGTCACTAAAGGAAAACCCTAACGCTTGATTCAAGAGAGCACTCATCTTCAAGGAGGAGTTACATGAATAGGCTGGTGTATTTGGTGCATTGAGTACACTTGTCAAAGAGGAAGACCAAGCATTTTGCTAAAGAACGTAATGTTCTTACGTTACAAGAAGGGAGACAAATGTTCATTGGCACCAAAATCTCCTCAAGCACCCGAAAGGAAATGGTCATGCCACTTGGCACATAAGAGATGAATCTTCTCCATTTAAGGATGTCAACGACCAAAGTCAACAAGCATTCTTCATCGTCGAAATTACTCTCTCATCATCTGTGCAAAAAAGGGTCGAGTTGCAATATGTCAAGAAGGTGTTAGAGCCTTTAATGCTCAAGGCAACCAAAGTCAAGGGAAGAGACTAGAAGACACCAGATTTGGAATACATTAAACATAGAGTGCTTCCATTGGAGGATACATCCACAACATCCATGATGTCTACGTAAATTTTGCAGTCCAAGCTTCTCTGAAATCAATGCCGAACATTGCTTGGAGAAAGGTAAAATTATTTCCATCTATATGTGCTTTCTTTCCTTGGATATATAAGGTTTAAATCAGAGGAATTTATTTACATTTGAAAGCCATACATCAAGGGGAATATTTTATCAAATGAATCAAATATTTGCAATATAAAACCTAGGAGTAATAAGGTTTTCTACTTGGATAAAAATTGAATATTTGCAAATATTATTGTGATCTAATTTATCCAAATATTAGGGAGTCATAAGGGCTACTACATCAAATCATTTAATTGGAAAATTAGATACACTTAACCTAATTTCCAAAGGGTTATTTATAAAGAGAGTTTTCTCATAGGTTGGATATTCATAATATTATTGTCTCAATCCTTTCAAAAGGAGACAAAAGATCCAACATTATAACCTCTTTAAAATTTGGGAACATTGCTTAGTTCAATAGGAGTAATAAGGGATAATAGGAATTGATTTTGGTATTCTACAAAACCTTACAAAATCAATCAATATTGAACTATAATTCTACAAAAGCACTATATCTTATCCATAGCATACTAGGGAGTCATAAGGCATTCTACAAAATCTGAGGATTGACATTAGGGTTTTCAAATGGCTTCAAATAAATTCTTCCTAGCAGAATCTCAATTACTCAAGGGTCCTAATTATTTTTCCTAGAAGAATAAAGTGAAAGCTATCTTGGTATATGAAAAACTATGGGATATCATCAAAGGGAAAACACAAATACCTACCACAGATGATATTGAAATCCAAAAGTTCATAGATAATGATTCAAAGGCACTTATGATAATAACCTTTGGAATCACTGATGAAATACAACCCTATATCAGTTTAGCAAAAACATCTTCAGATGCATGGACAAGCCTAGAGAAAATATTTGAAGGAAAGAATAAGGCTACCATTCTCCATATTCAGACTCAACTTCATTCATTAAAAATGAATAATGGAGAAAGCATAGAACTATTCCTAAGGAAGGTAGCAGATATCAAAGGGAAATTATTTACCTTAGGAGAAACAATCAAGGATGAACTTCTTACTCAAATAACTATGAGAGCACTTCCAGACAACTATAAAAAGTTGGTAACATCTTTACAAGTTCTAAGTAAAGATACTTCTTTTGATGAATTAATCAATATTCTATAGGAATATGAAGTGGAAAATATAGGTAAATATGAAATGTCTAACAATGCATTGTCATCTAAAGAAAATCCATAGGGAAACATTGCTACTTCATCAAAAGGATAAAAAGCATGGTACAATAGGTATTGTTAGATATGCAAGAGAAAAGGCCATAACACCAACTACTGTAGGTTCAATCCCAAAAATTAGAATCAAGGAAATCATATGAACAATGGGAATCAATTTCAGGTACAACAATATCAAAATCCTTGTCAACAATAATTTTAGCATCCAATCAATTACCCTCAATTGGAGTATCGAAAAAGAAATAAAAAATGACATCTAGCTCAGAGGATAGAAGAAATTGAAGAACTGGAAGAATCGATAGATGATTTTGAAATCAAATCTCTCTCAACAAGAATGATAGATTATGAAGACACTAATCACTTGCTTGAACAGGTTGCAAAAAATAGAGAAGAAGATTTAGATCATCAGCTTGAAGAAGATCCACATTGAAGACTAAAGTCTTCAATATCCAAATAATGTAATATAGGGGGGTGTTAGAAATAGACTATTACATCATTTGGATTATGTAAATGTACCTTTCTTGGTACATACTTAGGACATTAGATTACTTTAGGGGGAAGTTATCTAGTTACTTCATGCAATGTAATAAATGCACAAGTGTCAAAGTGCAAGTTGTATATGTGCAAGCTGTCCCTTGCACATCTAGGTAGAGTGTTGGCCAAGGAACCTATTTCCTATATAAAGGGCCATAGACATAGAGCAAGATAGAGTAGTAGGAAGTAGTGTAGACCAGAGTGGCATGATGTAGCAATGTGATGTATTGTGATGGGGTGTAATATGCTCAATGCCCATTCTTGAGTTGTAGCTATATTCATGGAGTGTTCATTTCCTCCACAACTACTTTTGTAAACATCTCCATCATTTCTATTTATAGTATATTTTTAGTCATCTCGCAGATTTACTTTATTTCATATTATTCTGCATATTGTGATTGCTATCTCCCATTACATGTTGCATCAAAAGCTAATAGAAGCCATCACTACGAACATCAATGAAGCATGAGGTATCTCCTAAAAGACCAAAAAAACCTACAGGAAAAGCTTCCTAGCACCATCTCCCAAACTAAGCTAGTAGAAAGTCAACCAACAAAAAAGGATGTTGAGGAAAGAATCTCCAAGACATTTTGAGTAGACAACAACATTCACATAGGAAATAGGAAAACACTTCCTAAGAAGACCTCGTGAAGGTCCTAGAAATGCAACAGGTACCAGGAAGATCCTAGGAAGACCTTCTAGGTCAGAGAACCTCAGGGCTAGAGCATGAGGGAACAAAAAATTTAAAACAGGGGCCTCCCACTCCCTCCCCAATCTAGCCAATCTAGCCAAAGCTATTGCATGTTGTAATGATTGTGGCCTCAACATTTTAACTTTAGCTTTAATGTCATCCTTCAAACCACTCACAAAGCTATTAAATTTTTCTTTAGCTTTAATGTCATTTTAACTTTAGCTTTTAATTTTTTCTTCTACCAATCTAGCTAAAGCTATTGCATGTTGTAATGATTGTGGCCTAAACATTTTAACTTTAGCTTTAACGTTATCCTTCAAACCAATCACAAAACAACTTTGGAAGAATGCAAGACTCAAACCAATGGTACGGTTGGCCAATTTTTTAAATTGAGTTTGATAATCTCGAATGGTTGAAATTTGTTTGAGTTTAGAAAGGGCTCCTGTAAAATCCTCAAACTCATTAGGACCAAATCGAGTGAGTAGTTGTTGCTCAAATTCAAGCCAAGTAAGATCAAGATGTGCTTTCCTGAGCCACTAAAACCAATGTAGTGCATCTGATTCAAAATTGAGAGAGGTAATTGTTAGGTGCATATAATGGGGAACATTATGAAGACTAAAATATTATTTTTCTCTACATATCCATACCTCTATATCCTTCCCATTAAAATTTAGAAAGTTTAATTTGGATAGCTTAAATCCATTGTTTTTAGGGGCATCCTGCTAATGATTGCTAATTCCTTCATCCTTACGGTCATGAGAACCAAATTGATCATACGTGTGGGGGTTATTAGATATACGACTGTCTAAGTCTTCAATTTTTCCATTTAATTCCACCTTCATTTTCCTCTATTCTCTAACTACATAGTTCAAGGATTCATGTAAAGATTTGATGTCCGACCTTAACTAGTTTAAGTTATTGGATAATTGTTCCCCCACATGCTTCCCCCAAGACTCTACATGAACAACAATTTTTGCATCTAATTCTTGTGTCTTTTATTGTTTCCTAGTATTTATAGTCGTGTTCTATGATTTGTGACCTTTGGATGATACTTACTAAAAATAGAAGTGTGATTTCAGGAGTTACTATTTTTAATAATAATCTAGAAACAATATTTGGGTGCTATATATCAAAATGATCAGCTCAAAAAGATAATCATAATGGACTAGGTCCAACAATGATGTTTTTTGACACCCCTAAAAAAATCCATGGAGGCTATCTACCAAAATGATCAGCTCAATGAGATATTTACAATGAGTTATATCCCACAACACTATTTTTTGGCACTCTAGACTTTTTAGGGGACTACTATCGTGTTGTTGGTTTGTCTCTTAGAGTCTTGGTTTACTAAAAAAATGGACTTTTGTTAGGCAAGCTCTTATTGACCCTACATTGTCTATTACTGGAACTATATTATCTAAAACTATTTTATCACTGACACTGTAACTCACTGTCTCTAGCAACTGTATGGGTTGACTCTATTTTTGATAAATTCTCTATCCATTATGATTTTTAAATATCATAGGAAACTATTATTGACAATGGTAGACTCTATCTTGATTGTTACTAAATCTGACTATATCCATACCCGACTCTTACTGACTAATATTGACAGAACCTGTCTTGATTATGTTCATCACCAATTGTTTATCAATTTCATGTAGTAATTCTAGGATAGTGTAGTCTCCTTAGTATATCCAATTTTTGTGGTAGGATTTTTGGTTTCAGGTTAAAATTTTAACAATAACATGGTACTCTAATTTAGGGTGTGTGTACTGCCCATAGGCCCTCTCTTATACCATAGTGATGGACGATAATGCTTGGATAAATATTTTAGGCCACTACTCAAGGAGGATTCCACCCATACCCTTGAGCATACTACTTTCCTCTCTAATAGTACAAGAGGGTGATATTTCTAGATGTTGTGTTCGATGTACTATGGATAATACACAATAAAAAATATTTCTAGGGCTAAATATTTCTCTTAATCCTATGGGGTCTCCTGATATACCCGAAGATACATGAGAGCTCATTTTCATTTATGGGTGTTGTTTGAGACCTAGATATTGGAGCCTGATCACCCCTCACTTCACTAGATGCTTTACAAGCAATCTATCTTAGTAAATAATGACAACTCCATGATATTTAAAACCATTGGCATAGGGTTTCTAATATAATAAACTAATAAAAAATAATAATTTTTTTAATAAGAAAATTAGCATAAAAATGAAAACACAAAAAAATTATACTTGATAGTCAAAATGGTAGGGCAAGAACTATTGTAATCGTAGTGAAACACGATCCTAGAAAGTGCTCTTATACCGCTTGTTAGGAACCTTCCAAAAAAAATAAGCACATTCACTTAAATATTGCAATAAAAGCATAAATTCGTGAAATAACAAAATATTGCAATACATAATGTAAATGCAAAAATATATTAATCTCATAAATCACAACATAGAATGACAGGCCTCTTCGAGGGGGCAACCTCCTTCAATACTTTCATTCAATATGCAAAAAAATACATTCTTTCTAGCCCCTTGCATTTTTAAAGACTACATCATACTACCTAACGCTTAAGGTTGGCTTACATGCAAAATGCCACCCAAGCTAGAATCTTCTACCAAACAAAACAATTACATTCTTAATAACAGTTACATAAAATGACACCTCTTGTCTAGGTGCTTCTAGTACCACAAACTTTTACAAAAATTTACATAATATCATTACAAAACATTATAATGGGGGTCCTCACATTAAGAAAGGGATTATTACATAGTAGTGTTAGGATGAAGTACTAACACCAATGACCATTATTCATAAAATTTAGGCCTGAGGATAAATTTTTTTGAGAGGAATCCATGTAATGACCTTGATGTAGCCATTAACTATCTTTATTTTGGTTGGTTGGGACACTTAGATTAGGATATTTAACCTTTGAGCATTATGGTTAGGTTTATTACTTTGTTAGATTATAAATAGGAGAGATATGATGTAGTTGTATCATAATTCATTTGTCTAACTTCTATTACATTTGGCATGCATAATATACTTTTCCCTCTCTTAGTGGCTTGGATTTTTTCTCATATTTAAAATTTGGATCTAAGATACTTTACTAGATTTACTCTTGTTGAGATCTAGTTTTATTGTAATTTTGTGGTTTATGTTATTTTTGTTATTGTTATTCTTGAATATATTAGTGTAATTATTAGTTCTTAAAGTTGTTTCATTACACCTATAAAGCCACACCTAAAGGGCCCTATGACTTATCTAAGTCAAAAATTCCATTGAATACTCATGATAAAGGTAAATAGAAAGTGGGAACTAAAGGTGTAGCCATCATAAGACACACTCATAGTGACATTGACTATAAAGCTCAAAAAAATTCTTTGATGGAACACCTACAACTAAATGATTTGTATCAATTTCAAAGAGTGAAGAGGAGATAGGCATATTATGCATTAACATGAGAATTTATAGAACTAACAAGACCTTAGCCTTATTATTATTTTTAAATAAAAGCATTCATTCACACTCTTTATTGAATGAATGACATAACTTTCAATACTATCATTAACACTAGAGATGAGATACTATTAAGTAACTTAGCTCCCAAACCTTAATGCACCTATAATTTTACTTCTTGACTTCATGTAGAAAAAGGATTAAAGGTTCAATATTAATACAATTGTTATGATATAATGCCAATGCACATTACTATCACGTGTGACATGGTGCCATTGGACATATATAATATTCTACTCGAAATATCATACCTCTTTTATTGTCAAGAAACCTATTAGGATTACCCACAACAATGATTAGGAGACATCAGGGGGATGACCTATCATACAACAAAGTGTTTATCATAAAAAAAGGTAAACCTTATTTCAACTATGCAATGTAAGAAATTGATTTCTTATATGATAAAATTCATCTTTATTAGGGTTTGATTAGAAACCCATGGTGCTAAGAATTTTTTTCTTATAGTGTTAGTGATATTTAATTCTATGTAATCATAGAAAGTGGATGGATTGCTTCAATATTACCCCAACATGGTTCAAAATTGTTGAGCAAGGTGCAGCAACAGTATTGTCATTGTTGTCAACACAGTCAAACAGATCGGTTGATGCAGTGGACAGGAGTTCAGTGATGCAGTGGATAGGAGTTCAGAGGTTACTCAGAGTATGTGCAGTGTTGTTAAATGCTTATGAGGATGTTCTGATGTTTGGGTGAAGTTGCTATAGGTTGTCTAAGAAGATCGAAGTGGCCCGTATGCTAAAAATCAAAAGAAAATCATAAGGAAGAAAATTGTTGCGATATCGCGACATGTTGAGCAAGAAAGAAAAACTGTCGCGATATTGCGACAGTTGAGCAAGAAAGAAAAACTGTCACGATATTGCGACATGTTGAGAAGAAAGAAAAACTATCACGATTTCGTGACATGTTTAGAGAGAAAGTGTAAGAAAGCAAAACTGTCGCGATTTTACATGTTCAGAGAGAAAGCGCAAGCAAGCAAAACTATCACAATTTCGTGACATGTTCGAACAGAAAGCGCAATCAAGCAAAACTATCACGATTTTGCGACATGTTTGGAGAGAAAGCGCAAGCAAGCAAAACTATCACGATTTCGTGACATGTTCGGAGAGAAAGCGTAAGCAAGCAAAACTGTCGTGATTTTGTGACATGTTGGAAGAAATAAAGGCAAGTGGAAAAACGGTCACGATTTCGTGACATGTTGGAAGAAAAAGAGAAAGCAGGAAGAAGTGTCGCGATTTCACGACAAGTTTGAAGGAAAAAGAACAAGTAAGAAAAGTGTCACGATTTCGCAACATATTGCAAGAGAAATAGTACGAAAGAAAAAGTGTCGTGATTTTGTGACATGTTGGAAGAGAAAAAGACAAGTAGAAAAAGTGTCACGATTTCGCGACATATTGCAAGAGAGATTGTACGAAAGAAAAAGTGTCGCGATTTTGTGACATATTACAGGAGAGAGAGTCCAAAAGAAAAAGTGTCGTGATTTCACGACATATTGCAGGAGAGAGAGTCCGAAAGAAAAAGTGTCACGATTTCACGACATATTGCAAGAGAGATTGTACGAAAGAAAAAGTGTCGCAATTTCACGACATATTGCAGGAGAGAGAGTCCAAAAGAAAAAGTGTCACGATATCGCGACATGTCGGGTTTTCGTGACCCGAAGGCAAGAGAAAGAGCTAAGGAGAAAAAGTGTCGTGATATCGCGACATGTCGGGTTTTCATGACCCGAAGGCAAGAGAAAGAGCTAAGGAGAAAAAGTGTCGCGATATCGCGACATGTCGGGTTTTCACGACCCGAAGGCAAGAGAAAGGGCAAGGAGGCAAAAGTGTCATGATTTCGTGACATGCTGTGTTTTCGCTAGTACAAGCCAAGAAAAGAGGCAAGGAGGTGAAAGTGTCATGATTTTGCGACATGCTGTGTTTTCACGGGTACCAACCAAGAAAAGAGGCAAGGAGGCGAAAGTGTCGCGATATCGCGACATGTTGTGTTTTCACGGGTACCAGCCAAGAAAAGAGGCAAGGAGGCGAAAGTATCATGATATCGTGACATGTTGTGATTTCATGGGTACAAGCCAAGAAAATAAGTATGACGGTGAAAGTGTCATGATATCGCGACATGCTGAGTTTTTGCGGGTACAAGCCAAGAAAAGAAGCAAGGAGGCAGAAGTGTCATGATATCGCGACATGTATTTTCGTGGTCCAAAGCAAGGAGAAAGAGAGAGAGAACAAAACATGTCGCGATATCGCGACATGTTGTATTTTTTGGGACCAAAGCAAGGAGAAAGAGAGAGTAAGCAAAAGTGTTGCGATATCGCGACATGTTGCTTTTTTGCGGTTGAGTTGAAGCCAACGAAGACCTATGACAACCAACTAAGATTAGGGTTTGCAGTCGACTAAGATTAGGGTTTGCAGCCGACTAAGATCAGGGTTTATAGCCGACTAAGATTAGGGTTTTTGATCATGAAAATGTTGTTATAAAAGGAAGGTTGTTTGAAGAATTATGTATGTTGATGAATGCGTCATCGAATGCGTGTCGAAGTGTGAAATGTGGCCATAAGAGAACATAAAGCATAGAAGCGGCAAGATGATGGCGAAGTGCACAAAGTGAGTGAAGAAGTCATGTCGAATTGTCCTAAGTGCATCTGTGATTGCGTAGAGAAAGCAGAAGGAGCAGAGTGCACAAAAGGGAGAAGACGATCATGAAGTTGGACTGCAGCGAAGTAGAGTGTGCAAAGTGTTTGCACGGAAAGAGCAGAGTGCGTAGAGAACACAAAGGTGGAGAAGACCAGTTAGGGTCATGCAAAAGCAAAGGTATTTTATCATCTAACTTATAGATTCAAAATTGAAGTCTAGGTTGCAGCTTGGAATAAGGGGTTGGTGCTCCTTCCAGTAGGTGCTGGTAAATCAGGGGTTGGTGCTCCTTTCTATTGGTACAGATAAATTAGGGGTTGGTGCTCCTTCCAGTGGATGCTGGTAAACTATTTGTAAATTTGGTGCTTTGCAAATGCTAGATTTGGATGGTAGTCCAAGCAGTCATTCTTGAGGAGTAGCCAAATTGGTGAACCTTGTTAAAATATTGTGTTGTGTGATTATGTTCTTTTGTGATACTTGCTTTATCTGGTTTTAAGGTTTCATTATTTTAGTTTTAAGAGATGTAAATTCAAGTTAAAATAACTACACTGATTCACCCCCCCCTCTCAGTGTCATTGTAAGACTAACAATTGGTATTAGAGCCAAGTTCCCTTCTAAGGCTAAATCAGTCATGGTTGATCTTGGATTAGTACACAATCCTCAAGAGGAGCAATCTTGAAGTTTCATTTTAATGCTCCTATGTATTTGTTTGATTACCTGAGGATGAAAGGCAAGTAGTCAGGGAAGTTGTTGTATAGTTGTCAAAGTGTATTTTCAGTTCATGTAGTTTGTGGAAATGCCGTGAAGGGTGGTGATTAAATTGAGAGTTGTCATTATTGGTAGTATTGCTATATGTCATTGTTGTACTGGTGATGGTTCTTACTGCCACTATCCAAAGTTAAGGATTATAACAGTTCAGATAATTTGGTTAGTGAAAGAATGTTGCCCTAGCTGCATATTTGTGTTTCGATAAAAGCAGTGTGTATTTGAACTACACATTGTCATGAAGATTGTTAGATCTATTATGATGTTGTGGTGAAAAATATTGAAGTCTGATCATTGACTCATGTTTAGCCCACCAATATGAGCAACTTTGCTTTGTGAATCATACCTATTCGAGGTCCAGAAGTATGAGTTTGAGTAAGGTGCACTATAGTTGGCCGTGAAGTGTTTAACAAAATATTATCTCCTGATTCAAACAGTTGAAAGTAATATGTGACCAGCGGTGACTGTAGAAAACATAGACCAAGTTGAAAATATAAAAAAGGGATTTGGTTGTGTTTTGGTACAGTGCTTAATGCTTGCACAGAGTTGGCAGTAAAATTGCAGTGTTGGTACAGTGTTGGACAAAAGTTGGTACAAGTGTGAGTCACTTGTCAATTTTGTTGACAGATGTGAAATCAACGTTTTTGAATGGGAAGCTTGAAGAAGAGGTTTATATTGAGCAGCTAGATGGTTTCCAGCTTGGTGATGATCCCAAATTGGTTTGTAAGTTGAAGATATATGGCTTGAAACAGGCAACCCAAGCATGATATGCAAGGCTAGACAACTATCTCACTCAACAAAGGTTTGAGAAAGGCAGTATGCATGGTAGCATGATTTCAGGCTAATCCCAAGGAGACTCATATGACAGGATTATGGTGGTTGATTTTTGAAATATCATTGAAGGGAAAATGATTATTTGTGGTTTCCTTTTTTGAAAGTAGATTGGCTGAATGCATCAAGGTTTTCTGAATTGAGAGTTGTGTTTAAACCCTGGGTTATAAGCATAGTGGTTTAAGCCCATTGGTTTTGAAAGAACTTGAGTTAGAAAAGAACATGAGTATCATTGTTATGTGATATTTGTGGTTGAGCATTGTTGGAATTATTTGAGTTGGTTGATACATACTTGGACTAGGGTTGTGTGAGAGATGATTGGTTGAGTTGATTTGATTGAGCCTAGTCAAGTTATGTGTGAAGTGATTTTTAAAGTTCTATGAAGTGGATTTGATTTGAGATCGCCATTCATTGTTGAGTTCATTTTGAGTACTACTTGAGCATGATTGATTGAGCCTTTGAGAAGGCCTTTGAGAAATATTTGAGGACAATTCTGGGACAGATTTATGGAGTAGATTTGGACAGGTTTTGTATGAGCTTGTTATTCAGCATTGGACAAGTTCTATGTGAGCTTGTTAAGCAGGTTCTGTGTGAGCCTATTGAGCAGGTTCTTAGTGAGCCTATTGACTGAGCTTTAGAGGTGATAGAGTATAGAGGATAGAGTCTCAATGGATAGAAACCTAGCAGCCAACACAATTGAAGATAGATCTGAGTGAGGATTCTTCAAGTGAAGAAGTCCACCAGTCAGTGCAGCAGAGAGACAGAGTCTTCTATAATGTCACAAGGGTACTATGGAGTATGGGTTATGGTATCCAAAAGATGCATATTGGGCAGGATGTGTAGATGATAGAAAGAGTACCAGTGGAGGTGCATTCTATCTTGGAGACAGATTGGTCACATAGAACAGTAAGAAACAAGATTCAGTTTCCTTATCCACAGCAGAGGCAGAATATATTGCAGCGACAACGTGTTGTACATAGGAGAAAGTTGCAGAAAGTGAGGTTAAGTTGGATTTTTATTCCAACAACAGATTGTGGAGTAGTCACGTTTCCAAAGAATTGACTAGCTACAGGGATCACATTCACAGGGGGAGCATTTATATATTTTATTATCTTTTTGCTCATTTTTGTAATTTTTGCTAACTGTCATAACGTGTGCCTGAGAATGTTGTGCATGGACTCAGGGGGAGTCTGCAACAGCCCTTTGGTATTATTGTCAAAGGGGGAGAAGAATTACAGGAAATTACATGTGTATTGCCAACAATTCCAAAGGGGGAGATTGTTGAGCAAGGTGCAGCAATAGTATTGTCATTGTTGTCAACACAGTCAGACAGATCGATTGATGCAGTGGATAGGAGTTCAGTGATGTAGTGGACAGGAGTTTAGAGGTTACTCAGAGTATGTGCAGTGTTGTTAAATGCTTATGAGGATGTTTCTGATGTTTGGGTGAAGTTGCTACAGGTTGTCTAAGAAGATCAAAGTGGCCCATATGCTAAAAATCAAAAGAAAATCACAAGGAAGAAAACTGTCGCGATATCGCGACATGTTGAGCAAGAAAGAAAAACTATCGTGATATCGTGACATGTTGAGCAAGAAAGAAAACATGTCACAATATCGCGACATGTTGAGAAGAAAGAAAAACTGTCGCAATTTTGCGACATGTTTAGAGAGAAAGCTCAAATAAGCAAAACTATCACGATTTCATGACATGTTTGGAGAGAAAGCGCAAGCAAGCAAAACTATCGCTATTTCATGATATGTTCAGAGAGAAAGCGCAATCAAGCAAAACTATCACGATTTTGTGACATGTTCGGAGAGAAAGCGCAATCAAGCAAAACTATCATGATTTCGTGACATGTTCGGAGAGAAAGCGCAAGCAAGCAAAACTGTCACGATTTCGTGACATGTTCGGAGGGAAAAAAAGGCAAGTGGAAAAATGGTCGCGATTTCACGACATGTTGGAAGAAAAAGAGAAAGAAGGAAGAAGTGTCATGATTTTGCAACAAGTTCGAAGGAAAAAGAATAAGTAAGAAAAGTGTCGCGATTTCGCGACATATTGCAAGAGAGATAGTACAAAAGAAAAAGTGTCACGATTTCGTGACATGTTGGAAGAGAAAAAGACAAGTAGAAAAAGTGTCATGATTTCATGACATATTGCAAGAGAGATTGTACGAAAGAAAAAGTGTCATAATTTCATGACATATTGCAGGAGAGAGAGTCCGAAAGAAAAAGTGTCACGATTTCGCGACATATTATAGGAGAGAGAGTCCAAAAGAAAAAGTGTCATGATTTCACGACATATTGCAAGAGAGATTGTACGGAAGAAAAAGTGTCACGATTTCACGACATATTGCAGGAGAGAGAGTCCGAAAGAAAAAGTGTCGCGATATCGCGACATGTCGGATTTTCGTGACCCGAAGGCAAGAGAAAGAGCTAAGGAGAAAAAGTGTCGCGATATCGTGACATGTCGGGTTTTCGCGACCCGAAGGCAAGAGAAAGAGCTAAGGAGAAAAAGTGTCACAATATCGCGACATGTCGGGTTTTCACGACCCGAAGGCAAGAGAAAGGACAAGGAGGCGAAAGTGTCATAATTTCACGACATGCTGTGTTTTTGCTGGTACAAGCCAAGAAAAGAGGCAAGGAGGCAAAAGTGTCACGATTTCATGATATGCTGTGTTTTCACGGGTACCAGCCAAGAAAAGAGGCAAGGAGGCGAAAGTGTCGCGATATCGCGACATGTTGTGTTTTCGGGGGTACCAACCAAGAAAAGAGGCAAGGAGGCAAAAGTGTCGCGATATCGTAACATGTTGTGCTTTTGTAGGTACAAGCCAAGAAAAGAAGTATGGCGGTGAAAGTTTCATGATATCGCGACATGCTGAGTTTTCACGGGTACAAGCCAAGAAGAGAAGCAAGGAGGCAAAAGTGTCGCAATATTGCGACATGTATTTTCATGGTCCAAAGCAAGGAGAAAGAGAGAGAGAACAAAAAATACCGCGATATCGCAACATGTTGTATTTTTGGGGACCAAAGCAAGGAGAAAGAGAGAGTAAGCAAAGGTGTCGCGATATCGCGACATGTTGATTTTTCGCGTTGAGTTGAAGCCGACGAAGACCCATGATAATCGACTAAGATTAGGGTTTGCAGCTGACTAAGATTAGGATTTGCAACCGACTAAGATCAGGGTTTACAGTCGACTAATATTAGGGTTTTTGATCATGAAAATGTTGTTATAAAAGGAAGGTTGTTTGAAGAATTATGTATGTTGATGAATGCATCGTCGAATGCATGTCGAAGTGTGAAATGTGGCCGTAAGAGCGCAAAAAGTGTAGAAGCAACGAGATGATGGTGAAGTGTACAAAGTGAGCGAAGAAGTCATGTCGAATTGTCCTAAGTGCATCTGTGATTATGCAGAGAAAGCAGTAGTAGAGTGCGCAAAAGGGAGAAGACGATCGTGAAGTTGGACTGCAGCAAAGCAGAGTGTGCAAAGTGTTTGCGCAGAAAGAGATGAGTGCACAGAGAACGCAAAGGTGGAGAAGGCCAGTTAGGGTCATGCAAAAGCAAAGGTATTTTATCATCAAACTTATAGATTCAAAATTGAAGTCCAGGTTGTAGCTTGGCATCAGGGGTTGGTGCTCCTTCTAGTAGGTGCTGGTAAATCAGGGGTTGGTGCTCCTTTCTATTGGTACAGATAAATCAGGGGTTGGTGCTTCTTCCAGTGGATGCTAGTAAACTGTTTGTAAAGTTGGTGCTTTGCAAAGGCTATATTTGGATGGTAGTCCAAGCAGTCATTCTTGAGGAGTAGCCAAATTGGTGAACCTTGTTAAAATATTGTGTTGTGTGATATGTTCTTTTGTGATGCTTGCTTTATCTGGTTTTAAGGTTTCATTATTTCAGTTTTAAGAGTTGTAAATTCAAGTTAAAATAACTACACTGATTCACCCCCCCTCTCAGTGCCATTGTAAGACTAACAAAAATCCTTGGGAAGTATCATTCCATTACTTTGTTAAATATCATATTTGTTTATTCTTTGGTTCACCTCTTCCTAATGGTCCTATATATACTCAACACATGAGAGATACAATTCAATGATAAATTTAAGAGTTAATTGATCAAGACAAAATCATCTTAGCTCTTCTCCTTGTGATAGTGTATCATTCTAGCATATGGTTACTGTACATTGACTACAAAACTTTAAACAATATATAGATAGAAACTTGTATCCTTCACCTTGTATCAATGATCTTTTGGAATAGCTCCACGGAGCTCATTAATTCACATCTATCAATCCTAAGTAAAGTTATCATCAAGTTTTTATCAATCCATCAAACATTTAGAATACAATATTAAAGAATAAAGAGAGATTGCATGAGTCATTGCCTATGATTTTTTACTTAACCAATGTACTTGTCACATTCATATATTAATTCAATAATGTCGTTTAACCACTTATTATATCATCATCACTGTCTACTTAGATTTCAACCAATGCACTTGTCACATTCATATGTCGATTCAATAATATCATTTAACCACTTATTATATCATCATCATTGTCTACTTAGATGTCATTTTCATCCTTTGTAAGAGATGAGAAGAAAAAACGTAGCATGTGTGTCAGATTATGAATAAAATACAAAAATAAGTTCTACTCTAACTTGACTAAGTGCACTTTTATCATCCTAAATATATCTTGGCTACATCATTGATTGAGATGGCATACCTGTAAACTCTAAGAAGATACACATAATCTAGGAATGACCTATTCTAAATAACCCAACAAGGCTCAAAATGTTTTGGGGCCTTGCTAAGTTCTATTGTAACTTTATCATTTATTTTTCACGTGTCATGGCCTCTCAATTAAATCATGCATGATAAAGTAATATTTTTATAGACTTGACAAAAATAATAAATATTCAATAAATTAAAGCAATAACTCTATTCAATAATAATTTTATCCATGCCATATATCATTCAACCCTACAAGATTGATACTAATGCTTAAAATTATTCCATTAACACCATCTTAATTCAAAATAAATATCCTATTATATAGAATGTTAAGACACTTAGATATATTGTTGTGTTACTCCACCTATGGGAAGTAATTATAAATCATCATCAAAACTATATAATAATTATGGGATTCTATCATGGATAAGGAATTTTTTATTCATTTTAATAATATATTATTAGGATTTTTGTATACTCAAAGTAATCTAGAAAATGAATACTAGAATGAAGTCGATGAAATACCTACAATAATTTTGTATTTTGATCAACATTGCAAGGGCAAATAAAATTTGGCAAATACCTATTTAAGTCACCCTTTTTTCTTGCACTCTTTATACTCATGGACATAAAAGGCCTCAAATTCACTAACTAGGAAACACTATATCCTAGTGATGTGATGATGAGGAAACTAAACTAAGAAAACACTAACTAAGATTTTATTTCCAAATTGTGCTTAAATAGCACTATTTACAACAATAATATTCCAAAAATGGAAGATGCTTAACCAAAAACTATAGTTAAGCAAAATATGCCAATAAAATTATCTTGCTAACTCTCAAAAGAAGAACAAATCCTACCCAATAACTTATGCCATCCAAATGTGTCAATATTTACAAGTTGGAATAGGATATTATTAAATCAAACCTAGACTTAGGACTTTATACTTAATAAAATAAGTAAAATCTAAACACCTAGTCTATTACAACATGTTTCATAAGTGATCCTTGATCCTTATCATCCCTCTCCATCATAGAAGCATTGGACTCCAATGCTTTTACAAAAAGAAAAAAGGAAGAGGGTGAGAGATAGAATACGAAAACAGATCCCACCAAGAGGATGAAGTGGAGCATCATCAGGTGGTTGATCTAGGTCATTGAGTCCATTTGATATAGATGTTGGAAGACCATATTGAGAATCAAATCCATTGCCAATTTGTGAAACAACTCAGTGAGACAATGACAAAGCACCAATAGGTTGATGTAGAATCTACAAAATCTGTGGCACAATAGGAACCAATGAAGGTGATGATGAAGAAGGCCATGCTAAAATTGGAAGAGGAACCACAAGAGGAACAACTAGAATAGTATAAGTAGTAGTAGGATGTGTTGATAATGAACTTACCTCCTGGGGAGGAGGTAGTGCAACGAAAGATGATGAAATCACCTCCTTGGGAGGAGGTGGTGCAACGAAAGCAAGTGTGTCCTGAGGTCGATTGAAGACTAATGCTATCTTCTATGATGGATAAGAACAAGGTATAAGTGTGGTCTATGGAAAGTTATGAATAATAAATTACTTATTCTTATGATGCAAAGTGTAGGTTTGGTTGTATGCATCATATATAGCCCTTTTATCAAATTGATAGGGCTAGCCAAGAATAAGACCACAATAGTCCATGGGAGTCACATCACAGGTGACTCTATCCACATAATGAGACCCAAAAGTGAAGGATACAATGCAAGTGTTTGTGATGTATGAGTTAGAACCCATATCCTTCCATCCCAATGGATATGGATGGGGATGTGGTTCCATAGGTAATTTGAGCCTATCGACAACATATTGTGCAATAAAATTTAATTGCAATTCATTATCGATAATACAATTCATAAAAATATTATGAGTGAGGTGTGATTTTATGATAAACAAATGATCATGACCACCTTTATGATTCATCAAGGTAACATTGTTCAATTTACCCCATAACTCAACATATTCTCTTCCTTCTCCCATAACCTCAAGGGGACCCTTTTGGGGTTCCTCTGTTGGATATTTTACAAGTAAGTTCTTATTTTTCCTAAAACACTTAGATTCTAAGTATCCATGTCTCTCACAATGATTACAATATTTCCTTACATTATAATAAGTAGGAGAGGAGGAGGAAGAAGAAGAAGGAGAAGAAGATGAAGAAGAAGAAGATGAAGGCATCTTGGCCTTCGATGATTGTTGTTGATTTGAAGATCGAGAAGTTCCCTGTGATCGAGCGACTAACTTCTCTTCGATCAACTGTGCATGATTGAAGGTCGCATCTATTATTTCCAAGGGAGTATATGTGATCTCCCTTTATAAGTTCTCATAAAGGCCACTTGTAAATTTGATAATTAAGTCTTCTGTAGGATCTTTTACATGAAGCAAAATGTGTAACCTCTTGAAAAGAGACATAGTCCTGCATAGATATATTGTAAGCTTGGCATAATATAAACCATTGCACTTTCAATTACTATGCATAATTAGAAGGATAGAATGAATCCTTCAATGCTTGGACCAATTCCTCCCAAATGGAAATGGAATTTTGGTCATTTTGTCTATCCATGATGACTAGTTTAGCTAACCCACTCAATTTGAGTTTAGCAAAAGGAACTTGGTCATCAATAGGAACATCTGTATATGCAAACCAGGTTTCCATATCCATGATCTAGTTATTTAACATATTGAGGTTCCTAGACCCATCATAAGTGTGGACTTCACATTTTGCTTTTATTTTGAAATCATTGTTGTAGACTTTAACTACAAGAGGATTTTGAGTGGTAATATCATTCACTTTGTCAGCCAAAAGGCTAACTACTATTGTTATCATGACCATTTGATCCACTAAATTAGAAGTCATTTGAGATCTAGTGTAAGCCAAAATTGTTACAAAAGAATAGCCTCTCCTAGGCTAATACAACCAACTTTCAAACTTTTGCCTTCTACAAGAGGGATTACAAAATTTGAAAAAACATAACTTCCCTCTTTTACAAATTTGTGTCATATTCCCAAGAAAAAAATAATAATTAAATTTGCTTTTACAATACGTTGGGAATAAAAAAAAATTTGAAACAAAATTAATTAATTAATAAAATTTTGAAAATAAAATAAAATAAATTAATCAATCTAGCAAAAAAATTAACCCTTTTGGGTTAGGAAGTCAACCTATCAACCCTATATAGTTCAATGGACTAGGAAGTCAACCCGTCAACCTTGTAGAATTCAATGATAAATCAATAATGTGAGTCATCTGCACAAGTCAAATGCAAGATACCTAGAATAGGATATGTCAACAACAACGACTAGTCAATGATTGTAGCAACAACACGCAGTTGCCTAGCTAGCCGTAGTGGCTAGCTATCCTTTACTTCATGCTTTGTGCCTTTTGAAGGTGTGGAATAGCCCCTATTCCTTACATGTGGTATTAAAGGTCTTAAATAAAAAATAAATAAGAACGAAACACAAAATTGAATGTCCAATTAGAAGCCACCATGCATCGACCAAGTAAACAACATCTATTTCAAACATGCAACCAATCGAGAGTGAGGAATTTGTGCATCAACAGTGTAGGCCAACAATTTTTGGTTGAAAGCTTTCAAGTGGGAATATTTCTTAAAATACAATTGTAGCCACAATATCCTTGATGTGGGATAATTAAGCCAAAACTCCAATTGAACCAACGAACTGGAGTTGTCGAAATTTGCCAAAGTAGTCAAAAATACCTACAAAACCCATTGAAAACTTGTGAAAAATATTTTATCCACCCTTTAGAGATCTGTTAAAATTACTTATGAAGATCTATTATGATTCTATTCTTTGCCAACTCAAGGTCAATCTAGACTTGGCTCAAATTCACATGAAACAACAAGCTGATCAACACCACACTGAACATAGCTTTGAATTTGGAGATATGGTTTTTATTCACCTGTAGCCATACAAATAGTCCTCACTCTAGCTTCATCAAATATTATCATCTGTTACAAAGAATCAGGTTGACAACATACATACTCACCCTTTTGGCTAGCTCTAAAATTCATCCAATCTTCCATGTATCTTCTCTCAAGCAGGTGGCTGGTAACAAGGTCTAGGTGTAGTCTACACTCCCAGAGTTGGATGATGAAGGTTACATAATTATTGAACTTGAATGCACTCTAGATCGTAGATTGCATACCCTTCACCATTATGTCATCATCGATATTCTTGTCCAATGGTATGGCTTACAACTTGAAGATGCTATGTAGGAACCTTTTCAACAACTTCAACAACAGTTTCCTCATATTTAGCTTTGAGGACAAATATTTTTGAAGGGGAAGGATATGTTAGGACTCCATCCTAACACTATGATGCAATAACCCTTATTGAACATGGGGGAAACCCATGATAATATTTTGTAATATTTTGTAATACTTGTCTCTCTAGAAGTGCCTAGAAAAGTAGCCATTATATGTAACTTTTATCAAGAATTTAACTATTTTTGTAGGTAGAGATTGTAGCTCAAGTGGCATTTGCATGTAAGTCAACCTTGAGTGTTAGGTGGGAGATGAAATCTTTAAAACTACGAGGGGTAGGAATAAATGTATATTTTTGCATATTTGAATGAAATCATTGAAGGAGATTTTTCCCTTGAAGTGTCTTGCGATCTTGTGTTATTTTGTGATATTGTTTCATTCATGCACTTATATTTCATATTGTAATATCTTGTGTTTCATGCATTTATGTTTTATTGCAATATTTTTGTGAATGTGTTGATTTTAATGAGAAGGTTCCTAACAGTGAAGCTAGTTATTAATATTTCAAACTTGTGTAGTAGAATATGACACAATGAACACTTTTTTTTTTATTTGTGGAAAACATCCCAAAATGGATGCCACTTTCGGGTAAGAACCAAGGAGACAGGGGTATCCATTCTGCAAAAAATGCCCAGGACTAGGACCTGGCCTACCACCTTTGACATACTCAAGGAGCAAACAAACACACAAAACTAAATTAAAAAAAGTAAATAACAACAAAAATAATAAAATAAAATAAAAAACATGCTCCTTGAGTGTGTCAAAATCAAAAGCACAACCAAACACGCACAATAAGATAAAAGAAACCACAATACAAACCACATAGAAAAACACAAGAACCACACAACAAAACACAAACAAGATAAAAACAACAAAACACTACAAAGACATAACCCAAAAAAGCATGAAAAATAAACACAACCAAAACCTAAAAAATAAAATACATAAAATAAACAACAACAGACAATAAACAAAAACAAAAAACATAGAAAACACTCACACATAAAAAAAATGAAATAACACAAACAAAGAGAAACCCAAGAACAAGAACAAAAATAACACAAGAACAATAACAAAAAACATTAAAAAAAACAAAACAACAAGAACACAAGAACAACAAAAAACAACACAAAGAACACAAAAACAAAACAAAACAAAAGAACCCACCCACCTTAAAAAACTAAACAAAAAAACAAAGAAGACAAAAGAAAAAAAAAAAAAAAAACAATGACCTATCTAGACCAGAAGACTATTAATGCAAGAATCAAAAAAGGAAACAAAATAAAGAATAGAATGAGCTAGGGAACTAAAAAAACTGAATGAACCAAAGAGAAACAAAAAAAAAAAACAAGAAGAAACTAGGTACCTTCAGAACTCGGAGCCATCCAAAGAAATGATAGAAATAAGAGCTTCCCTAATTTGAGAAGCCCACCATATAGGAGGGTGGCCATAACAAGTAAGATCACCTTTGTCCAAAGCCCAATTATCTAAAGCATCAACACTTTTGTTTTGATCTCTGACCACATGATTGTAATCAACTTTTAAAAATCCCATCTGGATTAACTGAATCTTCTCAATAATTCTTTTTATTCTCCAATCCACCTTATGATTCTTAGGAGTCTTCAAGAGATTAATCATAAGTTGAGAGTCAGACTAAACTAACACCTTTTCCCATCTAACCTTAGTAGCCTCTTGAAGGCCTCTAAGGATACCATACCCCTCAACAAGGTTATTGGAGAGAATACCCAAATTCTTAGCAAAAGTAAAAACCAGGGAGCCATCTGAAAGTCTACCAATTCCTCCCACACTGGCTTTTCCAGGGTTCCCTCTAGAGGCTCCATCAATATTGACTTTTCCAAAATCCTTAGGAGGAGGTTGCCAATTTCTAGTCCTATCCATCTTACTAATACTCACATTCCCTTTAAGTTGGTTGCCCTTAGAAGGTTTAATATTCAATATTTGCATCACTTGATCCCATCTTTGGTGGGAGTTTTGGGGGTGATTATGGAGTTGATGGACTGATTCAACTAAGTTGGCTATGGTCTTTTGCCAAATATAGTGAATATCCTTCCTATCTTGATTAAAAATTTGGTTGTTCCTTTCATTCCAAATATTCCAAAGAAAAATGGTAGAACCCATCCAAACTAACTGCCTAATAAAATGATCAACACCCTCTTGATTAGGCCAATCCCTCCAAAGCTGTTCAAAAGTGAAAAAATTGGACCACTGTAAGCCAAGTAAAGTTGCCATTATCCTCCATAGCTCAGAGGCTAAAGTACACTCAATAAAAATATGGTTGATATTTTCTACATTCTCTTCACACATTTCACATCTAAAAGGGCCATGAAAACCATGCTTCATAAGTTGCTCACCAGTAAGCACCCTATGATGCAATAAAAGCCAATTAAAGAACCTCACCTTAGGCCAGAGATTTTGAGCCCACAATTGAGAAAATATGTCAAAAGAATGGTTGGGATTATTATGGCATAAGGTCAAATAACCTTGAGCAACTGAATACTCACCCTTAGTAGTGTTGTTCCATCCAAAACAATCTTTTTCATGGGACCAAGAGAGGGATCTCATATGAAGGATGCCTTGGATATCTTGTCTTTGCATTTTTGGGATTTGAATAGGCCAGTCCTCAATAGGGATCCAATATCTACCAACCTTTGAATTACTAGTATGGTACCGACAGTAATTAGCCACCTTTATCCAATTAGCTCGGTGCAGCCCCTCCATCCAAGGCCTCCAATCGGGAAACTGAGTTATCAAAGGCTTGTGACCATCCCAAGAATCTGTCCAAAAATTTGCATGTTGACCATTATGAATGATCCAAAATAATTTTTTATTTATCAAATCCTCACCAGTCTTAAGAACTGCTAAAATGGGAGAACCTTTGGTAGGAAGTTGATAGCGAACAAGGTCTTCAGGACTTTTGTTCTCAAGCATATTTAGCACGGAGATTATTGGCCCAAAGAGCATTGGGGTTATGCAACATCCTCCAATATAATTTAGCAGCTAAAGCTTTGTTGTTATTAATAGAAGACCGGAATCCTAACCCCCCTTCACTCTTAGGAAGACATAAAGTATCCCATTTCACCAAGGCCCATTTTCTTTTCTCCTTAGTACCACTCCAAAGGAAACGATGACCGATTTGATCCAATTCTCGAAGAACAACCTTTGGGATATTCAAAACGGAAGAAACATAAATAGGAATAGCTTGAAGGACTGATTTTACCAAGGTGATTCTACCCCCGAAGAAAGCCACTTGTTGGTCCACTTTCCAATTTTCTTCTTGACTTTGTCCAACAACCAATTCCAATATTTATTTTTCTGCCTTTGAATATTTATGGGAATACCTAAATAAGTGATTGGAAGAGAGGTCTTATTATATCTTAATTTATCCAAGACCATGGATTCCTGTCTAGCAGAGCAATGAAAGAAAATAACTTTAGATTTGTCTTCATTGATCAATTGCCCAGTAGCCTTAGAAAAACAGCTAATGATTTGCTTAATATTAAAAGCTTCCTTAACTGTAGCTTTACCTAAAAGGGTAGATTCATCCACAAATTGAAGATGAGAGATAGGTCTAGCTCCATGAGCAATGGTAACTCCCTCAAGGGTTTTGTTTTCCCTCTTTTTGGTTATAGTCCTACCCAAGCATTCAACAAGAATGATGAATAAATAAGGGGATAGCGGGTCACCTTTCCTAATACCTCTGGAAGCTGGGAAAGACTGAGAAGGCCTGCCATTGATAACACAATGAACACTTCATCATACAATTGAGTTAAATTGAAAAGAGAAATGTTAAAGAAGGAATTATAATAAAAAAATAAAATAAAATAAGAAATCATGTAGATAAGTGATAAATTTTATTTTTAAATAGTACACATGTAAAAAACAACAAAATATAATATCATCATATGATATTTTAGAAAACAATATCAAAGCTTATGTTACAGTTAAGTGTGGGAAATTGGTGCTTATGTGAACAAATACTAAGAGACTAATTCTAAATATAACATTAAAGATTCCAAGATAGATACATTTATGAAATATCTAATATCTATGCAAATTGCACAATACAATCACAAGAATCTTCCAAGAGCAAAGATAGTTCAACTTTAAATAATTATAAAAAGGCAGTTATGGTGATTTACATAGATTTTATTTGTATATCTACTTATAGCAGCAAGTGGGATGTTTAGTTACAATGCTCATTGAAAACTGGTATTGATATTTGGCATATGGTATTGTTGAATATCATTAGATTCTAGGTCGATGCAATACTAGCATTTGGTACCTAGATCTACTAAGGGTTGCTGCAAGACTAGCATATGGTGCTTAGAACTACTATAGGAGTTAGGTGCTTTTTAGAGCCAAGCTATGGTATTCTATTGGAGGTGTATCCTTCTTAGATCTACATCATTCTATTGAGGGTTGGTGTCTGGTTGTACAACCATGTAATTTCACTAGCATTTATTGATAGTTAATGTCAACGATCAAGAGGAAGTGATCCACCTCTACTCTTCTCGGATTAGGTGGAGATTCAAAAATAGAAAGAGAAATCCATAAGAAAATTGCTAATAATAAACAATCTAAAATATGAGTGCAATTAGATTAGTGATGAAACAAAAATAAAAAGTAACTAAGTTATCCTCTCATCCTAATACATAAGTATAAATTCTCACTCCTAGATAGTATTTACTCTTATCTACACTATGCCTATGAAATTACTTGCTTTATGATGCGTAAAAATCTACGCCAAATTGGGGAAGAGATTTATAGATTCTAAAGATCGTACTTTGTTGAAAGCATATTCTAATTCATGGCCAAGGTTGACATTATATGATATAATCTTGTATAGGCATAAGGGCATTTCATTGTACAATGTATTTAACTTATTGCAATATTTTATTATGTAAGACTTATGGGCCATGATTAACCTTGTTATGGATAACCCACCTTACATACTTGTAATTAACCTTAAAGCCCTCTTGTTATGTCAACTTAGGTTAATTTCATTTATGTAATTGGGGTTTTGGTATTGGTATAAATACCCCCCTTCACTCAATCATTCATTATTAAAGTATTGTGATCCTTATCCATGGATAATACAATGATTACTTATGGTACTCATGGCACACCCAAATTTTGTCTCTAATTTTTTATTCTTTTTCTCCTTATGTTCTATATTTAAGATTTGAGTGGATGGTTTGATTCTATTTATTTTTGAAAAATATAGTGAACTCAAATATGTTATTGGAGCAGGTATGAAGCTACCTCACTTGGTCAACTAGAAATGTAGTTCAAATGCTTGGATATTTCTTCTAAACCTTTGGATAATCTTCCATTAGTGCCTCATAAGCCTTTTCCACACAAGAGGCAACACTGTTTTATCCTTTTTCTTATCCACTTTTTCAAAAGCATTGGAAGAAAATATCTTGATTCTTGAAGAATCACTTCAAATCTCTAAACTATGATCTTATGTCATTCAACGAAGTGAAGAATTTCTAAATGGATTGCAAAATTGATAGGAATTTTTAAATTTAAAAAGAGCCACACTTTTGTGTATGCACCCTACTTTGGCTTGGCATAAACAAAGAAGCACAAGTCCCTTCTTCACAGGGAAGATGTGTACCTCCATCCAAGGATGACATTATGTCTAGGGCATGGTGTGCTAAGGAATAGCAGGTTGAAAGACATGGGTTCAACTTGTTGTGCATTAATTTTGTAACACAAAAAGGTTCTTCCTCTTCCAAGATTAGGTAGTTGGAATCTATAGGATCCATGCCATTTTTTATCACAACAATAACATGATGCTTGAAGTTAATGGTTGAAAGTAGGAGGTCACATGTTTGAATCAAATCTACATTTTGTTTCACTATCACAGAAGGTCGTTCAAAATATTTTCTATGGAGACATTGTGGCTTTGTCACATTCACTTGCAACAATAGGTTGGTTGGTGGATGTATTCTATGGGAGAAAGGTCCTATGTTCAAACCCCTTGCTACATTTTTTGCTATGTATTTGATGTAAGAAGGGACAAATATTTTTTATGTCGATCCATCCTCATCTACTACCATGGCATGATGGCTAGCATGTCGTGTTTGATATAGGAAAGACCAAAGTTTGATTCCCATGCACGAGTTTTGGACTTGTTGATAGATATGGAACTGACAATTCACTTGGCACCATAAATACTCATTTTTTATATTTAAAACCTTTAAACCAATGAAAACACATCAATTGTCACAATCATATAGAATTAGAAGTGAAGTGGTAAGATATAAGTAGAGAAAACCAACAAGTTGTAGAATACCAAGTGGTAATGAGCGATTGGATTTTTTTCTAAGGTTAGGGGATTTAATTTTTATTTTTGCAATCTATTAGGGTAAATATTTAGAGCCCATAAAATTTTCATACATAACCATTTTGAGCCTATTTTGTTTTCAATTTGAGCTCTATGCACTAGCAACATCAATTAAAGGGTAATAGTAACTGAAATATCCATTGAGAACCTTTTAAAAGGGGAATGAAAGGGGGATAAAAGGTATCCTTTGTATGGTTTTCAGATTCATATTGTGTAAGATGGATCATAAATCCCTAATTACTCACCTCAATGGGTGGAATTATAGCATCTGGTTAGCATAAATAATTAGTTTGTTATGGAGTAAGAACCTATGATGCATCTTTCAAGAACATAAAGTAGTCATTCTTAATGAAACAACTCTCCATAAAAGGGAATAAGAAGCTCTTGGATTATTTTCCTTGTTGATTAAACTATAATTGCTTTTCTACATCAAAGAGGATATCCAACCCATTAAGATACGATTAAAATTGCATGAGTTATTTAGAAAAGTTAAGACAATTAAAGTATGTCACTTGGAACTAGATCTTTATTCTTTCAAATTAGTTGAGTTTGATAACACTGAGGATTATATTGCAAGATTTAATGTATTGAGAGCAAATATTGCATCTTCTAGAGGAAATAATAAATATGATGTAGAACGCACAGAGAATATCCTTGCTAATCTCTTTCCTTTGAGATGTTAAACATCACCATTCATTTGATTCCTATGTTCTTGGAATCTCAAAAAACTCTTACTCTTGATCAATATTTGTCTCTCCATATTTATTTTTAGGTGGCAATAAGGAATTGTGGTGGTATTTTACAAATACAAGTTCATGCAACAAAATTCAAACCTAAGGAGGATAAGACCTAGGGGTCTAAGGGTCAGGCTAAGTCTTCAAAGAATTTGAAGACCCTTTGTAAATATTACAAGAGGAAAGGACATCTAATGAAGAATTTCTTACTAAAATTGTAAAGGATTAAATCCAAGTTTCTGAATATGGGTGGACATCTTCTGTATGATGAGGAGGATTCTAAAGGCTCTGTCGTAACTACTAAGGCCCACTAGAGCATCCATTATGTAGGGGTTAATATTATTTTTACTAATATATTATCTCCTTGGGTTCTAAGTTCATATCATGAGGAGGTGTTGAAAGTGTAGTATGATTCATGGCCAAGACCAACATTATATGATGTAATCTTGGATAGGCCAAAGGAAATTTCATTGTACAATGTATTTAATTTATTGTAATATTTTATTATGTAAGCCCTATGGGTCATGATTAACCTTGTTATGATTAAACCCACCTTATAAACTTGTAATTAACCTTAAATCCCTCTTGTTGTGCCAACTTAGCTTAAGTTCATTTATGTAATTAGGGTTTTGGTATTGATATAAAGATGCCCACCACTTCGTCATTCATGATTAGAGCGTCTTGATCCTTATCCATGGATAAAAATAATAATTATTTATGGTGCTCAAGGGTACCTCCAATTTTTATCTCTTGTTTTTTATTCCTCTTGTCCTTGTATGCTTTCTATTTAAGACTTGAGTGAATGATTTGCTTTTGTTTGTTTCTAGGAAATCTTCTGAATTTCAACATATTTTTATCAACATAATAGTAAATACTTTTAAGATAAAGTTCATGGATGAAGTGAGTTGCAAGCTTACTGCAGTGGTAAGAGGTTTGGTCTCTCTTTGAGAGGTCCAAGGTTCAAACCCCACTTAGTATAAGGGGACCAGGACCCCTTACAAAAACCTGTGTAAAATCATTGAAAAAAATGTTCATGGATGAAGAAGGATGGGATGCATGGAATGATACATGACAAAGAGATTAAGGTGGATTTTTTTTTTTTTTAGGATTTGATATCAATGATTAAAACCACTATTTTGATAAAAAAAACCATCAATTAAGCAATCAAAACCATTTTATATCAATAAAAACCACCATTTTTATTTGAAACAACTAGACACAAGCAATGGTTTTAAGTGTTTATATCACAATTTGCTAAAATAAATAATAGTTATAAATTTTGAGGATTGAAAAGAAAATTAATGGTATAATAGTTTAGCAAAGGATCTCACTTGCTTACATGAGTTGTTGAGTAAAGTGATGAGGTTTAACTTGTCATAAGAATGACTACCGATAGGTATGAGTTAGTAAGATGGAGTTAGGTGACCAAGGTTACTAGACTTGAAAAAGTTGGCCATCTTACATATTGGAAATGCATAATTTTTTTTGGGAGAAGTTAGTATCATCTTTGGTCCTTTAATTTAGCACTTCAATACATGGGTGCAATCTTGAGTGCATACAAGATCTTTAGAAAATTAGTGAAAGAAAATTGACATTATCTATAAGAAGAGATTATTGCAACTGAAATAATTAGTACAAAAAAATATATTATTCAATAAAATAAGATATGCAAGTGCCAAAAAAATAAATATTACTAGTTGGTGATCCAATCATAAAATATAGCATGAATACAAGTATTCAAGACAACTAAACCATACATTAGGTTGCATTACCAACAATGATGCATGAAGAGGTAGTAGAGCTAGAAATGTGTACTTTTTTATAAGATCCAACTTATACTTGATATTTGAAAAAATAAATGGTGGTATATCAAATTGGACCAATTGGTTAAGATGGGTCATTTTTCAAGATGAGGTTCTAGGTTTGAGACTTCATGGGTGAAGAGAACCATGGAGTGAGGGGACCAAACTCAACCTCCTACAACATTCATAATTTGTTTTTATAAAGTAAATGGGAATGTGGATTACCTAAGAATTTGATATATGAATGCAAAGTGATAGACAAACATTCACAATTAAGTGCTAATGTATCTAGTGAACAAATATGAAAACCAATGATGAGTATAGAAAACTAACATAGAAGTAAATAAAAAAAAGTATGAAATAAGAATCGTCAATATCATTCACCACTAGGATAAGCTCTTTAGAATATGATTTTTTGTTGTATTACCTTGTGTTGTAGTCCTTAAAACTTGGTAAAATTGAATATGATGTACTCTTCCAGGCTGGCTAGATAACTAGTCATAGTATTGGTGATACAAACATGCATAAGATCAAGAGTGATAATGAAGAAGGTCAACCTGACTGATCCTCTTGGATAGTATTACACAATGGATTGAGACATGACTTTGATGGATTTTGGTTAAGAGAAATGAATTTGAATCCCTAACTCATCTAATAGATTTCATAGAGTTAAGGAGTCTTCTAGAAACTTTTTTATGGATTTTGGTGGATGATAAATATGAATATAGAGGAAATGCAAGTTTCAAATATGATTCACAATTTGACACATACCAAAATATATTAAATTTAAATGTCCACTTACATCCATAAAATTTCCACCCAACAATAAAAAATTACCATGAAAATATCTTTGATTGTCAAAACTATCCCTTAAAATTTGATTTTTATTGAAAAACTAGATGTAGGACATACAAAAATAAAATGTAAGGCTCCAAATAAGGTAGGAAGAGTGTCTCAAGCTAGAAAAAATATTAAAAATATAATGACCTAAAATATTGTCTTCAAGGTTGTTTTGTTTGATTTAGGCAATCTTAGGTAGTTAAAATGATTGATATAAGTGAAAATATAATTGGTTTACTTATATTTCTGAGAACTTAAAATGTGTTTTTATTTAATTTAGGACACTGATTATCATTGTTATCAATGTATTGTATATGGTTAAATATGGGCACATGCATATCCTATCCTTTTTTTCTTTGCCAAACAATGAAAACATGAAACCATCTTTTTCCTAATGATGAAAGCATTATGATTTCATAAGTCGTTTTTCATGTAGTATTCAAGCATGAATTGTAGTAATAATATAAATTTCTTTCTATCATTAACATTTTCATATTCAATATTATTGTTATCCTTTTATTGCCCTTCCACATAGAGGTCAATACTTATGTCATTCAAATGTCTATCAATTATCCTTTTTTGTGTGGCAACTCCTATTAGTTTTTCCTAGTTTCCCATAAAACCAACATCCACTATCTTACCTTATTGAACTTAATCCTTGTAGGTATTGGCTTTACTCATCATGATCTTAGTGATTTCCTCAATGATTCTGTCAATCCTATTCACTTGCTTTACTTAAGCATTGTGTAAATTCCAAGGTCTTCGTCCTTTTGAGGATGATGCCATATTTCCCTATGGATTGTCTTTTGTCACCAAAGCATTGTTAGTCATCTCATATTTAACTATATTTTCTACCTCATATTCTTGGAGAACATTGACTAACTCATCAAAGGAAATATCTTTACTTAAAATTTGTAAAGAGGTAACTAGATGCTTGTAACTATCTGGAAGTCCTCTCATGGTCACTTGAACAAGAAATTTATCCTTAACTTCTTCTCCTAATGTTAATAATTTTCCTTTGATATCTGCTACCTTCCTTAGAAATAGCTCTATACTTTCACCATTGTTCATTTTCAAGGAATGTAATTGAGTTTGAAGGTTTAAGATGGTAGCTTTGTTTTTCCCTTCAAATATTTTCTCTAAGGATTTCCAAGCTTCTGTAGATGTTCCTGCTGAACTGATATATGGTTGTATTTCATCTGTGATAGCAAAGGTTATTATCATTAATGCCTTAGCATCACTTTCTTCGAACTTCTGGATTTCTATATCATCTGAATCTGGTTTAGTTTTTGTTCCTATAGTAATTTCCCAGAGTTTCTCAAATGTCAAGATGGCCTTCACTTTGTTTTTCCATGAGAAATAGTTTGGACCTTTAAGTAGTTGAGATTCTGTAAGAATGAACTTATTTGATGTCATGATGGTCCTAGTAGGCTACCTTATGACTCCCTAGTGATTAGAATAATGTTTAACTTCTATCACTTGCAATTAAGTATTCACTTGTAGAAAGCTTTTAGAAATGCAATTTCAAAGATAAGAGTTCAATATCTTTAGTTGGATTGTCTATGTCCTTCTAAATCAATCTTCCAACTATAATTTTGATGCAAGCAATATCTTAATCTCTTCACTCCCTTTGATCAATGCTTATGGAAAATTCTTAAACTTCTAATATGTAAGTTTTGATGTAGAATTCCTTTTCTCTCCCAAGTTTAGAAGTTTTAGTAAGTTTATATGTTTGCAAATACTAATCTTATGACTCCTTGTTTCAATATTTGCAAATGTTTTGAAGCAATAGAAATAGTTTAGATGCTTCAAGTTTCAACTTATTTCTTTATGTAACCAATAAGTATTCTAGAGATTATTTCAACACCTTATTACTCCTAACACTAATATCTCTAGAATATAGAGCGTAGTTGATATCAACCTGAATAAAATTGCAATATAACTATGGATAATTCTCACCTTTCAAATGCTTGATTCGGGTTTGCAAGTTGACTGAAATGAATGTTGTTTGCTTCGTATTGACAATGGTTGACTACTCCTTATCAACTTCTAAATGCTCTTGTAGGTTTTCCACTTCTCTTGTGCACTTTTCCTTGACGTAAACATGTTGGTCTGTGTTCCTTTCTTCAACCACGAGCTCACTGTATACACCTTGAACTTGTGCTAAGTCTTAGACTTTTATGTGCGCTATTTTCCACTATCAATGCTGGTATTTTCTCCAATGGTTGGTCGTGCTTTTCTTCCTTGTCAATCGTGCTCTTCGCTGGCTTCTCTAACCACTTATGTGCTCTTTAAAATGGTGACTCTTCTCCTTAGTCTTAATGTTATCTTCACTTAAAAACAAGAGCTACGTATGTGAGCACCTTCTCTTGAGTCTAATGCTGCAATGTAAGGTAAATGGTGCCAAGTGGTGCTTAACGTCTCTGCTGCACCTTCTTCCAACGCCTACCACAAGTGGCGTTAAGAACCTTACTTGATTCCTTGGTGTTGTCACCAACGCTTCAATGAGAGCGTTATTCAAATGATCCTCTTCGTTTTAAATCAACGCTTAAATATTCCTTTATGTTGTGCACTCAACGACGTGGTGATCTCCTTCTTGCTTGCATGGGATGACTTCTACGTGGCACAATATTTCTATCTCTTTTGCCCTAACTCCCTTGGGCTATACAACTGTTATCCTCCTTATTCTTTTGATGCTTGTCTTCTACAATTCTTGCTCTACTTCAACCGCTTCTATGACAGAGGAATGATCATGATTCTCCACCATTTTTATGGTAGTTGTAGTTACTTTTCTAACGCTTCGATTGAGCACCGAGCAAGGCTATGAGGTGGCTTCAAATGATAAGTGTGCTACTTCAAAACTGAGCCTTCTTTGAAACTGCAAAATGTCCTTGTTGTTAGCATTGTATCTTCTCTTCAGATTGCTAAATTTGCCTTCCACCTTGTACTTGCTTCCACGTCAAATGGTGAGTTTTCTTTGGTGCAATCTGCGTGGGCTAAAGGATGCTTGGTCTAAGTGCCTCACTGTATTTCTCCCAATGCTATTATGTGGATAGAACTATTGCTCTTGCCTGTTCATTTTTTTGTCACTCGAAGGTAGACTTGTTGTGATCCCTATGATGCCTTCACCAAAGGCTTTTTCGATGCTCAACGTCCTTCGTATGACTAATAGCTTCCTTGCGCTCTATGTAGGTGATGAATCCGGTGGCTCTGGTGCTGCGTTGGGTGTCTTTAGACACCTCAAATGATTGGATATTGAGCCTTTGGATGACTCTCTCTCTCTTGCTTGTTGAAGCTACTACACCAACGATATCTTCCTTTCCTTGAGAAAGCTTCAATTTTAACTCCTTTGAATGGTTCTTTCTGCTATGCAAATGTAGAGTAGAATGATGTAGACGTTTTCCCCCTTGTGCTCTTTAAACCGAGCCTCTTGTCTTGTCAAAATGCAGGCTTCAACTTCCTTTACTGATTGATATGCTTTGAAGCCAATGTTGCCTTCTATCTTTTGGCAATACCTTCTCTGCTTGGTTATTTTTACTCTTAGCAACCCAAGCTTTCACTAATATTTGCAAACTTGTAAAGTCTTCCTTTGTTTAGAATGATATCAATAGAATGTTGATATGTTTCTTTCTCTCAAAATATATCTAACTTCTATTATGTTTTCTATGTGCAGGTTTGAACCTTGTAGACTATAACTTCTGCACTTATCTTGAAGACTTGAAATGAATACTATTCTATGCAACCCTTGAAACTTTGAAACTGGTGCTTTATAACTTTAATAAAAATCCAAATATAAAAGCTCAACTAATGAACTTTTGCACCTTTTGTTGCATACCTTTTTCCTTGTAGATGATGATGATAGTGACTTTGGTCACTTAAATTTGCTGCCTTTTGTAGATGTTATTGTAGCTCTTCTAGGCTGTCCAAAACAGCTCTCTTGCACACCTTTTTGCAGCTTCAATACTTCACTAATATGCTGCCCAATACTGTAACTTGGTGGCTTAAATGCTCCTTCAGAATGTACCTCTGAAATCTGATCTTTAGCAGCTACTAACGCTGCCCAAATTGCTACCTTTTTCTGTCCTCAAATCTGAAAAATTTCAGATTGTAAAGCAGTCAATACCTTCACTGAAATGTTGTCCTTGAATCCCAAAAATTTGGTAGGATACTCCTCCAAATCACAGCTGAGATGTTCACTCAAGAACCCTTCAATGATGGTCCCCAAATCTCTCAGATTTGGTGGTTTTTCTATCTCCTTTCTCTTGCCGAATTCTGACTTCAAACTAGATCTCCTCCTCAAACAATCTGACAATCTTGAGATCTATTCCAAACTACCTTGAAATTTGACAATCTTCTTGCCAAACCTTCTCCTTTGGGCTTGTTTTCGGATGGTGATAATTGTCCCAATTCCTTAGCTATCATGAGCTTCTCCCTTGGTAGTAATTTCTCCAATGAGTTCTTCTAGGAACTCCTTCAATGAGGCTCACCAAGCCTTCTTGTTTCTCCTTGAGACCTCTCCAAGGTCCTCAATCTTGCAACTTCAAAACCTTCAATGAGACCTTCCTTGGCCTCTTCAATCTTCAACTATGGAAGTTTCATAGTGAGATCTTCTTCTAGGATCTCTTGAATCTGCTGCTACTGAAATCTGCAATAGAACATTTTGTTAGTTCTTCTCAATACTCAATCTTCCACTATGGAAGTTCTTCAATAGGGCCTTCTATGGACCTCTTCTTCAATGTGAAGTTTTCAATCTTCAATGGAGATCACCAATCTCCAATCTTCACTAGGACTCTTCTCCTTGAGTCTCTTCTTCCTTCAATGGGGTCTTCTTTCTAGGACCTCCTTCCTAGATTTACAATCTTCAATGTGGCTTCCTTGGCCACTAGATCTCTCCTCAAAATTTCAACTAGGAGTCTTCAATCTGCAAATCTCTCAATGAGACCTTTCTCCTTAGGCCTCCAAATCTTCAATATTTATTTTTCTGCAACAAATAATTAATCCCTGCACGAGGAAAGTACATCGAATTTCAGGCAACAAAGATGAAGTTCTTCTCTATCTGTTGTAGGAAGCTTCCCAACTTTTGAGAGTTAATTTTCTGCAACAAGAAAAACTTAGATGATAGTAATCCAATAATTTTTCTGAATCTTTTTTCTTCTACAATAAAATATTAGAAATGATAATAAAAATTTCTTTATCTCTATAGAAAATAATCTTCACTAGTTGGATTGCCAATCTAGTGGATGCAATGTTGAGTTCTAGTCTTCACAAGTTTTTGCAACTCTGTGGAAAAACTCTAGCCAACTCTTATCAATCAATCATGTGGCTTTCTCTACTTCCTATTATTCTACCTAGAGCTTCTTCTATCAAAAATCTATTGTGATGGTATTTGCATGCAATGGCACACAATGGCTGATCCGGTTTGCAAATACTCAACAATAGCAATGGTGATCACTTGTGGTTTTCCTTTGATCCACCATGGCTCTGATACCACTGTTAGCTTTTGGAGCCTTAAACTTAAAGGAAATGCAATCACAAGTATTGAAATAAGCATGCAATGTTATAACTATGATAATGGCAACTTAACATGCATGAAAATATGATAGAAAACTTGATACAATGCTCTAGAAATGCTCATATAAGAAAGCTCACGAAAATTACAATGCTCCTCTAATGGAGTTTACAACCACTCCATATTAACAAAATGGAGCTACATTGTGACTACTACTACTCTAACCTATGCACTCCAAAATCCTCTCTTCAAACACTCACAATGAGGCCTTTATATAGGAAGATAGATTCCTTGCCTCTTACTCAACCCTAAGACTCATGTACATGTGGACTACATGCACATTTACATCATTGCACATTCTAACACTTGTGCATTTATTAAATTACTCTAATAAACTATTTATCTCCTAATATAATCCTAATCTAAATATGTACCCATGAAGGTACATTAGTAAAGAACCAAACGATGTAATATATTCCAACACCCATGATGCATTAAAAAACTCCAAATTAGATGCCATATTTTTACCTTTTCAAAAAACTTATAGGCCATATCAATAGATGTAATATTTTTACATTTTCAAATAACTTGTAGGTCATATCATTGAAGTCATTGATACCACAATATAATGCTCAAGAAAACAAAACTAATGAAAATATCATATGAAAAATGAAACTCATAAAAAATTATACCCTCCAAAATACTCTAGGCTCCCAACATTTTTAAAGGTCTAATTATTGTTGTTTATAAAAAATAAATCATAAGTTGGTCAAGTGTTTGCAATGTGGTTGCTAGTTTGCACTTTACTCATTGTTGGTACTTGTCCTTGATATAACTTACGTAATACAATTGGTTGTACTCATATATTAATAGTATTTGCAACTTATCCTCTTATTAACTTGTCCAACCGGATGTCATTTCAATACAATCATTACCTACATAGATGTTTGGACTAACTTTAGTGTGCCATGAACCCTTCCCACAATATAACCCTTTTCTTCACTAAAATAGGAGATGGGTTAAAACCAATTAACTCCTAGAGGGAAGACTCAATGTTGTAACTAATCGTCTTATATTATTCTACATATACCTAAGATTCAAACACCACTCTATCATTATGCCATCCATATGATGAGGAGAGGAAAGGGAATCATAGCATTTTCTTTTACAATGGATTAGCCATAACATTATGTCATCCATATGATGATGAGATTGTATATAAGCCCTACAATCAATGTGCCATGAGAAAACTTCATACCACAACATCCTCCCATTCTTTAAAAGTTTTCCCCATGCTTCTCCAACTCATTGGACACCATAGAAAAGCTTCATACCACAAATCCCATCAATCTTTAAAAGCATTCACAAGCCTTCTCCAACTCAATTGTATCTAAAAGCCATATATTCCTACCTTCAAAAACTTTTTGACCATGTTTGTCAATTATGAGGCATCCAAAAGAACCTTATTCTTTGTTTGGATCAAACAACTCTATACCATCATCACCAAAAATATTGATGAACTTCCATATAAAGACAAAATGTATGCATTATATGAGCATTTTCATAATTTAACCATTACACTTTTAAAATTAACAAAGTTGTAGCATAAGAAGCTTCAAGCTCAACAACTTACATAAAGATAAATTTATCAACAGAGAATAAGTTAAAGATTGTATTTTTTTTATTTCTAATAGATCTCTATACAATTTCTTTCACATTCATCATTTTTGTATTCTTTCTTTAATCACTTCAATTTCATATTTACATATTTTGTGTTAGGTCCTAAGTACATAAACTTTAACACCATTGTAAATAAAAAATGTTTCTCCCTACACTATGATGCATAAAAGGATATATGTTTTGGCAAGAAAGAGTCAAGACTCTTTCCACAGTGCTAACATAGTCTTATAGTCTTTTACTACTCCAAAGTACAGTATATAGTTTTTTGTAATGGGCTGTATGGAAAGATTTAAATCTTGGTCTCTTCAAAAATCTAAGAATTTAACTGATTAAACTAACGTAATTTAATGAAGTATAGCATATTTACCCACGTGTTGTAGGTGAGTTGGAGAAGGTAGGGCAATCCTCCAAGGGAGGTCCCTGGTTCGAATCTCCACCCTACCAAACACACATTGTGTACCCAAAATCCAGTTGATTATGCTGGTGCGATCAGGGCCAGGCACTACTCCCGAGTGATTTTGACGGTGTAGAACCCCCTGGTCGTGGTTTCTCAGACCAAGACAGTGTAGAACCCTCTGGTCGTGGTTTCTCAAACCAAGGCGGCTCTGCAAGGGGTTTTTCGCTAAATTAAAAAAAAATAAAGTATAGCATATTTATTATTATTGTCTAAAATTGAATATTTATAACACCTAAAGCTTCCTAAACTCATAATTTCTATTGAGAAAAGAAAGGAAAAAATATCAAAACAAAAACAAAAGTCATTAAAATCCACAATACATAATAAACCCCTTTCATCTTTCAAATTGATGATGTTATGTTTCCTTATTGTTTGAAAGAATTTTTTTAAGAAGCAATAATCCATATTTTTAACAAGCACACTGTAAAACTATCTCTATCTGTTAATAAAAGTTATTCTTTTCAAACTGATATAATATTTAATATTTAAAATTTATTGACTTAATTCATGAATTATAATTTTTTTTTTTTGATAAGTAACTAAAATTTTATATACAAATTGGGTTTTTTAAAAGGATCCCAAAACCTTATAACAAAAAGGATCGTAGCACCGAGATTTAAAGCAATTCCTTAGTACATGAAAATAAACACAAACTGAAAGGGAAAGGGCCAGAAACAACCCTTGATCCAACAGAAAGACCAGATTCTAGTACCAACTAGTGAGGCCCACTTCACGAAAATATCATCCTCCCATTGCTGGCAGTCTGGGATCCACCCGGGGTGGATACAGCAGTCTGGGATCCTCCCGAGGGTGGATACAACGCACCTGCCCAGACCTGCGTAGGGAGAGCGGGAAGGCCAAGAATAGCCTAAAACCAAAAATCCTGCTCGAAAACCAAAAGCAGAGAATTTTTAGAAAACTAGAGAGGATCCTCACCCAGGGACGGCTCGGGATGCAACCCAGGGTGTAGCGGAGTAGCAAGCAGCCACGCGAGCAAAGCAGCAAGCAGCACCGGGATACAGGTCAGGGATCAGCAACGAGACAACCTGGGAAATGGCATCAGGGTCCTAAAAAAACGGGAAGCCTCCGCATGAGCCTGAAAAGTGGAACAACACTACTGGGGACATCTACAGGCCAAGATATTCCTGTGCACGACAAGGAGAAAAACAAGGAAGTCGGAAGGATCCAGGGAAAACAACAACAGGCGCAAAGACATGATCCCCGAAGCCAAAACTGAAGGAGGAAGGAGGGACCACAACTGCAAACACACTGATCTCCCCCCCAGACCAGAGAATACAGAAGGAAGTCCCCACTACTCCAGCAGAAAGGCCCAGGAACCGTCATCCTTGCTCACGAACAGATCTAGGGAACTGGGACCAGAAGCCCCTGAACAGGAACTGAAACGAACAACCTGAGGATCCCAGGCGGGAAGCGACAACAGGCACAAAGATGGGATCCTCGAAAGCCTAACCTGGGGGAACCAGGGTCTGCATGCACTGATCATGGGTCCCCCCCAAGATCCAAACATGCAACAAAAACCCTAGGAACCCCAGAAGAAGGGACCACGATCCCCCCATCCTTGCTCATGGAAAGCTTTAGGGAACTGGGACTGGGACTAGGAACAACCCAGGCAGAGGAAGAGGCCCACCCCGAAAGCCAACCAATGCCCTAGATGTCCACCAAATCGCAAATCCAGCAAGAAGAAGCCTCCGAACAGGAAATCGAAAAGGGCCCTACCCAACGGGACGGGACCAGCAGCAACCACAGGCATCCCAAAGAGGAGTTACTGGCATAAGAGGAAACTGGCCCCCCAGACCAAGGAGCAGGGATGAATTATAATTTTAACCAAAGACTATCCAAAAGATATATTTAACGGTTTTAAATTAAACTACGACAACATAAAATTTAAAGGAAATAAAAATCTAATGCTGATATAATATTTAATATTTAAAATTTATCATGAATTATAATTTCAACCCAACACTATCCAAAAGACATATTTAACGGTTTTAAACCACGACAACATAAAATTTAAGGAAATAAAAGTCCAATGTATGCATCTAATTTCAAGTAACGAAATTAAAAGATACACTCCAAATACCCTTTGTTTTGCTTTCAATGTGCTAATTTTAATTTTTATTGTTTTGAAAGATTGTATCAATTAATTATAAAATAAACATGATATTAGGTTTTGATGAAATAAAATTTTGTCAATGAGGCCTTGGTTCAGACATATGGATGATATAACTCACACCAAAGTTCAAATCCCAGCAGTACAAAAAGGGCTATATAACTTGATGTCACTAGTTGATGTGACCTATTGTAATAAGGAAACAAATAACCCTTTAAAAACCCTACCTTTTAAAAAAAAATTAAAAATTATGACATGAATTAAAGAATTAAAAAAGATACTAATTAAAAAAATTATTTATTTTATTTAATAAATAAAATTATTACAACTATTTTAAAATTATGCTTCTCCTGCGTTAAACAGCATTAAACACTTTTCTTTTCCCTCTTGTTCATGGCCTAGTTGACAATAATTCCATTATGTTTATAATTACAGATATAAATGGAAGGTATCAGTATCACCTCAATGGTAGCAAGACTAAAATATTAATTAACAGTAAGAAATTGAGAAAAAACCTATTCAACATGATAAATGGAATAAATATATGAATATAGAATGACTGTAAAAATCCTGCCAAAGATGCATTCAAAATCCACATCACATGGATTATTAGATTTGCAACAAACATGTATTACAAGACTCTCTGTGACGGGCTATAAGGTAAGTATGGCTGTCTCATGGAAAGTATAGTTCTGACTATATATTGATCCTGCAAAAGCCTTGACAATCATCTCAACTAAAATCAGTTAAAACAAACGTCTTACTGCCCATGAGGATCATTCTCAGTATCTTCTTCAAGCATTTCATTGCAGAATTCTTTGTTGGGATCTTTCTTTAAGACCACCAGTGCCAATACCAGCATGGTAAGCACCATACAAGCCTTAAATGGCTTATCCAGAGGATCACTGGTTCTTTCCCCAAAGATTTTGCGATCAATGAAACTAAATGTGTTACTCACAACATTGATTGATGTATTAAAAGTATCCCAAACTAGACTCCTCAGACATTTGAATGCCACAAAAAAAGGATTCCCATGAAGCTCTTGGTGTTGCAGGAAAGTGGCTCCACCCTGATTAGATGCTGCAAATGACAATAACATTACGCTGTGTCTATTGCCAACTCATATGTTAAATGCAGTAAACAACTATTGTTCAATCAACTGAGAAACATTGCGAACTTACCATCCAATTCCGACTGCTTCAATTTCCTTGTCTGCATGAGTTCCTGAATCTTCTCATTCCTCTGAAAAGCATCCCAAACTACAGGATCACTAGCCAGAGAAACTACAATAGTCTACAATGACACAAAATACTTGCATTATTTTGGTTATCGATTTTGTAATCATCAAGCATATGCTTCTACGTTCTATCACAAAACTCATAAGATCATGGTAGTGGTCACATAGAACAAACGCCATTTGTCTTATATATATGCCAATATCTTTACATAATTTCAGTTACACCTCATGATGTTGGGTCCAACTGAAAAAAATAGACTTGTTTCTAATATTACGCTTTAAGTTATTTCTAATTTTATGCTTAATGACGGAACCTTCATGTTCTTGTCAAAATATTAAGTATTCTGTTAAAATCTATGGATATGGAAAGTCTAGTTTGATAAAAAGTTAGATAGTTTTAGTTTTCTTAGAAAGCACACCATGTAAAACAACTTAAATATTATCTTAGAAAAAAGACTTCCATTATTGATGGTTGGATCCCTCTTATTCCATATTCTTTGATGCAACATAAGATTTATTTCTTTCAAAAAATGATTGTTCTCACATGTCACATGTTGGATTCCAGCAACTCTGATAAAACTTTTGCCTGGCAAATTCTAAGATTAGCTGAAGCCATATTTTTTTGGGTCATTTCAATTCTTGTAAATCCAAGGTTTAGGCCTTTCAAAGGGAAGTAACAGATTTATGAAAGCTGGTATCTCTTAGATCAGTGTAGCTGGTCTATTAAGGTCTAATCCATCAACTGGTTCTACAAGCTTGGAAAGTGTTACTGGCTATCTCATATTATTTCAGTTGCATAGACAGCAGGTCCAGAGAATAAGAGCCTTAAGTGGAAGAAATAATTCTAGCTCCATTACATTGGAGACAACAGGCTCCAAGAAGGAAGATCGACTAACTCTTATCAGATGGATTTTGTAAGATTGCAGGGGCAAAGATCATGAGGCAAACCAGATATTACAAATAAATGTCAATTCCAAATTTTTCATTCCCTTGAGTAACAAAACAAGCAGATGAATGGTTCATGTTAGTATGAAAAAAAAAATCAGCACCCAAACATGCAGTAATATTGTATATTTTAGTTTTTTAACAAATGTTTTTGGATCTTTGAATAATTAATGAAGTGTAAAGGGATCAGGAGACAACTAATTCAGCATTGAAGCATGTCATGATTGCAATGTTATTGGGTTTGCTTAATAACATACTATGGCTCTGCAGAAGTATAATGAAAATGTCAACATCCATGCTTATAGATCCATCTCAAAGAAAGCCAGCTCCTTGTGATGTAATTTGATATACCGTAAGTAAGCACAAGACACTATCCAAAGCACACATCCATTAGGAAGCACATATTATCACAGAGAACACCAAATTAGAAATAAGTGCATAACCTTTAGCAACAAATACTGCAGGCCAAACTTAAATTTGGAAACAAAGTTTCTCAAGGTTCAAACATTTCTTGAAACTTCAAGATCTGCATAGAGCAATATCGATAAGATTTGGCAACTCCACACAACAAGAGGAATATTGAAACCACCCCCTTTCCAGATGCTCAAAAGTCTACAGCTAGCATCAAAATGCACAGAACTCCTACCCAAACAAGACCTCTATTAAACACTATAATGCATTCCAAACAGATGGATTTCTTTAAAATTATAATTGCAAAGATCTTAACTGAGTATAGCAAGATAATAATTAGTTAACAACCTGTAACACAGGATCATGTTGAAGCAACTCCACACAGTATGCCACTGCATCATTACTCTTATTATTCTCTAGTTGTAACCTCGGTGTATCTTGACTCGAATCTTCTATCAGATTTTCTTCTAGATCTTGCATATGACAAGATGGTGAAGCATCCTTTCCATCATGCCTCCTACAAATTTCAAACGTTACCTTTCATCAAGAATAAGAAAACTTGACAAATCAAATTCCTTCAAGAAAATATGCTTATCAAATGTTATTTAAGGTATGCAACAAAGTAAGCACTTGCAAACCCATGACAATAATTGTGGTTCATAAATATTGATAAATCTAAATACAAATATTCCACTCGCATGCCATCCTTCATTCAGAAGTCTCTCATTTGCACAATCTTTGCCCTATCCAAAAGCATGCCTATGGAGTCTGCTTACTAGACAAAAGTAAATAATATAACTAAAATGAAACAATATAAATAATAAATGATCTTATCCTAGAAATATAGACCTGAAATATTTTAAATCTGAACACTTAAGCAACAAATAAATTGCCAAAAACTACTGCCCAATGCATACAGATCAACTAAGAATATATGCAACCAATTGCATAGACTGTTTTTTGTAAATTCCAGATCAAATATGTAAATTCTATTATAACATAGCATTTGAAGAACAACAGGGCAGAAGAGGAGAGAAGCACTGGCTATTCTTACATACAAAACAATGTGATCCCATATTTAGAGTTTCACAGGGTTCCACTTGGCAGGTAGCACAAGCACATTTACCTGCCATACAATAAACCTTTTACTTTTACTAATATCAATTACATAACAGAAATGAGTTTCAAGTAGTATAGTATTAATTCACCTGATTATCCAGTATCATTAAACTAGAGCATCAATAGTTGTGAGAATGCAAAGCCAAAAGAACTTGAACAAAATCCACTAGTTTCCTCCTTTATTCAAGATGTTACCTTCTTCCAGATACGTAATTGGACTTTAGAATGGAAAAATTGAAGCCAGATGAAAGCCAAAGGATATAGTAAATATGCATGCAGAGTTTCAAATCCAGGGTTGAGATTTTATATATTGCAGAGTTTGAAAGGTGAAACACCCATTTTAACAAGGTAATAACTACGCATTTTGGCTTCTATTAATGGATGAAAAGTGGAAAACATTTGAAATAACAGGCACTTGTATGGACTGTCATATCGTCATGTGGGGAAGCAACTCCCAAATAGTTAATTCTGACCATAATCAAGCTTTTAAATATTGGTAAGTTCTTTATTTGTCTGAAGCTAGCTTTTATGAGTGGAGAAAAAATTACACAAAGATGACAAACAAAAGATAGCGTCTAATTGGCCAATAAGGAAAGCATGAAAAGACATGCTGATGGAAAGGACAAGACAAATGTTGTAATGAATGACCAACATTACAAGACAAATGTTGTAATGAATGACCCAAATTATTCACGATAATGTAATAAAATTTTCATCATTTCTCGGAAGAGGACAGAAGACACCCAATGCAACTTATTATTTATTAACAATGCAGGAAATCAAATAACACACTTATATTCCTTGTATCTTAAATAAGAAGTTCAATGAGGACAAATGACCAATTGATTTACTTATAGCTACTGCTCTATTAATGCAAGAAGGTATTACTTAGTTCAAGCATGCACTAAAATCTAGCTAAGTTGGCAGTGTTCTACATCACATCCAATACACTAAGGCTAAATAATTGATTAAGGTGGTCTTAGTAATGTCATAGAAGTAGGATTTGATAAAGGATCAGCTTGAAATTATTCCTGCTATTAACCATGACAGCTAATAAAATCCAACCAGTTCTTTCCGTGCCCTCTTCACTTGTTTCTTGAGACAGGTTGGCGCATGCTAAACAACAATCCAAAAACCTAATTTTTCTTACATTTCCATAGCAGCTTGAAACTATTGCTGGTATTAACCACGACAATTCCTCTTCATCCACTTTTGACTTGTTTCTTGAGATTGATTGGCTCAAGCTAAGCGTCAATCCAAATCTCTAAATTTTTATACATCTCCATTAAAGTTTAAGATACTTAGTTTGCTATGTCAACTTATGTTTCTAACTACCGTACTTTCGGTTTATTTAAGATTTCTATAGGAAATGTGCCCCATTGTAACATCATATTTAGATATGTTATTGCTTAATTAGTATTAAGTTACATTTTTAGAACTCTCATAGACCGTGGTTGCTTTAGGCAATTGTTTTAAATATTGTAAACATTAGGAGTCTCTTTCAATCAGTGTTCCATGGGGACGCGTCCCCCACCCCTAGGAACACATCCCCATCCCCAATAGGGAGGACATCAAAGGGGATGTTTCCCCGCCATCCACCTGTTGGGAGGGACAGGCAGGACATCCTCAATATGCCACCAGGACATGGGGGATTGTCCCCAGTACCCTTGCTATGAGGGGATGCCATTGGAAGTTTAAAACTTAAACATGAGGGGGGTGGGACCCACAAAAATCTTCACCCCCCAAACCCTACAAAAATTCTATAACATACTCATTACAAGCATTTGAAAAAACACACTACTCCTTACAAGCATTTTGCAATTAGGCTTCTTTCCCAGGTTGCTAGTTCCTCTGCTGCTAAGAGGAATTGGTCCACATACAACTTTGTCCACAGTGTGAGGAAGAACAGGCTTACCTCTCGCACAGTGGAGAAGCTAGTTGTAGTGCATAGCTCTCTTCAACTTTGTGAGACAGCTAAGCCAACGTACAGGCAATCTCCAGCTACATAATGGGATGTTGATCCAGAGGATGCGAGACAGATTGATGAGGATGAGGATCAGAAGGGGTTGGTTGAAGTTCCATTAGAGACTCTTCACTTGGATGATGAGGGCAGCTCATTAGATACAGATACTGATAGCCTAGCAGAAGGCACACTACTGCATGAAAATTTCTAGAATTTTTAATACTATTATACTTGTCATCCCCTAACCGTCCCCCAGCCATTTCCCAAAATCGGCTTGTCGTCCCCCATCATCCCCGAAATCTGTTTCCCCGTCCCCTTGTCCCCCTATCCCCAATACTTTTGCAACCTTGCTTTCAATTGATCAAAGCCTATATATTAGGCCTTTTTTTTTAGGATTACATGGGATTGAAATGGATCCCACCCACATTACATGATCACCACATAGTGGTATTACAACTTGACAATTATGCATGTATCATTTGGGAAGATTCGAACCTTGGTCTCCTTGAAAGTCGAGTAATCTAATCGGTTGAGCTAATGCCATTTGATAATATACCATGCCTTTTGGTACTATGATGTATGAAACATAAAATATGTCTCTCTTATTTCAGTATTTAAAAATTCTCAAAATAATAAGTATGTACTCTTAAGATGCAAGTCCACTTATGATGCCTATCTTTCCTTATAAACAATGCCCACCTTATATGCACAGGGATAGATTCCAATCCTTCACAAAGAATTTCTCTGGCCTTACCAATAACTTATAGTTATAAATCTATCCACACATTGTGCCTAACAATGACATAAAGAACTTATGATGATCTCTATCAAGTAATTTAAAAATTCCTGAACATGTATAGATAACATGATTCATAGTATTTACTAATCTAAAATACACTTCAACATGCAACATCGCATTCCCATTTGTTGACTAAAATTGAACTGTGTTCTACAAATACTTTTCCTTTTCAAATATGTTGACATATATACAAGCTTCTTAATCAATGATTGTCAATCTAAAGGTCACAGCTACAACAAACATGTAGCAGAAAAAAAGACACCTTTTTGTATTAGCAAGAATCAATAGATTAAGTTCAGTCTTAAATATGTTTCTTAAATTATATATTGAGTGCTGCTAATTTCACAGTTTTGTTGGGCATATCCTCATCTCTAGATAATCTCCAGTTTTATTGTCCTTTGTACCTTCTTTTACTTGATCAACCTCCATGATCAGCACTGAAAATTATCCTAGCCCATAGACTCGCATCAAATTGTGAATGGAGATGAATGAACAAAGCATAAGTTCATTGATCGGCTAAGAATCGAAACATCACATAGGGATAAAAGTAAATACTATTTTTTTAATATGGTCCTTAAATTTGTATTAAATCCAGCACAAGGAAGGAAAACCCATAAAAAACACTTAGAAACCTTTGTGGAACAACGTAAACAAGAGAAAGATGCAGTTCACTGTAGGCCTAGATAATTACATAATAAAGAGAAAGCTATGAACAGCAAAAAAAACATTGACCATTATCAGACTGCTCAAAACAAACTTGAGATCATTCGACTAGATAAAAATTTCACTATCAAACACTTTTATCAGGGTTTCACCAGTCTTTGAATTTCTCTTACTGAGATGGTCTACCAGGCTCTCTTCTAACTCTATGCAATATTCATAGGCGAATCCTCTAAGGCTGAGATTCTTATTCTCCTATTAATTGTCCCCCAACTAACTTTTTTGACATACTTGCCTCATGGATTTTCGTATTTGCTTATTTTCTATCAAATTTTATCTTCAGAGTGTGGAGTTCTCTATTCCTTGGGAGCTTCCCCAATCATTTAGGCATTTTCCTACCTCCCCCCAACCCCCAGCTTCCAAACTCATTTTGATCCTCTTCGCATTGTTCTCTTAACTATCCAAATCCTGCCTCGACTGCTTCCTAAAAACTTCAGGTACGTTTGCTTTATCTTCTGAAAGCTTGTTATGGCAATATGCTGACATATACTCTATCTCCGGATAAATATGTAATTAACAGCTGTTTTTTCATAGTCTTCCAAAAGAGGAAGTGGAAAATTCATAAGCCTCACCTAAGTGGGGGAGATTGACAAGGTCATGGTGCCATGGGTTGAAGTTGAGGGTCCATGATTTCATGAAAGTTCCCGCCTATCACCCTAACCATGCAGTTCCCCCCAGCTTTCCTGAATGTTGGCTTCAAGGAATAAACAATAAAAAATCCTCTAGAACGGAAGCTTTTCTTTAAACCTTAATTAGATAGCTGTCATTAATTTCGTCATTGTTTAGCAATACAGACAAAGCCTATGAGCATATAGATCAAGGCATGTTCCTGGTTGACAAGGTCATGGTGCCATGGGTTGAAGTTGAGGGTCCATGATTTCATGAAAGTTCCCGCCTATCACCCTAACCATGCAGTTCCCCCCAGCTTTCCTGAATGTTGGCCTCAAGGAATAAACAATAAAAAATCCTCTAGAACAGAAGCTTTTCTTTAAACCTTAATTAGATAGCTGTCATTAATTTCGTCATTGTTTAGCAATACAGACAAAGCCTATGAGCATATAGATCAAGGCATGTTCCTGGTTGACAAGGTCATGGTGCCATGGGTTGAAGTTGAGGGTCCATGATTTCATGAAAGTTCCCGCCTATCACCCTAACCATGCAGTTCCCCCCAGCTTTCCTGAATGTTGGCCTCAAGGAATAAACAATAAAAAATCCTCTAGAACAGAAGCTTTGCTTTAAACCTTAATTAGATAGCTGTCATTAATTTCGTCATTGTTTAGCAATACAGACAAAGCCTATGAGCATATAGATCAAGGCATGTTCCTGGTTGGAAAATAAACCTTCTAATTTCAACAGTGAAAACCTCTAATTTCAATTCTCCCACTAGGGAGGACAAAACCTTCTACTCTTTTTCAACAGTGAAAATTTCTTGGAAAGGAGAATGTCGAAATGCACTAGATCCATCCTCTATATCTCAAGTACTACTTGTAGTCAATCCTTCCAATCCAAAGAGAACATCCTTGAATGATTTGCTCTTTAGGCTAACTGGCTAGCAGTGCCCTTGGCCACATGTTTCATAGCTTTTGTGAAGGTCACTGCCTCTTCAAAAAACTGTTGGCCCAAAAAGTCAAAATTGGGAGGCTGTAAGGCCTTTCCTACTTCCCTAGCCAGCAAGAACCATACTAAGCAAGATGCGAAAACCAAGGAAAATACCAACCAGCTATATTGCAACTCAAGCCAAGGCTAGGACATGCATGTCGCGGCCAAAACCAAGCACCACACCTTCAACTGTTCACTGCTCATCTTTGAATATGAACTTTTGCAGACTTTCACAGAAATCTAACAAACTAAAAAAATAAATAAAAGATATAAGGAAGGATTATAGCCATAATAAAGCAATCTACATCTTCCCAAAACGCACTCGCACCAAAAATTATTGCTAACCTGGACAATCAATTGACCAAAGCCAGAACATGTAAAGCCTAAACCGCAGGCTTTTCCCTAACTGGTCTCAAAACAACTCTGCAGCCACAGTCTCACAGACTGTTAAAAGTCACTCCATGCATAACAGCAAGAGCTGGAAAATACTGCAGCTTAGATTCGAGCCCTAAGGGCTCATACATAAACCCAGAAACTGATGATAAGAGTTTTCCCATGACTTCAACTGTTAATAAGAATAATTAGTTTAACATGAATGGTTTACAAATATCTCAATTTTACATTATCAAAGCCTCAGCTTTCACTAAGCTACAGCTAGCCTATTATCTTTTGAAACCAATTTCCTATTCCCACATTTGAGCATCATCTGACCTCCACATATTTTTAAATCACAAAATGATTTACATTCTAAACAATACCTTATATAACTGTATCAAATTGATTCTAGTCATGCTGGACTACTAATAAATGAAGTGCTTCTTCTAGGGCATAAAAGAATAAAAACAAAACATATTTTTGATAAATCAAATTAGCATATAAGCTAGCTATCTTGAAAAATCCATGCGATAAGAACAACCAAAGCCTATAGATATAAGGTTGCTAAGAATTTATTTAGGTGATGATATATTTTAGCTGCTAAGACATGTAAATGGAATACAAAATCTAAGGCCCTTTCTAGATGTTTTTTTAGAAAAGCTTCTGGTACTGTCCCCAAATTTGAAAGCTGCTTTGGATAAAATGATAATAATATGCACTTGCCTAAACATGTTCTGCCATTAAAGGAGGAAACTGCCATTCCTGTTCCTAGATGTCAGCCTCTTCAGAAGCTTTGAACTATCAAATTTGTTTTTTTCAATGGAAACTGCTTCCTGCTCATTCTGCAATCTTCTGGATATTTCTTGGAGGAAAATGTTTCCAATCCCTCAGAAGAGAAACCTCTGCGTCATAGGAAGCCCAAGTGACTAATAGCAAGTATAGCTAAAGTTTGTTTTAAGAGAAGAGTAGACTTTGGAAGGCAAAACTATGATAATCATCCAAAAGATCGACAAGATCAAGCAAGAAGTATTGAACGTAGAATTACCAGTGAACAACGACCCAAGACTTCAAAAATGCTTTGATAAAGTAGGATTGTAGTATGACATAATAAGATTCACACTGCATTAGTTAAATGCTTCATATTTACAAATTATAATAAATTTATTGGGAAGGAAGATGATTTTGAAATCACCTGTAGAATCAATGGCAAGTGAAGCAAGAACAAAGAGAAACTTAAGAGTGCCAAAAAGAAAGCACTTGATGACAAACTTAAGAGTGCCAAAAAGAAAGCACTTGATGACACAACCATGATAGTAAAGCAATAGCAAAAGATGTCTGAATCAAAAAAGAATAAATGGGAGGGGAGACAGTAGATCTTTAAGAGAATGCAAATTTGAAAAAATATGTGGACAAATGGGCCAAGTAGTTTACCAAGGACTCAACTGTAAAGACAGTTACAATAACAAACAGTCGAAAATGAAATGCAATCTCTAAAAAGCAACAGAAGGATAAAAACAAGAACAACATCAAACAATTCTAATTAGGAGGTGAACCCAAGGGTTAAATCTAAACAAGTCAGGCAAGACAAAGACATATATGATATATGGAAATAACCATAGTAGCAAAACTCGGACTCGGCTCGGACTCGGAAAAGTCAACTCGGGAGTCGGACTCGGGACTCGGCAAAAAAACTCGACAAGACTCGGAAAAAAACTCGGAAAAAAGAAAAAATGAAAAAAAAACAATTTTTTATTGAAAAATAATATTTTTCATGCATATTACTTATTAGTATATTCTAACACACTTACTCAACATTCAACATTGTTCAAATAAGAAATTAACAAGAGGAAGGGGCATATTCTTTCTTGTATTCATCAAAATGTTAATAGTACAAAATGTGCTCATGAGCCATGACAAAATACAAAATCAAACAGCAGTAGCACTAAGCAAATACAATATCTCAAAAGTCAAACTATTTATGAACTGATTTGCCCCTTGACCTAGAATAAGCTCTAAGTTCCTTTTGTTGTGCAGATCCCTGTGCCTCCTCTCGTGCCCTTTGCTCTTCCTGTTCCCTCGCCACTAACTCCTCTGCTAGGTCTTCAAGTTCCTGCAAGGGGATGGTAGGATCTTCTAGAGGCTGCACCTCCTCCTCTATGATCCATTCAGAGGATGGATCAATCTGATCTAGGTCAATGGCCTCGTAATCAGAACCTGCTATTTTTTTGTGGTGGAGGAGTAGATTGTAATGGACAAACACAAGATCATTCAATTTCTCTTGTGTTAATCTATTCCTCTTCTTGGAGTGTATGTGCTCAAAAACACTCCAATTGCGCTCACAACCTGAAGCGTTGCATGGCTGAGATAAAATGCGGATTGCAAATTGCTGCAGGTTGGGCGTATATGTCCCAAAGTCCTCCCACCATAAATCTGAAAAAAGCCAAGAAAAAGAGAATTAATACTTCACAAGTTCACATGTAAATGTGAAATTGAGATTTAAAGATAAAATAACTTACGTGGCAACAAAGTTGAACTTTGTTTGGTGCATTCAGGGGATGTTAGAAGGATGCCCTCGCCTTTCTTATAAGCTTGAAGCTCACCCTGTATCTTTGAACGCACTTCTGGATCAACCACTAAGCGGTCAATACATATCCTTAAGCCCGCCATCACCTCATAGTCAGTACAAACTATTCTCCCAAAAAAGAATTGGGGATTAAGGAAGTATGTTGCTGCATGAAGAGGGCTATGAAGCTGGGCTGTCCAACGCCGATCAATGATTTCCCAAATGGGTCTGTATTTGTGTGGCAGATGTTTATAAAAAGAGGCAATTGCCTCTTTGGCCCTTTCCATAGCCTCATATACATAACCCATTGGTGGTTTTTCCCCATCAACAAGACGAAGAACTCTCACCAAAGGCTCTGATACCTGAAAAAAACATTATTAGCAAATGCCTCGTCTAATAAACATGTAAAATCATCCAATAAACAAAAAATAAAAATAAGAACTTTAATCTTGTAAGTTGTACCTTGATGGCCTCCTCCATGGCCATCCAAAAGGGCTCCTCAAATATGATGTCATACACTCTCTTCCATTCAACGACGTGTTTGTACCTATTTCCATGCTCTGTGCTCCACTCATCGCCAACAAACATTTTCTTCAATGCCCCTTGTGCATTGAAGAGACTCTGCAATGTAATAAAATTAGTGGCGAATCGTGTCACTCCAGGTCGTATTATCTCCCTCCCGCTAGTGTACTGCCTCATCACATTTAACACCCATGTATGATTGTATATATACTTTGTCACTGTCCTCGCCTTTTGCACAACCTCCATCACCCAAGGCAATCTCCCAAGGTCTTCCAACAACAAATCGAGACAATGGGCTGCACATGGGGTCCAAATCAACGTGGGAAATCTCTCCTCCAATAGCTTCCCAGCTGCCACATAAGCTGAAGCATTGTCCGTGATGACCTGGACAACATTTTCAGCTCCCACCTCCTCCACTACATCACCCAACAACTGTGCAAGAAGAGTTGCATTCTTCACATGGGCTGATGCATCTATTGATTTAAGGAAAACAATGCCATCTGATGAAGCAACCAAAAAATTGAGCAACGTCCTGCTCCTCCCATCCGTCCACCCATCTGACATAATAGTGCAACCCTTCAACTTCCAAATTTCACGTTGCTTCTCAAGCAAAGTCTGAATATCCTGCACAGACTCCTGAAGGAGAGGGCCCCTAAGGTCAGCATAGGTGGGCGGCCTAAATCCTGAGCCGCATGCTGCAACGGCATCTAGCATGCCTCGCCAATATGGAGACCTTGCCACATTGAATGGCAAGTCTGAAAAATACCAAAAGGAGGCTATTGCCTTCCTAGCTGCTCTGTGTCTCTCCTCGTTCCACGTGGCCATACCCTGCAGCGTGGGTTGTGCCCCTGGCGTGGAACGTGCTACAAAAAAGGAGTCATTGGTGCCACTTCCAGGGTGTGCAACTGAGGGGTTGCTGCTAGAGACACTGTGTTGTCTACTGCTGCCAAATGGTGATGGCCCAAATGTGCTCCCTTTGTCTGTTGCACAAGGGGGGGATGCCATGGCCTCACTCTGTTTCCTTTTCAGCTCCTTCTTCTCATTATAATCAACAATATTTGCATTGCATTCTCGCTGAACTTCTGCGGGCACCTTGTCACAAGCTCTAACATTGTTGTTCTTCAACTTAGCTAAGTGATACTTGAGGCGGTTTATACCTCCATGCATCTTCTTCTTGCAAAAATTGCAAATTACGTCCCCCTTTGTGGACCCTTCTGTTCCATATCTCCAAATAGGATCCGTTTTTCCTGTGCTTGCCATTATCCTACATATGGAATCATGGATACATAAATTATTAAATAGTAAATACCTACGTTTTGTGGAAATGGAGTTTTGTTTAATAAATAAATAAATAATAATTATAAAATAAAATTTAATATACAAAGTTTAAAAACAAAAATTAAAATTTTACATAACATTAAAAATTAATAAACTTTAATCATTTTATTTTTATCTATCCTAAAATAAAAATAAAACTTTTATTTTTATTTCCAACTTAAATAAACTTATTATCAAAACATTATTAAAATTTTACAAAACATTAAATAATAATAATACTTTTATTTTTATTTATATCTAAGTTTATTATTTTATTTATAATTTAAATAAGTTTATTATCAAAATTCAAAACATTATTAAAATTTTACAAAACATTATATAAAAATAAACTTTAATGTATCTTAAAATAATTACATAATTTTATAAAACATAAATAATAATAAATTTTACTAATTTCATATACTAAAATAATTACATAAGTAAAGCTCAATAAAAATAGTGTATTTAAGGTGAAGAAATTATAAAAAATAAGTGTTCGTAAATATTTAATATATCTATAAATTCATAGAAAAATAAAGGTGAAGAACAATATTAAATACAAGTGTCGGCTGGCTTTGGAGTTTGGAGTAAAAATTATTTAATATAAAAGAAAAAAAAATCTATATTTGAAAATAAAGTTGGGCCATCTATTAGCGTGCTGGAAGGGATATCAAGTTATTAACGCGTGGACATAAGCAAGTTCTCCCTATAATTTAATTTAATAAATTAAAAATATTATTATAATGCAATGTGTAGTATTGAATATAAGTGTCGGCTGAGTTCGTAAATATTTAATATATCTCTAGATTCATAGAAAAACAAATATATCTAGGTAAAAAACATGATTAAATACAACTGTGGCTGACTCTATAATTTAATTTAATAAATTAAAAATATTATTATAATGCAATGTGTAGTATGACTCTATAATTTAATTTAATAAATTAAAAATATTTTTATAATGCAATGTGTAGTATTGAATATAAGTGTTGGATGTGTTCGTAAATATTTAATATATCTCTAGATTCATAGAAAAACAAATATATCTAGGTAAACAACATTATTAAATACAATAACTCTATAATTTAATTTAATAAATTAAAAATATTATTATAATGCAATGTGTAGTATTGAATATAAGTGTCGCTTGAGTTCGTAAATATTTAATATATCTCTAGATTCATAGAAAACAAATATATCTAGGTAAAAAATAATTATTAAATATAACTGTGTAGTATTATTAAATATTATTATAATGCAATGTGTAGTATTGAATATATGTGTCGGCTGATTGTTCGTAAATATTTAATATATCTCTAGATTTATAGAAAAACAAATATATCTAGGTAAATAACATTATTAAATACAACTCTCGGCTGACTTTAGAGTTCGGAATAAAAATAATTTTCAATAACCACATTATAATTATTGATAATGTTTTTTAGAAGACTTATTGAAAAAATAAAAAAAGTCTCAACTGGCCTTATTGAATAAATGCTTAACCGGGCATATATTACTAATCAACGTAACCCTATCAAACACGTGCCGAACATTATTGGATAAACACAGATTTTATGGGGATTTTCTTGTATGGTGTATGACTTCAAGGAGGTTAAAACTTACCTTTTCAACTTTATTTATTGGATAAATACATCTTTTATAGGGATTTTTTTGTATGGTGTATGATTTCTGGAGGTTAAAACTTACTTTTTCAACTTTATTTTAAGGTAGTGTTTTTCATTCAGGGGAAAGAATCAATGACTACTTAAGTTGGAGAAATTTTTAATATTTATAAGATTAAAATAATGAATGAAACAATAAAATTCAATAATGATTATATGATAATATTTTTTTTAAGATTCAATAAGTCAATAATGATTAGATGATAATATTTTTTAAAGATTCAATAAGTCTTCTAAAGGTATTGATAATTTAAGGTACTGATAATTTAATATAAAAAAAAAATTCTCAACAATCACATTATTAGCAGTGTTTAGCTATTTTTTTTAGAGGTCTAAGGGTGATGTGTGGGAGTGTATGACCTTAGAAAAAATTATGACCGAAATAAAAATGGTTTAACTCTTAGCTTTGATGGTAAAGGTCTCACCACTATTCCAATAAAAAATAAAAAATAACAAAAAAATAAAACTAAGGCCAACTACTTTAAGTATATATGGCGACCTGGAAAAGCTTCATCCGAGCCAGAATTAATTCAACACGAAGTAAAGACAAAGCATGTTTTGCAACGTGGCCGTTGATTTGCTAAAGGTGTTCACGTGTCATTTTTTATGAATCGTGGAAGGAAAGCGCCGAGGGGAAAAAATAATGGAGCTCACAGGTTAAATCACGGGATATAAAATTATAATACACCCAAAATAAATTAGGTGTTAGACCTTGGATGCCGCTTTATTGTTACTTTTTCTTTTCTTTTATATGAACTGCTCTCAGAAATTTCCAAGATGATAGCAGGCGGAGGGTTATGGGCCTCTTTTGAATTGTTCGGGATTTTGCTTTTCACTTTGGGTTTAAATTTTTTAAGGGTGGTGGGCCTAAAGGTGAGGGAAATGCGACGTGGTGTAGCTTGGGCTGAGGTGGAGCTCGGTGGAGGAGCACCGTTGTCTCCAAATTCGGTTGAATGGTGGGGTTACAGCTGTGGTTAGAAGAATGATCAGATATAAGGCTTGTGGTTCCCGTTCTTGGTACAAATTCAGTTAAATATTTTTTTATTAGTATTGTGCCTTTTAAAAAAATAGCATAAATTGCTTTAAGGCAGAGAGTTCCACAGATAAGGCGGAGAGTTCGACAAGTTCGACAGACAAGGCGGAGACCCGTGCTCAACTAGGCAAATTCAACTAATTCACTGAACCAGTTGTCTCTGAAGATGGAGGAATACAACTGGCGGAGCTTTTGAATAGAAATGGGAATCGCTTTAAGGGTAAGATTGGAGGAAAAAAAAATTCTTCAATAGAATATGACTGTGCATAGTATTGGTCATTAAAAAAAAGGGTAAAATTGGAGGAAAAAAAAAATTCTTCGACTGTGCATAGTATAGTAGTTAGGGGAACTTCTGTTACATACCTGATATATATTATTCCTTCGAGCTTGTAATACACAAGGGATAATAAACGATTTGGACAAACTCAAATAACAGAAAGATTAGATAGATTTTTGTTATCCAATACATGGTTACTAACAGAGTATACAATCTCTTCAAACATTTTATTGCGAGCACAATCAGATCACAAACCCAATATCTTGAGATGTGACTTAATCAATAATGATCATCCAAAGATTTTTTGATTTCAGTGTATGTGGATCGAAGATCCTAATTTCTTCTAGATGGTTATGTTATGGTGGGAGGAAGCAAAGTTTGAAGCATCATATATGTACAAGTTTGTTCAAAAGCTAAAATATCTAAAGGGGAAAATGAAGGTTTGGAGCGCCAAATCTTTTGGTAACATATTTAAAGCAAAGAACGAAATTGAATCCAAGCTCAAAAATTTACAAGCGATAATAGAAATCAATATAACGGACCAGGATACTTTTGTGCGAGAAAAACAATTAATTTTTTATTATCATAATGTATTGAAAAAGGCAGAATCGTATTGATCCCAAAAACCTAGGGAGAGATGGCTTAAGGAAAGCAACAGAAATATCAATTTCTTTCATGTTACAACTAAAACAAATTTATTTCCGTTGCCTCAAAAATATTTTAAATCCTAATAGAAGAAATATTGAGGAAGAAGAAGATATCAGGAAGGAAGCAATTAATTATTTCAAAGATATTTTGTCAGATGTTGGGCAAGATAAAGAGGCTCAAAGTAAGCTTTTGCAAAATATTCCATCAATTATCACATGGGGACAAAACTAAAGCTTGACCAAGAAGATCTCTATGGAGAAGCTACATGAGGCAGTTTTCTCTTTCCACCCTAACAAGGCACTTGGCCTTGATGGATTTCCTATAATATTCTTTCAAAAATTGTGGGATTTGTTGAAGTGTGATATGTTAGCTGCAATGGAAGAGGCTAGGAAAAAGGCTACAAGAAGTGAGATCAATGCCATCTTTATTGCATTGGTTCCCAAGAAAGGAAAGACAAAATATTTTGATAATTTTTGTTTAATAAGCCTTTGCAATGTGATTTATAAGATCATTTCATAAATTATATCAAACTAATTGAAAAGCATTCTAGATTGTGTTCTCTCAAAGGAATAAGGTAGTTTTATTCATTGTAAGCAAATTATTGATGGTGTGATCATTGCATAGGAGGCCATACATTCTCTTCATTCCATGAAAAAGCCAACTATGCTTATGAAATTAAACAGAAACAAAGCATATGATAGGGTTTGTTGGAGTTTTTTACATGTTATTCTTAACAAATTTGGTTTTGATCAAGGTTGGTGTGAATGGATTAGATGTTGTTTTAACACTCTAATATATCTATTTTGATCAACAGATCCCCTACTGGATACTTAGAATCAACTCATGGACTCTGTTAGGGTGACCCATTGTTTCCTTATCTATTAATTATTCTTGCAGATGCATTGGGAAAGCTTTCGTTAAAAACCAAAGATATTCATGCTGCAACAAATGGTCCCTCTGAATCTCATCTTCAATTTGTTGGTGTTACTTTTTTTTTGAGTCATCCCTCAATTGGTGAGGCCATGGAGTTTAAATCAATATTATCATGCTATGAGAAGGTAATTGGACAATTGGTTACTACTAGGTACTCCTTTGTCTAATACAGGAAATATTTACAACGGATTGTTGTAGACATTTTAGAGTTGGAAAAGTTTCATCATCATAACTAGGTACTCCTTTGTCTAATACAGGAAATAATGAGCTTTGGGACTGAATTTTGGATAAAACGAAATCTTGTTTGGCATATTGTAAAGGTAAATTCTTAACCATGGCTAGAAGGCTACAACTCATAAAGACTACTTTACAATCCATCCCTATATATATATATATATATATATATATATATATAAAAATATGTCACTTTCAAGATTGCCAACAGGTATAGCATCCAAATTTGATAAATTCAAAAATATTTTCTTCAAAAAGGATGTGAGAAAAAAATTTAGGTTTGCTCTTTGCAAGTGGGATAGGGTTTGCAAAGGAAGAATTTGGTAAGAGCAGATTTGCAAAATTGCAGACTTATGAGTTTGGCATTAGGGGCAAAACTTGAATGGAGATTACTCAAAGATCAAATAAAGATTTGAGCAAAAATGCTAATTCAAAAATGTATTAGCTCTCTTGATGCAATGAAATTGTTCAAGAAACAAACCCTACCTAGAGGAGCGCCAACATAGAAAATCATATTAAATAGTTTGCAACTGATCAAGAAATATATTAAATGGTTAGTCGATGAGGAAGATTCTGCAAATTTTTGGTCCAATGCTTGGATAAAGCCTTATCCTCTTAATGCTGATCCAAAATGGAGACCATTTTCTGGGGCATGTCTAGCTTGTAAAATTCCAAAGGTCAAAGATTATATTTATGTGAGAAACAATTCTATATCATGGGTTTTTATTAGTAACCTAGTTGATGGAGAGGAACTCAAACAAATAGCGGATGAACTTCAAAAGATGACTAAAAAGTTCTATTTGCCTATTTTTATGAGGAAGGATGAGTTGGTTTGAAATCTATCAAAACAAGTTGGATACTTGGTCAAGTTGTGATATGAGAATTTAGAGCAATCAAACTTTCTACTCCCAATGATTTACCTTGGAAAAATGCTTGGTCACTGCAAGTCCTCCCTAAGGCCTCAACATTCCTTTGGTTAGTAAGATTCTTACAAGAGAGATTTTGCAAAGAAGAGGATATCATGGACCTTTCAGGTTTGCCCTATGTGAAAAGGATCTAGAAACATCAAGTCATTTACTTCTTCAATGTCCCTTTGCTTACAACATTTGAGGTAGCTTTTTCAAAAATATAAGATCATATTTGGGTAGCTCCATCAACACTGCAAGAGTTAATGAAATATTGGGCTAATTGTTTCAAAGTTAAAGCATTATGCATTTTGTGAAGGATTGGTCTTGCTATTATTTGTTTGAATTTATGGCTTGAAAGGAACAATAGAATTTTAAAAAATAAATGTCATAGTCATGCCCAAATTTGAAACTGTATTATTGCCTCTCTTGCAGAATGTTTAGAGACATGGTGCTCATCATGGGAAGTCTCAAGTGCAGAAAAAGAGGTGCTAGTCATGTTTGGACATTTCCATTTTACCATAAATCGAAGCAGATCCTTTGTATTAACTCCATTGTTACAAATGACCCTTCCATGTATATTCAAATCCTATAACCAAGAGGCTAGTATTAATCTTGATGGTGCTTCCAAAGGAAATTCAGGAAAAGCTGGTGGAGGTGGTGTTTCTTGAAATAATGAAGGCAAATTCTCCTTACTCAAAATCATATGGGACTTCAACTAACAACTATGCATAGGCTAGGACACTTCTTACTAGGATCAAATTTTCAATTGAAAATGACAGAAATATAATTCAAATAAGGGGGATTCACAAATTATCATTAATATTATCAACAAAAATGGATGTGGGGATTGGATAAAAAATAACATTATTGTTGATGTGCATCTATTGTTGGATGTAGTCTCTTGCAAATGTGAGGATATCTATAGAGAAGGAAACTGGGTAGTAGATAATTCGGCCAATCACATTGTTGATCTCCGTCTTGGATATATGACTTGTATTTTTATTAGTAGATAATTGTAGATAATTCAAATTTTAGAACATGATTGGTCAAGTGAAATTTTATCTCTTAATAAAAATGTTGTCAAAGTGTTGATTGAAAAAACAGCAGTTTAAGGAAGATAAAGAATATATTTGATAGAATGGAAAATGAAGATTATCTTTGATAAAAATACAAGTCATATATGGTTTAATTGACCTGATAGCAAATGTAATGTTTTGTTATTTTGATGGGCGTGGCCCCCATTAGAAGCCATACATAGCTTATTAAAAAAAAAATAACCTAATAATCCAATGAAAAAAGTCGATCATGCAAAAGAAAGATTTCAAGGGAAAGGAACAAAACTCAACCCTTTAAGATTCAGTCCTTTTGAAATCGTTGAAGGTCAGAATACTTTCAAATTAGATCTGTATTCCTATATATTCATATTATTCAATAGTAATAATGTGAGACTAGCACTCCTTGAACCAATTTGCTTGATCAAGAACATGGCATACAGCAAGCACTACATAGTGTAAAAGCCATGGTTCCAAATGCACTAAAAGAGATGGAAAAAAATATCATTTTGACTAAGGTCAAAAAGACAAAAATAATTCAAAGGAGAATTAACAAGTTGTTCAACAAGATCAAAGACCAAACAAAGCCAAGTGGTAAACAAAAGAGAAGGTGAAGATATTGTTTTTTCATCTTCTACAGCAAAACTAAGATTTTGGAGACCAAAAACCTATATAATGGGGAGGTATTATCTAAGGGGATCTTTAAGATCATCAAAAAAACAAAACAAGGGGAAAAAACAGCCTGAAAAAACTAAATTTTTTTAAAAATGAAAAAAACCTCACTATGAAAAAGGGAAAAAGAGATGTTGATCCAGATTCAGAGAGAATGTGAAGCACCAAGAGACATTTTGTTGCATATATATATGAGGAGCAGGATCTGAGTGGGATTTGAGCAGAGGAGCGGGATTTGAGCAGAGGAGCAGGATCTGAGCGGGATCTAAGCAGAGGAGGGTGATCTGAACGAGATTTGAGCAAATGAGCAGGATCTAAGTGGGATCTGAGCAAAGGAGCGGGATTTGAGCAGATCTGAGGGAGATCTAAGCATAGGCGCAGGATCTGAGCAGAGGAGCAGGATCTAAACGGGGTCTGAGTGGAGGAGTGAGATTTGAGCGGGATCTGAGCAGAGGAGGGGGATCTGAACGAGCTCTGAGCAAAGGAGCAAGATCTAAGTGGGATCAGAGCAGAGGAGTAAGATTTGAGCGGGATGTCTTCAAATATTGTTGATGGTAGGCAGTAAATATTATTAGGGTAATATAATCAAAATGGAAAATTCTGGAAAAAGAAATAAAGAATTTAAGCTTAAGAAATTTGACGACGGAAGAGAGGATGACGGAAGCAGGAGCGGGAGCAGAAGCAAGAGCGGGAACAGAAACGGGAGCAAGCCCAGAGGCCTCCAATGGTGGCATCGGGTTTCAGGGCTCGGGATCCCGACAAGCGTCAGGGGGCCCTGGCCCAGGTAAGGGGGGAGAGGATGTGTCAGCGGGCCCCTCTGGAAATCCATCGGACAAAGAGCCTCCTGACAAGGTGGTCGAATCGTCCTCCCTTGGGGGGCCCAGAAAACCCTCCTATGTTCAGGTCCTTGCGGGAGAGGCGAACCGTCCCCCGACCTCGGGCTTATCCCTGGATGGGACGCACATCTCCATCCCAGATGACGATTTCTCTACCTATGTGTCAAGGGCTTCCTATTCCCTGTTCGAAAAATTCATTGGGGGTCGCCCAGACATGGAAACCATCCGTCGTTGGGCCTACTCCAAATGGAAGACCTCTAGGAACATGGAAATCGTTGCCCTATCGAAGGGGTTCTTTCTCATCAAGCTCAATAATAGGGACGACACCAGTCGGATCCTCACGGGTGGACCCTGGTTTCTGGGCCGCAAAAGCCTCTTCCTCAGGCGCTGGGCTGCAGATTTCAATCCCAACACCCAGAGCATAAACTATGCCCCGATATGGGTCCGGCTACCAGATCTTCCGTTTCACCTCTGGCAAGAGGATGTGCTCAAAATCATCGCATGGGCCATCGGGGAACTTGTGGCTTTTGACTCTGCAACCAAGGCGGGATCCCGAATGGTCCATGCCAGACTATGCGTCAATGCAAACCTTGAATCTGAGCTTTCGTCTTCAGTTACCCTGACGTCTGGATCCTATCAATGGTGCCAACCCTTGGAATACGAGAATAAGCCAGCCTTCTGCACCCAGTGCAGCATGCAAGGGCACCTCCTCAACCAGTGCCCCCTCTCCAAGGGTCCCAAAGCATCAACAGCTGGGGACTCCTTCCCGAAGGCTCCGTCCAACAACAGGTTTCCCCCCGAGGTCCATCCCGGAGCGGGCGACCCCCTCAGAGACCACCAGCGCCCCCGTCGTGGTGCGAAAAGAGGCCAGATCCAGCTGACAAAGGGAAACAGAAGGTTGATCCCATCCCGACGATAGATCATGACCAGGTATGCACCCATCCCAACCCTAACCCTAAAGTTTTAGCAGAAGTCTCGGTCTCCCCTGAGGAACCTCCCCACCCGACCGATGGTCCAGTTGATCCCCCCACCTCTCTAGTGGGCCCCCATCGATCCACCCCCATCCCATCCCCCGGTCACGGGCATCCCTGACCTGAAGCCGAGCCCGAAAGCCCACATAGAGCATCCCCCATCCCCCCTCCCCATGAGCCACCCCCCTCCTCCTCCGACGCCCCCAACCCTCCTCCCCCTTGGATCTCCCCCACCCCTCCCGGGATTGCTTAGAGGCCGGCTCAGAGATGTCCGAGGATGATGACGAGGGCAGTCCATCCTTCTCCCATTCGACCCCAGAAGGATTCAGTCCTAAACGGACCCGCAGTAAAAGATTCACAATGGATTACGATAGTGATAGGAAAAGAGGGCGTCCCACCTTAGGCGAACAGAGAAGGAAGAAAGTAGAAGATGACATTGCCAGTGGCCTCTAGATGACCCTCCTATCTGATGCCCTAAACCTCTTGAAAGAAGAACCACTGAGATCCAAACCTCCCTCCCAGCAGGGGAAGGGAGGCAAAAGACCCCCCAAGGGTGCCAAATGAAGATACTCACTTGGAATGTGAGAGGGCTCAATGGAGCCCCCAAGATACGCACCCTTGCCCACCTCCAAAAGGACCATAAGCCATCCATCCTCATTCTCCAGGAAACCAAAATTGATGAGATTTCTTCTCCCAAAGTAGCCAAAGCAGTTTGGAGCAATAGCAATTTCCTCTTCACCCCGGCCCTAGGCACCGCTGGGGGTCTGTTGTGTTTATGGGACCCGACCACTATCGAAGGGAGGTTGATTTCATCTTCTCCAAGAATCATCAACATCATGTTCCATAGCTTGGTGTCCCGCCAGACCTGGATCCTCTCCAATATTTATGCCCCCAACAACCCGATTGAAAGGGCCTCCCTCTGGGATGAAATTAGCCTCATGCGGGAAGCGTTCAAACCCCTCCCTTGGATCCTGGCAGGTGACTTCAACAGCCCCTTGTTCCCCTCGACAAGCGAGGGGGAACCACCTTGAACCCCAGAAGCATGGAGGAGTTTGGGGCATTCATCGATTCCAATGAGCTCATGGACGTCCACCTGAAAGGAGCAAAATTCACTTGGAGCAACAGAAGAGTCGGGGCCAACCTTATCCAAGTCAGGCTAGACAGAGTCTTCCTGTCCAGAGAAGCCATCCCCCTATTTGCAGATTCAACCCTCCTTGCTCTTCCCAAAATTGGATCGGATCATAGCCCCCTCCTCTTCGAAGCTGGCAGGCCTCCTCCATCCAAGCGCCCCTTTCGATTCGAGTCTATGTGGTTCCATCACCCAGATTTCAGGTCGCAGGTGGGCAGGTGGTGGAACCAACCCTCCGGTGGATCCCCCACTGGGAAAATCTATCAGAAACTCAGGTCCCTCAAAGACAACCTTAAGACCTGGAACAGAGAGGTGTTCGGTAACATCTTCGAGAGCAAGAAAATTCTGAAGGAGAAGCTGGAAGACCTAGAGCGCAAATTCCAGGAAGGTACTCAGGAACCTGGGTCCAGAGAGGAGGAAAGCAGAATCCTAGCTGATTACCACAACGTTCTAGCAAGGGAGGAGACCTTCTGGAGGCAGAATTCGAGGGCCCTATGGCTCAAGGATGGCGATGCAAATACTAAATTCTTTCACACGTCAACTCTCAAAAATAGAAGCACCAACAAAATTTCTGAACTCACTTGCAGTGACGGTAGGTCTATCAGGGATGAGGAAGAAATCAGATCAGAGGCTTCCAGTTTCTTCCAGGATCTCCTTGGCACCGCATCCCAATCCTCCCCCCAAGCGGCCAAGACGCTCCTTGAGCACATCCCCCCTCCATCTCCCCGAAAACCAATGAAATGCTCCTCAGCCCTCTTGCTGATGTGGAAATCAAGGCAGCCCTATTCTCCATGAAGGTTGATGTTGCCCCCGGCCCAGATGGCTTCCCCCCTGCTTCTTCTAGGATTTCTGGGATCTAGTGGGTCAAGAAGTGTGTGCTGCCATTAGGGACCTTCAGTTTGCCGGCTCCATCCCTAGGGGCATCAACTCCACCTTCATTGCCTTGATCCCCAAAACCCAGGCGGCCAAATCCTTATCGCCCCATCAGCCTGTGTAATGTCCTGTACAAAATTCTAACCAAGGCTCTTGCGACCAGACTCAAGGACATCCTCCCCCAAATCATAGACTCCTGCCAGGGGAGCTCTGTCAAAGGGAGGGTCATCACAGATGGGATCGTCATTATCCATGAAGTTCTGCACTCTGCATCTTTAGCCAAGAAACCAACGTTCCTTCTTAAGCTGGACATGAACAAAGCCTTCGACAGAGTCAGTTGGGATTTTCTCGTCGAAGTCCTCCTCAAATTCGGCTTCCACCCGTCCTGGGTTGATCTCATCAAGCGATGTGTGTCATCCCCTTGGTTCTCAATTTTGGTCAATGGATCCCCCATAGGGTTCTTCCCTAGTTCTAGAGGGCTGAGGCAGGGCGACCCCCTATCCCCGATCTTGTTCATCATCCTGGTCGAAGCCCTTGGGCGAACCATTTCGAGCGCAACCAGAAGCGGGCTCATATCCGGGATCAGACCGGCCTCAGGACTGGCCCCGGTTTCCCACCAGCAATTTGTGGATGACACCATCTTGGCCACCTCCGCCTCTATGGCCCAAGCCAAGATCATCAATCAGATTCTCAATTTGTACGAGAGTGCGGTCGGGCAGAAGATAAATCTCTTGAAAAGCAAAATCTACTTTATCCACACTCCCCAAGCAAGGTAGGTCAAAATAGCCCGGATCCTGGGATGCACCCCGGATGCCCTCCCCACCACCTATCTCGGGCTACCCCTGTTCTCCGGTTTCCCCTCCAAAGCCCTGTGGACCAACGTTGTCGAGAGAATCCAGAAGAAGTTGGCCTCCTAGAAAGGGCACCTTCTCTCCCAGGCCGCTAAAGCCACCCTCACGTCCGCCTACCTCCAGAGCATCCCGATGTATTTCATGTCTATTTTTAGAATCCCGACCTCTATCAGCACCCGCATCGAGCAGATCCAAAAGCATTTTTTGTGGTCCAGGAGTGAAGAAAAGAAAAGGATCCCGCTGGTTTCCTGGCCCCTGGTTTGTCGGCCCAAGAGCGAAGGCGGGATCGGCCTCAGGCGGGTATCCCAAATGAACACTGCCCTCCTGGCCAAGCATGCATGGAAAGTGTTCACCAATTTCCAGGTCGAGTGGGTTCGTATAGTGAGAAGGAAATACCTCCAGCACCACCCCTTCCTCGGTGACCACCAGCCCCATGATGGGTCTACTTTTTGGAGATCCCTGGCCCAAACTAAAGACCTCATCCGAAAGGGGTCCAGGTGGATCCTCGGTGATGGTAGCAAGATTGATTTTTGGGATGACAAGTGGATCCGAGATGAGGCCCTGAGGGAGGACAGAGACCTTTCGGCCCTCAGGCCCCAGATGGATGCCTCCAAAGGACCCAGGGTGGCCAATTACATAATCAGGGCCCAAGGAAAGTCAGGTTGGTGTCCCATCGAAGATGTTCGGTTTCCCCTCCAGGCGGCCAACCTCTCTGCCCTTCTTAGTTCAGCTATTATTCCTTCAGGTGAGGTAGAGGATAGGTGCGTCTGGCACGGCACCAGCAACGGATCCTTCTCAGTCAAGTCCGCCTACTCTCTCCAAAGGGATCCCCAAGAGCCCCGATTCCCTGTCAAGCAAGTTTGGGCCAAAAAGCTAATCCCCAAAATTAGCTTCTTTGCATGGACGACCATCCAAAACAAAATCCTCACCATTGAAAATTTGGCCAAGAGGGGATTCTCAATCCCAAATCGGTGCTACCTCTGTTGCTCTGATTGGGAATCGACAAATCATTTATTTTTGAGTTGCTCCTTCTCCTCTGCTGCCCTGGGCCACCTCCTCCACCCCTTCTCCATCCAGTGGGTCCCTCCCAAATCCATCCCCGATCTCTTCATCCAGTGGCCCAATCCCTTCTTTCATCCCACCCTTCGTTCCCTTTGGGCCTTCTGCCTTCCCCACCTGATCTGGCAGCTTTGGCTGGAGCGCAACAACAGAGCTTTCTCCTCCCCGCCCAGGGATCCCCTTGTGGTGGCGAACAAAGCTCTGGCTTACGCCTCAGAGAACATCCCCCTCCTTTCCCCGCCCCGCTCTCCCCGAAGATGAGTGAGCTTACCCTCCTCGGCTCCCTTGGCTTCCAGGCGCATCCCCTAGACCCCCACCCATCCCCCAACCCCAGAGCCTCAGTCAGGTGGATGGCCCCCCTCCCGGGTGGATCAAGCTAAATTTTGACGGGGCCTCCAAAGGCAATCCTGGGCCCTCAGGAGTTGGCGGGGTCATCCGCGATCATGAGGGGAACCTGATCCTCGCCTACACGGAGTTCCTTGGCACCCAAACCAACAATTTTGTGGAAGCATCGGCGCTCCTTCATGGTCTGGCAATCCTCCAGGAAGACCCCAGAAAGGTGATCATCGAGGGAGATTCCCTGAACACCATAAACTTCATGACAAAGCAAAGGGATCCATCATGGAGAATCTTCAACATTATCCAAGAAGCTCGAACTATCCTCCAAGGTCTCCCCCAGTCATCCCTCCGCCACATCTACAGGGAAGGTAACAAGCTGGCGGATACCATGGCCAGCTCAGCGGCCTCGTCATCAGGGCTCCGGATTTGGAGAGATGACTTTCCCGAAGACCTAACAGCTGCGGCTTCCCAAGAAAAAACCTCTTGCCACGATGCGGACATCTCCCAAACAGAATCTTAGAGGCTCCAATCCTCGGGCCTCGTTGACTTTGTGCTTCAGCCTCTCTCCTGGCCCCACGTGTCCCTTTGACCCCAGTGTGGGCTTTCCTATTGAGCCTCTTTTCGGTGGGCCTTGTTGCAGCTGCCACCTCACCCCTGCGCTTGGTACCCGGTCGGCTCTGAGCAAGCTCCTTATTTACCATGCCAACCTCATCATTCTTGCTAAGTTTTGTCCCGTGCCCGCTCAGCTCACACGTCACGATGATCCAACCTTATCTCTCCACCTTTGCGATGAGACGACTTCCCCGTGTCTGATGTCGAGTTGGCCCTTGCTCAGGTCGCCTCCTCACTATCCGCTTCCCGAGAGGCTCGCCTTCCACCGTCGTTCGCCCGTCAATTGTCGTGCCCATCCTCCGACTCCCCACCCCCGCCACCTTTCGAGCGTGTCTCCCATCCTTTGCGTCGCTGAGTCCCTATGCATGCATCAGTTTCATGGCGCTTCGTCTCCCCTAAGGCCTTTATTTCACTGTCGAAGAGCGCCCGCCTCTCTTCTCCGCCCCCTTCCTTGCCCCGACGTCGGCTCTTGTCTCAGTGCGTGGTTTTGGCTCTGGAATTGCATCCCAAGTTCTCTGCGGGCTCTGCTCCCCCTCCCCTCCCCGATGGCAATCGTTTATGTCGAGCCAGCCACTCTGTCCCTCAGCGACACCGCCCTGGTTTTCATGGAAGCCAAATCCCTCACCCCCTTCCTTCGCAAGTTCGTTGGCCCTGATGATGAAGTCACCCAAAATTTCGTTGATACCTGGCAAAATGGCGAGGTGGTGGTCAAGGGCATCCACTTCAAAGTCACCAAAGAGCTGTTGTTCGAAGTCACTGGGCTTCATCAGGAGGAGAAAGGGAAATTCATCAGACGGGATAAGCATAACTGGGAGGAAGAGCTCAACCAGTTTCCAGACCAAGCTAAAGGTTATGGGTGGGATAAATCGGCCCTCTACAGATCTGCATTGCCCAAACCCTACAATGATGCCATTGTCCCGGTCATGCAGTTTATCACCTGCGACGACCCTGAGAAACCCCTCCGCAGTTTCCACCTGAGCTTCGTGAACCACCTCCGTGAGTCCACTCAGCTTTGCACTCCCAGATATCTTCTGTATTCGCTCACCATTGCAATTGAAAAAGCTAAGAAAACCCAGCTCAAGCCCCTTCACCAGGGGCTCATGGCTGTCATCTATCGCCATGTGCTTGCTAATCGTCCCCCTGTCCAGGAGATTCCCCCCTCTCAGCGAACCCCCCCTGATTCCCCGACCTCCTCCAATGATCTCGATTCCAAGGATAGGGAAGGCAGCCCCGATATCTCTGACAAGACGCCTCCTAAGAGCAGAAAACGTAACCCTTCCAGGAAGCGGAGGGTGTCCCAGCGCTCCCGGCTGTCCCAGCGCTCCCAGCGGCGGCAGACCTTCAGCGTGGCTCAAAAAGCCGAAACAGGAGAGGAAGGGTTCTTCGGAGGTCATCTCAGACACTGAGATCGACCTCGAAGCCTTCCCCACCAAGCTCCTCTTGGACATGGCGATCAACTCCATGACTTCGGTGGCCAACGTTGCGTCCTCCACAGTGCGCATCTTCAAGCAGCTTCGTCGCAGGCTGGGATCAGGCTCCGATAGGGACGGCAATTGATGATGTTGGTCCCTGTTCCAGTGCGTCCCCCTGTCCTGGGATTTTTGCAACGCGTTTACAGGGGTGGTTTTCCTTGTTCAAGTCTGTCTCCTATGTGGTGTTCTGCCCTGGTTCAGGGGTATGCGGGTGTAAGGTTTTGTCTGGGTTCCCGGTTCCCTGGTTTTGACTGGGCTTTTTGTTACGGGTTTACGTATAGCATGTTTATGTTCTGTGTTAGATTCAAAGTTTCATCTGCCACGGCAGTGCTTCGGCATCTATTGTAATAAGGTTTTGGGATCCTATTAAAAAACCCCTTTTGTATATAAAACTTTACTTATAAAAAAAAATGGAAAAGTCTGCAGAAACAGATAGAAAAGGTTCTCATAATGATCATTCAAGGTCCTTTGATCCAAGGGAAACTTCCTGGAAGAAGATTGTGGAGAGAAAAAATCCTGATTTCTCTGGAAATTTAAGATTTCAGCAGTTTTGGAGAATGATAACTTTGTGGTTCGGGTTCCAAAAGCCCTAGCAGATAAGATTATTGTTGAGAGGGAGAATTCATTGGTAGGTAAATTTGCTAGAAATGTTTACCCAGATCTGGATTCTATTCGAAAGTGGACGCTTTTTAGATGGAATCTAAAGGGTTCTTTGCAAGTTGTAGCTCTCCCTCATGGTTTTATCCTTTTTAATTTTACTTGCAATGAAGATTTGGTTAGGGTCTTGATGGGAGGACCATGGTTTTTTGGTAGGAGGGGATTATGTTTAAAGAAATGGTTTTCGAGTTTCAATCCATTAACAGATAATATGGAAGTTGCTCCTATCCAGGTGAGTTTGTTAGGTTTGCCAGTGGATTTTTGGCATGAAGACATTTTAGTAGGAATTGCAAGCTCTATTGGAACTCTCCTAGCTTTTGATCATTCAACTAAAGTGAAGTCAAGGCTTCTAGCAACTAGAATATGTGTTAATGCAGACCTGAGTAAACCCTTACCTCAATCAGTGAAAATCATGTCAAATTATCAAGAATGGGTTCAAAAGGTGGAATATGAAAATTCTCCTACTCTTTGTGGGGTATGCAATCGAGCTGGGCATTTTGCTAGAAACTGCCCTCAAAAGAAGGAGCGGGAGGTTGAGGCAGGCAAACCCATTACTAAGGTTTGGAGGAGGAAATTGAGAAAAGAAGATAAGGGGTCAGGGCAAGAAGCAAACATAGATAATAATTTCAAAAATAGTTTCAAATTCTGGAACAATTGGAAGAGGAATTTGTGCTTGAAACCCAATGCCTTGCCTCCGAAGGGATTGCCAGGACTAAAGCAGAAATTGTAGAGAATACCCAGCTAAGGTTCAATGGTGAAAAAGGAATTAAGGAGTCGGTTATAAAACAGATGATAAAAGGATGAAGCTAGATGGTTCGTTACCTTTAACAACAAAAATACAAATTGAGGGACCTAAAAAAACTTTGGAACATATGGATATAGATACTCAAAGGTCATTACAGAAACTACAGCAGTCCTGGGAGGAGATGCAACTTCAAGAAGAAATAGCGCAGCAACCATCGAAGCAGATGCTCCAAAAACTGCAACAGAGTGTAGGAGATGTGCAACAAATAGAAAGAAGAACACAACAGTCTGAGGATGAGAATCGACAACAAATGATAGGTGTGAGGGTGCAAACTGAGAATCAACAATCAAGGGATAAATTGAAGCTAGATGAAGAGGATGGTGTTGAGGAATGGGATTCTTCAGATGATTCAAAGGTAGATAAATCAAAGGAGCTTCTAAGGACATTGATCCTAACTAGATATTCGAAGAAGAAAGTTGATGTTGGTGTGTCAGCTCCAAGGGGAAGACCAAAAACAAGAGATGTAAGATCTAGAGAGAGCTAAACAAGTGGTTGATGGTTCTCAAAAGACTTTATTAAGTGGGGGTAAGAACCCACCAAAATCAAAAAAATGAATTTGCTTTCTTGGAACATTAGGGGTATGAATGCCCCAACAAAGCAAAGGGTGATTAGAGAAATGAGAAAAGAGCATAAACCAGGTATTTTTTAATTCAAGAAACCAAGATTGATGAACCAAATTTTTAGTTAGTTAAGAATGCTATTTGGAAGGAAGCAGATTTTGTTGGTAGTTTAGCTTCAGGAGTTTCTGGTGAAATTTGGACGCTTTGGGATCCTGCAAAGTTTTATGGTCAATGTATTTATAGAAATGAAAGTTACAGGAGAGTGTAGAATGTGTAGCAGAGCATGACAATTTATATTTGAGGGACCAAATGTGCTCAGAAAATTATGAAATCTTACGAGTGAATTCTTCAATGGTGTATCACATGTGAAAAACGGATCTGTAAAACAAAAGTTTTGAGCTTTGAAAGTTGACTGCAGTTTTTCAAAAAAACAGAGACAAAAAGCTTGTCTCTGTTGCTGTTGTTGTTCTTTGGTTATCTTTTGTTGCTGCAGTTTTGATTTAGATATGTTGTAAGGTTTTTGTAACTCTTGAGGAGTGTGTTTGTTGTTCATTCCAATTTTCTGAGCTTAATTGTTTATCTTCTGTTAGTCTTGTATATAAGGGTTGGGGCCCTTTCAAAAACCCCTATGATTTACCATAATACTAATAAAAAAAGCCTCACTATTTGAGGAAAAAAAAAAGGAACTGTTATAGCTAGCAGAGAGGAAAAGCAAGAGGTGACTATTCAGTTCCAATGCCTAGCCAACAAGGCCAAGGCATAAATCAAAGGTTTTTGACAGTTTCAGGATCCAATTTTCATTTTCAAACCATTCCCACTGTAGAACTCAACCAAAAGTTTGTGTATGGTACACATAGGAGCAGTAGAAGACTTCCAATAAAGTCCGACATCCACATCGGGTCCCATTCTTATTGTACATGCTATCTGACTAGCCATCTGAGCAATAAAATCACTCACACCTTTGCTTCATGGTGATGCTCCCTTGTAAAGGGTGTTATCTACAGAAGTTTGGGGTTTTTGATGTGCATGTTGTTTATCTGCTTTTTCTTCAAGTCATTTTCCCACATGCTGGACGAAGTTCTATGCGGTTACAAATCAGTTTATGTGCACATTGATGTGAGTGTTTTAATTTATGATGTATAATAGAGTGGGAAAAAAAAATGAATTTTGCAGGTCCATATTGAGCAAAGTCTTCAGCAACCACATCAAACAGCACCTCAAGGATGACATGTCAAGTTCGGGGGTTGAACTAATGGAGTAAATTAAGCATGAAACAACTACTTTGATTGATCAGCAAATTGCTTCCAACATCAGATAATAATTCAGCCCTGACAATTTCATTACAATATGTGTGTGTATGCTTGTGTGTGTGCATGTGTGTGTGCATCAACTGTATGTGTGTATGCTTGTGTGTGTGTGCGTCAACTGTATGTGTGTAAATGGTCAAACGTATAATTTTGAAGTGAAACCTCTCTACACAATGCAATTTTTTGTAGTGAACTTTGTTAGACCATAGAGATAGCATGGTGGATTTTTAAAGCTTCTAGGAGCCTTCATGAATAACCAAAAAATAGAGAATCAAATTAGTAGTCTTGAAGTGCATTAAACATTAAATTTTTTTTTGTAAAGATAATGTGAAAAAAGAAAAAAGAAAAATTCTTAAGCTCCTTATACCTTTCCGTGTAAGACAACTGTAGTTCATGTGCAGGCTCTTCTGCTTCTAGATACGATGAAATGTCAAAGTCACCATCACTTCCAGCATAAAGCTTGGCTTCTTCTTCCCCAAAGTAACAGGGTAAAGGTTTCACAAGTCGTGAATTAGAACCATCACTAAGAGTCGTCTTGTGCCCAGGGTCAAAACATACATCTGAAGTAGTTATAATAGAAGTACTAAATGCTCCATCAACATTTTTCTGACTACTAAAAAGCGATATATCCCTTGACATGGTGGCTAAGACTTCTGCTAAAATAAAACCTAGCAACAGAACAGCAGAGTACACCATCAGCAATGGACCAAATTAAAGGATCAATATAAGTTACAAATTTTTCGAGTAAAGGAAATCAACATATATTATCACTGGTTACCAGGCACCAAAAGCTTTGTTAGCACCATGAACATAAAGAAAAAATTGCAGTTTGCACATGGGTGATGAAAAATTTCGAAATCAAAGCCCCCATCTCACACTCCAATGCCATGTCATCCAAGGCAACACAAGCTTTCTTATGCAAGCTTGACATTTCTTATTAATGTTATTGCAGGATACTTCTTATAAACCCAGCTCCAACATGTGTCAGTAAGCCATTTCACACTTGGTATAATGGCTAGAGTCGAGTTCTTTCAGCCTCTACTCCATCCCTTTAGGCCCATCTTTGGGTTTTTGCCCCTTGGGCCAAATTGCCCATTGGACAACTTTGGGCCCCTTCTTTTTTTTCTTTTTCTTTTTTATTTGTGAAAAACATCCCAAAAGGGATGCCACTTTCGGATAAGACCCAAAGGAGGCAGGGGTATCCACAATTTTGGGCCCCTTCAAGGTTAAAATTAAAATTAACAATAAACAAATAAACCAAGATTCACTTGAAAGTTTTCCCTTTCCCAGGAAGGCACAAGTGCCCGTTGGCACAATAATGAACATTGGCACAATAACGAACAATGAAATGTCAATTATGGAGGATCTTTTCTGAAACACGTTGAATGTTGTATTCCAAGGAAATCTTAGCATTCTCATTGTGTCATGGATCATCAAAATAGATCTGAAACATGGATCTTTTATTTCCATTTTTTTACACAGGTTTATCCAGAAATCTTCTTAAAACAAAATGAACCATTATTAATGTCAATATAAATATTTATTAATCACAATTTTTGGACAATGTTGGGCCCCTTCAAGGTTAAAATTAAAATTAACAATAAACAAATAAACCAAGATTCACTTGAAAGTTTTCCCTTTCCCAGGAAGGCACAAGTGCCCGTTGGCACAATAATGAACAGTGAAATGTCAATTATTAATGTCAATATAAATATTTATTAATCACAATTTTTGGACAATTTTGGGCCCCTTCAAGGTTAAAATTAAAAGTAACAATAAACAAATAAACCAAGATTCACTTGAAAGGTTTATCCAGAAATCTTCTTAAACCAAAATAAACCATTATTAATGTCAATATAAAAAACAAAAATTCACAATTTTTGGACAATTTTGGGCCCCTTCAAGGTTAAAATTAAAATTAACAATAAACAAATAAACCAAGATTCACTTGAAAGTTTTCCCTTTCCCAGGAAGGCACTAGTTCCCGTTGGCACAATAATGAACAGTGAAATGTCAATTATTGAGGATCTTTTCTGAAACACGTCGAATGTTGTATTCCAAGGCAATCTTAGCATTCTCATTGTGTCATGGATCATCAAAATAGATCTGAAACATGGATCTTTTATTTCCATTTTGTTACACAGGTTTATCCAGAAATCTTCTTAAAACAAAATGAACCATTATTAATGTCAATATAAATATTTATTAATCACTTTAAATTTAAATGAAACAAATACCAAGGCACGTAGTCTTGCAGATTATACTTGCACACGGTATGAAAAGCTAATGTATGGAGGAAAACACAATCTGGCAAAAGTTGGTTACATCTAAGAATGTCAAACCAACAATACCAATTACCCATACACTTGAACAAATTCCAGTACAAAAAACAGCAGGATGGAAACCAGGACAGTTTAAGATCTTGGTTTAACAGGAGAATATCAATTACCCCAAACACTGGAACAAATTCCAGTACAAAAACCAGCAGATGGAAACCAAAATGTTTTAAGATCTCAGCACTTCTCGGTGTTTCCTTCGAAGGATTAATCATATAGACTTTAATAAAATAAATGCGTGTATATATTTATATATTTATTTATTAAATGACAATAAAATATTACAAGGAATTTAGTCCAGACATAGCCAATGACAATCATTACCGAAGCCAAATGCCGTGAAGCCAAATGCCGTGAAGCCAAAAGATGATTCAAAACTAAAGCATCTTTAACTATGGTGAACTACCTCCGCTAAACTTCCGCCCTTTTGAAAGAACATACACCGCTCAACTTCATCCTGTTTGACATTACACAGTTTCAAAAACCTAAATCCCCACTCCATAAGTTAATAGATGCGACCGCTTTGTCACACCCAAGTCTAAAATAAAAGAGGAATTATGCCTCTGCGATAGAACTATAAAAAGAAAAGAAAGGCCTAAAATGCACCGGGGTTGCACAACATTTGACTAAAAATAAAGGAAAACAAAATTATCTTCAAATTCAAGGCAGACTACTTCCAGAAAAACCACAACATGTTAAAACGAGAAAGACACAGGCCATGAAAAATATACATTATGTTAACGATTGACAGATTCTCCCACAGATATTAAAATTGATACCACGAATTAACAAAAATTCAAGCAGAAAACATAAAGATTATACTTTTAATAAAAGAAAACACAACCCTTTCTGTCTGCATTTTCATCTATCAACATAGATCTTGCGTTTATATATTCACAAGAAGCCAAATGAAAACTTTAGAAGTGCAAAGAGACAGCAGAAAACACTACATATTTGTGAATTTGCAAGGAATTTAACAAATGAAAATGAAAATGGTTACTACTTAAATACTAAGGAGCTGATACAGAAAAAAAAATCAGTGCACGTTAAACTAAAGTACCTTCAATTAAGATATCCAAACAAATTCTGCGAGCAATTCGGAGCTAACTCTCCTTGTGTAAGAAATTTTGGGACCTAAAATATACTTTCCGTTAATTATCGACGGAATCACTATGCAAAAGCCGTTCAAATTTATCCAATCCGTTAAAAATGATCTAATTTTTTTTTTTTAAATCTAATTTAATCTCCAGTACACAGCTTCTACTTCCCCGTGCCGGAGTCCTACCTGTGCACGAGGAAAACTTTTTATTTACCAACTCCAAATTTCCTTTTCAAAAGTTAAATTATTAAAAAAATTATATTAAATAAAGAATTTAAAAAAAAATGTATTAGAATAAATATCTAGGGATGATGCTCCTCTCAGATTTGGTTAGTGAAAGTACTGGGTTTCCTTTTTTAATTTTCTAATAAATTTGTATTACTTTAATACACAAGATGTTAAGAATTAATCATTTTTGGTTACAAAAGTAAAAGGAAAAAAAGATGTGTATTGGAGTCAAATCTCCTAAACCATATGTTTGTAATGGTTGTTCAAATTAGTCAAACTTTGGATTTGTTCACCAACCTACCTAATTTTATTGGACCCTTACTTCCTTCTTGGTATTTGTCTTAACTAAGAAGTTTGTTACTCTATTTAAAGCCACATAAATCGAGATCACATCATTCAATTTCCTCCACAACTCTTTAATTTGGGTGACAAGAATCCTTAACCTCTACGTCTCCAAAGCAAAGTTCATCATGCAATCCAAACCTCTTACCAAGATTTGAGAATCTATTCTATGATTATCTTCTTATAACCTTTGTCTCCAAAGCAAAGTTCATCATGCAATCCAAACCTCTTACCAAGATTTGAGAATCTATTCTATGATTATCTTCTTATAACCTTTGTCTTTTCGCACTTCAATTGATCCTTTGCTAGATTCCCACATTCCACGGTTGTAACACTAAGCGATGCAGCCCCCTCTATATAGAGAGCACCATCTAAAGCTTTAAAATTGCCTACGCCCTCTCTATTTTAGAAGGGCTCCTTCACCACTACAGCACCACCTACCTCTCCTACTCTTGTTGAGCGAGATAGAAGCAAATTTGATAGCTAAGGCTTTTGCTTTGTGGCCTTGCCCAGGCCCTGTAGTTCCCATTATCATTGTCCCAACATGATTCCCATAGACCACTCCAATTCCAGCTTACCTAGATTGCCTTCTGCAGCTTCATCATTATTAATTTTAATCCAGACTTCCAAGGTGTTTTCCAACTAGCTCTATCCTTACCCTCCTACACTTCAACTTCCTTCTCCATCATCCCTATATCATCCTAAGTTTCCTCTTTAACATACTCTTCTTCGTCGTTCCTATATCATCCTAAGTTTCCTCTTTAGCATACATTGACACAATTTCCCTGACTTTGCTTCAAATTACCTATTGGATGTCATCCAATGATGAAAAGGTTTCTCTAAAATATTTGTCATTTCTCTCCAACCACAATTATCACCAAATAAAGTTTAATCCAAGCTTCCACTCGAGACAAGGAGCATTAGATTTAAATCTTCCCCTCTTTCACCTTCCTAAATATTAATTTGGTTCAGATCGTTGGCTCGAATTTTATAAGCTAAAAACCATCTCTCCTAGATATGGAATGTAAGTAGGCACTCAAACATTAAGTGATAAGGTGTTTCCTAACTTTTGTAGCATAAAACACACTGGAATGGGCCAACAATTTCCCTATGTCTCATATTATCAAAAGAACTCTAGTGTGCATGAATTGCGAGGCAAAAAAGTTTACTTTTGCCAACCCTTTGACTGTCAAATCTTTCTCCAGTCTTCAACTTGATATGCATGAGGAGGAGGCTTCACTCTGTAGACTTCAAGGCTCTTATAGCCCCAAGCTAATTTTTAAACATTTTTGTTTAACGAAATTTTAATATTTTTTTTTTATCAAAATTTTAATATTTTTTTTTATAAACACACTCACACACACCTACATGGTTGATTTTTCATGATGAGAAAAAAAACTATTGCTATAACACACGCATACACACTTCGTCGTGGTTTGAACCTAGGTCTCCTAGATGAAAATCTAAAGACAGGTTTGAACCTAGGTCTCTAGATGAAAATCTAAAGACATACCTCAACGATGTCCCAACAAGACAATTTTTATAATTTTGAATTTGATTTGGGTAGATTTTTTAGGTTGTCTAGTTGGTGTTCTTGTTGAGGTATGTTCAACTAGCCATATATTCACAGGGATTTCGTGAGCCCAAGAAGAGATAGGTTGGTTGGTAGCAATGGAGTGTTTGTTGGTGGGTTGCCCTGGTTTGATTTCTTGATGGGTCGAGAGTCCTGTTGATTTTGTCTCTACCTAGAGGGCTAGGGTTTATAGAGGTTTCCTATGCAACAAAAAAAAACAAGTTTTCATGCTACCTCTCAAACATTTTATTTTTAAATATATATTATTTTCAAAATAGGTTTATTTATTTTTTAACACACGTTGTGATTTGAACCTTGGACCTTCCAAAGAGAAGCCAAAGCCCTAACCATTGCATTGTCCCCACTAGGACCAAAATGAGTTTTTCAATTTTACATAATAAGCAAATGCCAGAAGGTTCTTAAAACAAATCTTTTAATTCACTTTTAGTAGTTAATAAAAATTAAATATTATAATATTTATATATTATATAAAATATTTAGTTGAGTTGACAACGAATATAAGTCAATAGCAAAGGAGGAAGCATGTGTAGGACGCAAGAATCATAAGAAGAAAGTAGGAAGTAAATTGTGATAAAGGAGCGAGCGTCACTTCTTGTTGTTCTGGAACTTAGAGAAAACTCAAAAACTAAATGAATAATGTGAAGAAAATCTAAGTAATATGGCAAGAAAGACATTTTTGAAAGTCCTTTATTGAAAGTAAGGATGTCATAGTTGGAAGCATGGATGCCCTAATTAGAAATAAGAGGAACAACAAATCTATGGCAAATCCTATCTAGGTAGCAAATAATACACTAGAAGTGATTATTAACGATGAGATGTTTGAACACAAAATAATGGTTCTTTAAACCAAAGGGCTAATATGTAAGTTCTATTGATATTGGTCAGGTTTTTCTTAGATTCAAAATTGAATCAAGTGGAATTGAGGATTGAATTCAAATTAACCCATGAATTTTGTTTTAAAAGGGTTTTTCCTCATTATCTTCTCAAGTTCAAAAATAAGGGATAAAATAATGGATAGAGACCCTTAGTTTAGGGGCAAAGATGCATTATATTTAAGACCATGGAGTGAGAAACTTTTTGTGGAGTCAAAGACTATTAAAAGGCTTTTGGCATGGATTAGGATTTTGGGGCTTCCTTATCAACTCATCAATAAGGAGGTTTTGGAGAACATTTGCAATGACAAGTTCATCCAAGAGGGACCAAGTACTAAGAAGAGAAGGTATGTTGTATACACTCAAATATGTGTTGCCATGGATATTTCAAAACCTTTACCATAACCTATTAGGATTAAATATGAACAAAAAGAATGGGATCAACACATGGATTATAAAAATAGTGCATTTTGATGTCACAAATGTCATGAAATTGAACACATGGCAAGAGATTCCAAAGTAAAAATGATGGAGAAAGAGATGAAAATTTTGGGCATTAGGTAACCTTTAATGTGAAACAAGGGGCTCATATCATAGGAGAAGTTAGGTCAAATCAAGGATTTTCCACTCTTAAGAAAGTGGTAAGAAAAACCTCTTTGTATCATCAAATGGCAAAGGTCATTATAGTTCGCTCGAATCAATCGTTAGAAGAAAAAATGACACAAGGGATGAGGAAGTACAATGTGCAAGTTCAAATATGAAAGGAGTTAAAGGTATGAAGGAAGATAGGGAGGCAAATTTTAAAGTGAATGAGGTAAGGGAGGTCAAGGTTAATCCACATAAATCATCTTCATTTCCATAAAGTAGCATAAAATCTTCTCCTTACAATAAAAATGAAATTAGTACAGGCTGTATTTGTTGCACTTCAGGGTTTCAAGGGTAGCACAATAAATAAAAAACACATGAAGGATATCCAAGGAACTTTAGGTTTCCAGGGCAGCATAAGAAATTAGTAACTATAAAGGATCATTCATTCACTTAAGTGATTTCGGAGCAATATAAAGAAAAAAATGTTTATGAGGCTATTTCTTGCATTTCAATTTATTTAGGGTAACATAAATCTTTAGAAGATAAGTCTCATTATGGAAAACATGAAAAATAGAAGAGATTGATGAAGATGAAAATATTGGTGGGAATGACCCATGAGGGATATCATAGTGGTAAGTCCTTGCGTTTTCATTCAAAATATCCAAGTTCAAACCCCAACAAGAGGGGACCGGGACCTCTTATAAAAACCTGTGTAAACATAAGAAAGCTTATTAAAAAAAAGTGTTGGTGGGAATAGAAAAATGAGAGGAAGGTCATCAAAGCATACACAAAGAGAAAAAGAAACTCATAGGGATATCAATTTGGGAGGTCAAGTAAAAATATCATAGGTGTTAACAAGAAGTGGGGCTAAGTCCACTAATAAAAATAAAAAGTGATGATGATGAAAATAATATCATGGAATATTAGGGATATGAAGAAGATCTCTAAAAAAATTATTAAGGAATTAATAGGTTGTTATAGTCCTGAGTTTATTTTAGTACAAGAAACAAAATTAAGTAGTGAGGATTGTAAGGAATCTTTAAAATAATTTGGAAGATGGGTGATTGTCTAACAATTTTTTCTACATGAGTTTTAGGTCGTATTGCAACAATATGGGACAAACACCAATGGGATGAGCAATTGTTAGAAGCAAAAAAATTGGGTTGCTAGACTATTTTGCAAGAAAGAGGAAAACATCAAAGTTGGGGTTATAAATGTATATGCTCCAACTATAGTTACTCCTCGTGAAAGATGTTGGAAGGACCTAAGCATATTTTTGTCAAATACAATAATGATTTATTGTGATCTAAGGATTCTTGGGGGTGACTTCAACATTGTTCTATCTTGGTATTCTAGGATGATCTAAATCAATGCAAGATTTTGCTTTATTTGTCAATTCAAATGGCCTTTGGGATGCTAGTCCTTCAAGTTTTCAATGTATAATATGTGCACGGGGTAAACTCATATAGCAAAAATATTAGATAGAATCTTATTATCCAATATATGGTTGCAAATAGAATATACACATCTCTTCAAATACTTTATTACAAGCAGGATCGAATCACCACCCCATTCTTTTGACTTATAACTTACCCAATAACAATCATCCAAAGCCATTTTGTTTCTAGTCTATATGGCCACAAGATACTAATTTCTTCTAGATGGTTGTGTTATGGTGGGATGAAACCAATTTTGAAGGATCATATATGTATAGGTTTGTTCAAAAAATGAAATATTTAAAGGAGCAAATGAAGATTTGGAATGCCAAATCTTTTGGTAATATTTTTAAAGAAAAGAAAGAAATTGAATTCAAGCTCAAAATTTTTCAAAAAATAGTGAAAACTTAGGATCTTATGTGAAAAAACTTCTTTTTGATTATCTTAATGCATTGAAAAATAATTTATATTGATTGCAAAAACATAAGAAGAAATGACTCAATGACGGAGATAGAAATACAAAATAATTTTATTCTACAACAAAAATATTTTTTTCTTGTCATCACATAAAAAAATTTTGAACTCCAAATGGAAGAAATATTGAGGAAGAAGAAGATATAAGGAAGGAAGCAATTAATTATTTCAAAAATATTTTGTCAGACATTAGACAAGATAAGGAGGCATAGGATAAGCTTTTGCAAAATATTCCACCAATTATCACACAAGGAGGAAAAATATTTGATGAAGAAGATATCTATGGTGGAGCTATATGAAGTTGTTTTCTCTTTCAATCCTAATAAGGCACTTCGTCATGATGGATTTCTTGCAATTTTCTTTCAAAAAAATTGGGATTTATTGAATATTAATATGTTGGTTGTGGTTGAAGAGGATTGGAAAAGGAAGGCTATAATAAGTAAGATAAATACCACTTTTATTACATTGGTTCCCAAGAAAGGCAAGACAAACTATTTTTATAATTTTCATTCAGTAAGCCTTTGTAATATGATTTATAAGATCATTTTAAAAATTATGGCAATTGTGTTATCTCAAAGGAACAAAGTTGTTTTGTTCATGGTAAACAAATTATTGATAGTATAATCATTGCATAAGAAGTCATACATTCTCTTCATTCAATAAAAAAAAAGTATGCTTATGAAATTAGATATGAACAAAGTATATGATAGGATTTCCTAGAGTTTTCTACATGATATTCTCAAAAAGTTTGGTTTTGATTACAATTGATGTGAATGGATTAAATATTTTTATAGCACTGCAAAATATTTTGTTTTGATTAATGGTTCTCTTGTTGGTTACTTCAAGTCATATTGTGGACTTTGACAAGGTGATCCACTATCTCATTATCTATTCATTATTCTTGTGGAGGCATTAGGGAGAGCTTTGTCAAAGGCAAAAATGGAAGGAAAAAACCAAGGTATTCAAGTTGCAAAAAATGGTCCCTTTGAATCTCATCTTCAATTTGTTGATGTCACTTTTCTTTTGGGTCATTCCTTAGTCAATGAGGCCATGGAGTTTAAATCAATATTATCATGCTATGAGAAGGCTACTAGAAAATTGGTTAATACTACAAAATATAGGATTATTTTCATTAACATTGCTCCAAATTTATATTATTGTAAATATTTTAGGGTTTAAAATTTAAAATTTTCCATCAACCTACTTGGGGATTCATTTGTATCATAAAGGAAATAAATAGGAGCTTGGGATCTCTTGTTTAGATAGAATGAAAGCTTGTTTGGCAGGTTGGAAAGGAAAGTTCTTAACCATGATAGGAAGGCTACAACTCATAAAGACTACATTGCAATCCAACCCTATTTATATGATGTGAATTTCAAGATTGTCAATAGGTATAGCATCAAAATTTGATCAAATTCAAAGTGAATTTCTTTAGAAAGGATGAAAGAAAAATTTTAGGTTTCCTCTTTGTAAGTGGGATAGGATTTAAAAGGAAATAATATTAGAGGAGCAAAATTGTAGACTTATGAGTTTGGAATTAGGGACAAATCTTGGGTGTAGCTTATTCAAAGATTAAGGAAAGAATTGGGAAACAATATTATTTCAAAATTATATAGGTTCTCTTGATGCAATGAAATTATCTAGGGGAAGAACCCTACCCAAAGGATTGTCAACATGGAACTTCATATTAGATAGTTTACAATTTGTAAGCTAAAAAGAAGATACACCCAAGTAAATAATGAATGAAACAAAAAATTGAAATAATGAATGAATCTTGTATTAAAACTTTTGTTGGAGACTTAGTATCCCCTTTACAATACCTTGTCCTGACTGCATGGGGGATATGATTACAATGAACTTCTTTTACTTGTTTCCAAAGTATAATGAAGGCAAAAGGGAGAGAAACCCCTTTTGCAAATCACATTGATGGTGGATGTTGAATCTTCTCCACTATAATAAAACTAGTGAGTGAGCTTGTGTATCCATTGGCAGACCACTCCTTGCTGCAACAACCTTCGATAGACCTGTAACCTGCACATACATAAATGCAAACACAAAAGGGTCAGTAGTACCTACAAATATGAATAGAAGTAGCTACCATAAAACCCTAGAAATGAATGCATAAATACTATAACATGATGCAAAAAATATAGGAAAACCATAAACAAATGATGTCTTGCTTGTTACCTGACTCGATCTCTGTCTATCGTCGATTGAAAGTGCTCCTGGATAAACACGGGATCATGTTTGTGCTTGTTCAAATGCGGGTGGGAATTTGGGTATCTATTGCTCCAAATAGCTTGAAAATTGGTGGAGATGTTTTAGGGAATTTCAGTAACCTACCCTAAAATTTTTAGCTCAATCCGAGTTTTGATGAGTGAGATATGGCCAAAAACAATTTGGTAGTCCTACGCAAACATGAGACCACGTTTGGAAAATGAGAAGTCGTGTTTGTGACTGTGTTAACGCGGGATGACATCTGAGCAAACACCCTATCATGTTTGATATTGTGTAAAATCCCATAGATGTTTGTGGTTGAGTTACATAAGTGATGAGATTCGATTTGGAGCTTCGATAAATCGACCTCCACGAGTATTGATGACCTCCTACAAAAATTTTGGTAGTGTGATGATATATTTTTTAGCCTCCTTTGGGTGATGAGATGATGGTGCCTTTATAAACCTTTTGGGGGTTTTGGAGGGAAAGATAGGTGGCAAGACAAGATTTCCAACTGGTAAAATAGGGTAGCCAAGTGTTAGGGGCAGTTACAGTGAGTCATTAGAAGTGTCTCACTTAACTCGAGAGATGTGGTAAGTGGGTAGGTGCAAGTGGAGTGAGATGTGGAGTGAGGTGTGATATGTGGCAAAGGGAGGGGTAGTGATGGCTAGGACAAGTGTCAAGTGGAGACACAGGGCATCCTATGGGAATTTTCCAGATTTTCACAAAATCTGAAAAATAGGATAATGTGCAAAATTAATATGCCTAGGTAAATACTTAGACATACATTATTATGCATAATTATGGGGTGAATGGGTGTTTTGCAAATGACTAGGTTTTGGTATCTATAAATGCCTCTTTTTGTACCATGTTACACCAAGCACAATGTGGTGCAAAAACAAGAGACACTAGGCTTTATTGGATGAAGAAATTGATTTTTTTTTGTTGCCCTAGCAAAAGGATTGAATGACTTTTTGAAAATTTTGGTTTTGGCTTATCCCCTCAATTGACGAATGGGTGAAGAATGAAACCCACAATTCAATTTACTGAATTTTGATGATGAAAAGTGGTGGATGTGATGGATGCAAATGTTGAAAATCAAGATCAAGTTGGATGCCCCAAGTTTGGGGTGGATCTGTGTTGTCGAAAATTTGCCTTTGGTAACAATGAAGTGCAAAATGATGTGGTAAAAGAACCAACCACCCTAGGAGCTCGAGGACCCTAGTGACTGTAGAAATTCCTACCAAATTGAGAGTTGTGAGAGTTTTCTACATTTGTAACCCCACGGATAGGGCTTAATGACAACCTTGGGCAAATTTGCTTGAACACAGTCACACTCAAAAATTAAGGGACAAAACTAATCTAATTTCCATTGTGATGATTTTTTGGATGCATTGATGGAGTGATTTGATGATTTTGTGGTGTTTGATTGTTTGGGGGTTTTTAAGCCATTTGCATTTGAAGGAGAGTTGTGTAAGATGATCACAAATAAAAGTCAATGTGGGTTTCCCCAATCATGGAAAAGATGCACATTGTTGAATCATTGCTTTCAATAAATTGATGAACTTAATTTTGGCAAACCTTCCATTCATGGGTAGACAGGCTTTAGTCTATGCTTTAGGCTTTACGTATACCAAGTATTTGTTTAATTGAGAGTTTTTCTTGTGATTTGCCCTAGTAAAAAGGGTGTATGATAGTCTTTGGTAATGATTCTTGAACGAACGCAATTTTCAATATTGAGTGTTTTGAGTATTGACTTAATTTGAGACTAGGATTTTTAGATATTGTCTACCCCTCAAGCAATGAGTCGATGGAGAAGAGATGAAATGATGAAAGCGATGAAATAGATGACAAAGGCGACAATGATTAGAATGAAGTGGATTTTTTTTTAACAAGCGTCCTTATGGTGAGCTACCCATCCTACTGGATTATATGGATAACTGATCGTTGCAACCACTAGGTGTGTAGAATAAATCACTAGATACAAGGTTCACTTGAAGACCTTTTGACCAAAGGGGTTTGGTGCCTTTGGAGCTTTTAAAATGATTTGACCAAAGGGGTGTGTCTCCTTTGGAGAATTTGGAATGAAATTTGACCAAAGGGGTTAGGTTCCTTTGGAGCCTTTTGAATTGATTTGACCAAAGGGGTGTATTTCCTTTGGAGCATTTGAAATGAAATTTGACCAAAGGGGTTAGATTCCTTTGGAGCCTTTTGAATTGAATGTGACCAAAGGAGTTTGGTTTCTTTGGAGCCTTTTGAATTGAATGTGACCAAAGGAGTTTGGTTCCTTTGGAGATTTTTGAATTGATGTAATGATGAGTGACCTTATGGTAATCTACTCATCCTACCGTATTGCATGGATAACCAGTCGCTGCAACCGCCAAGTGTCTAGAGTAAATCACTAGATACAAGGTTCACTTTAAGACCTTTTGACCAAAGGTGTTTGGTGTCTTTTGAGATTTTAAAATGATTTGAACAAAGGGGTGTATCTCCTTTGGAGAATTTGGAATAAAATTTGACCAAAGGGGTTAGATTCCTTTGGAGCCTTTTGAACTGATTTGACCAAAGGGGTGTGTTTCCTTTGGAGCATTTGAAATGAAATTTGACCAAAGGGGTTAGGTTCCTTTGGAGCCTTTTGAATTGAATGTGACCAAAGGAGTTTGGTTCCTTTGGAGCTTTTTGAATTGATGTAATGATGAGTGTCCTTATGGTAATCTACTCATCCTACAGGATTGCATGGATAACCAATCGCTGCAACCGCTAGGTGTCTAGAGTAAATCACTAGATACAAGGTTCATTTGAAGATCTTTTGACAAAAAGGGTTTGGTCTCTTTGGAGCTTTTAAAAATATTTGACCAGAGGGGTGTGTTTCCTTTGGAACATTTTAAATAAAATTTTACCAAATGGGTTAGGTTCCTTTGGAGCCTTTTGAACTGATTTTATCAAAGGGATGTGTTTCCTTTAGAGCATTTGAAATGAAATTTGACCAAAGGGGTTAGGTTCCTTTGGAGCCTTTTGAACTGATTTGACCAAAGGGGCATATTCCCTCTAGGGCATTTTGAACCAATTTGACCAAAGGGGTGTGTCCCTTGGAGCTTTTGAAATGAAATTTGACCAAAGGGTTTAGGTTCCTTTGGAGCCTTTTGGATTGGATTGACCAAAGGAGTGTGGTTCCTTTGGAGCCTTTTGAGTTGAAATTTTACCAAAGGGGTTAGATTCCTTTGGAGACTTTTGAATTGAATTGATAAAATGAATATCACCTTTGGAGCCTTTGAAATGAGATTTGACCAAACAGGTTAGGTTCCTCTGGGGCCTTTTGAATTGAATTGACCAAAGGGATGCCCCCTTTGGAGCATTTTTTATTGAATTGACCAAAGGGGTGTCCCCTTTGGAGCCTTTTGGATTGAATTGACCAAAGGAGTGTCTCCTTTGAAGATTTTTGGATTGAATTGACCAAAGGGGTGTAGTTCCTTTGGAGCCTTTTGGATTGAATGTGACCAAAGGAGTTTTGATCCTTTTGAGCCTTTTTTTTTATAATTTTGGTATACATGTGATGAAATGATTGTGTTATAAATGAATGCAATTGGTGGTGATGTATGCAAGTGAATTAATGGTGTTGCCTTATTAATTGTCATTGAAGAGGTTATGAAACATTGTATAACAAATTTTACCTTTATTGCTTAATCAGGGGAACCAATACAGTAGTATTAGTTTGACCATATGTTGTAGGATGAAATGGACTATGGTACATGTGTGGCAATGCGATGGTGGTATGGAATGGAAGCTCACTTATGACTTTGTTTGCCTTAGGGATAAAGAATCTAGAGCTATTTCAAAGACTCAAATATCCTAGTGATCTCAAACAAACTCATTTATTTATCTTATAGATCCATAAGATGCCAAGGGTGTCCTAGCAGAGTCAAATTTCTCAAGGACCAATTATGTGTGCTATGAATATTTATTTCCCATGATGAGTTAGGGTAGAATTATCAATTGTAACTTATGCCAATAAGCTAGCTCATCTGAGAGCAATATAGTTCTATACAAAAAAAGGTCGCTAATGTGATAGACATGTCGCCACACATAACGATACCCCATTGCCATGTCGACTCTCATATCCCATTGTTGTAATGGATATCACCCCATGGTTTTCAAAATACTGATAATTCCATGGATTCAAGATCTTTTCCCTTTTTTTATTGCAATTTTTGAATTTTTGGGATTTTTATTTTTGAGTTTGCTCATTTCGAAGAGGAGCAAAGGGTATTTTATTATTTTTTGGGATACTTGCTCATTTTGAGGAAGAGCAAGGGATTTTTTTAGGGTTTGCTCTATTTTGAGAAGAGCAAGTGGATTTTTATTGCTTTTGGGATACTTGCTTGTTTTGAGGAAGAGCAAGGTTTTTTTTTTGAAACGGGAGAAGGGGGAGCTTGTCCTTTTGCCAATTCTTAGCTTTCTAGACCATGTGCATAATAGGATGAGCAGGGGAGACCGTTTTCTTTATGGAAATAGCTACTCATGACTTCATCATTCCTAGACTTCACAATATTTTAATATGTTTTGATGTGTGTGGTCCAAGTAGGATCAACTTATAGCACTTCAAGATTGTTTGACTTTTAATTGAGGTTGCTTAAAACACTAGGAGTGGTTGAGTGATCGAAAAACCCCTAGAGATTGTTCAATAAACATTGTGTTATGCAAGATGTAGCTATATGTTCCTTATGAGATTTTGAAAATTAAGAAGTGTGTGTAAAATAGTCAGTGGTCATATAATCATCATTGTTGATGGTCACACGGTATTTATCCTATCTTATGAGGACCCCTTAATGATCAAAAGACCACAAAGAAAGTTGCAAATGATTGTGACTGATGGATTGGTGACTAATGCTAGATCGAAGGTACCCTTGATTGAGACAACAAGACATAGTGGGCTAACAATTATACACACTAACCGAATGATAATTAATATGACAAGCAATATAGATGAATGTAAATGATATGAATGCATGTATGCAGTGAAAGTCGAATGCATGTTTCATTTTTGTTTTTTTTGAACAAGTGTCCTTATGGTGATCTATCTATCCTACTGGATTGCATGGATAACCAGTCACTGCAATTTCTAGGTGACTAGAGTAAATCACTAGGTACAAGGTTCACTTGGGGATATTTTGACCAAAGGGTTTTGGTGCCTTTGGAGCTTTTGAACTGATTTGACCAAAGGGGTGTGCTTCCTTTGGAGCATTTTAAATTGATTTGACCAAAGTGGTGTTTCCTTTGGAGCCTTTTGGATTTGATAGTGACCAAAGGAGTTTTGTTCCTTTGGAGCTTTTTGAATTGAATGTGACCAAAGGAGTTTGGTTCCTTTGGAAATGTGACCAAAGGAGTTTGGTTCCTTTGGAGCCTTTTGAATTGAAATATGACCAAAGGGGTTTGGTACCTTTGGGGCTTTTGAACTAAAATATGACTAAAGGGGTTTCGTTCCTTTGGAGCCTTTTGAATTGAAATATGACCAAAGGGGTTTGGTGCCTTTGGGGCTTTTGAACAAAAATATGACCAAAAGGATTTGGTGCCTTTGGGGATTTTGAACTGAAATATGACCAAAGGGGTTTGGTTTCTTTGGAGCCTTTTGAATTGAAATATGACCAAAGGGGTTTGGTGCCTTTGGGGCTTTTGAATTGAAATATGACCAAAGGGGTTTGGTTCCTTTGGGGCTTTTGAACCAAAATGTGACCAAAGAGGTTTGGTTCTTTTGGAGCCTTTTGAATTGAAATGTGACCAAAGGATTTTGGTTCCTTTAGAGTCTTTTGAATTGAAATGTGACCAAAGGGGTTTGGTGCCTTTAGGGATTTTGAACTAAAATGTGGCCAAAGGGGTTTGGTACCTTTGGGACTTTTGAACTAAAATGTGACCAAAGGGGTTTGGTTCCTTTGGAGAATTTTGAATTGAAATATAACCAAAGGGGATTGGTGCCTTTGGGGCTTTTAACTGAAATGTGACCAAAGGGGTTTGGTGCCTTTGGGGCTTTTGAACTAAAATATGACCAAAGGGGTTTAGCTCCTTTGGATCCTTTTGAATTGAAATGTAACCAAAGGAGTTTGGTTCCTTTGGAGTCTTTTGAATTGAAATATGACCAAAGGGGTTTGGTGACTTTGGGGCTTTTGAACTGAAATGTGACCAAAGGGGTTTAGTGCCTTTGGGTATTTTGAACTAAAATGTTACCAAAGGGGTTTGGTTCCTTTGGAGCCTTTTGAATTTAATGTGACCAAAGGAGTTTGGTTCCTTTGGAGCCTTTTGAATTGAATGTGACCAAAGGAGTTTTGTTTCTTTGGAGCCTTTTGATTTGAATGTGACCAAAGGAGTTTGGTTCCTTTAGAGCCTTTTGAATTGAATGTGACCAAAGAATTTTGGTTCCTTTGGAGCCTTTTTTTCTTTCTTTTTTGCATGGGGAAGGTGCGGTACCTTAAGCATCTCCACAGTGGTTCTGGTGGATACCAAGATTTGATTGGATGGGGTGAGTGGACTTTCGATGGAAAAGCCCCCCTTATTGATAAGATCTTGAACCACATGTTTAAATGTTTTTCAAATGTGGATATCGTGGCCCACTTATCGATGATATAAAAAATAGTGATCCTCCCTATATCTCTTAGAATTCAATTGATTCAGATGTAATGGGTGAATGTCAGATAAAAAAATTGTTTAATTGTTAACAAGGGCTCAAATAAGGGGGTTCAGGTATGGGATTGATGATTTGAATGAGGTGGAAAATATGGATGAGATTGATGAGGTGGGTGATGTTGATGAGGTTGATGAGGTGGGCGATGTTGATGAGGTTGATGATGACTCAACTATAGCTCAATTTTTGTGAGACGATTCAAAATTTATTGTAGAATGAGTAGTGTGTTGGTGAAGATGTGGTTGTTGATGAGGAGATGGTGGAATGATGGTGTGTTGTGTTGATGGAGCAACATACATGTGATGGATTGGATGTGTGGGTATGGTTATGGTGGGTGGTTGCATCACCCATGATGGATTATGGATGAAGAAAATGTTTTGAGATGATGTGGATGGATGGTCAGGGTCCCCCTTATGATTGTTGTTGTGAGTCAGGATGAATGCTTTGGTTGGAATTATTCACAAGCAATTGTTGTAAGTGCAAAAAATATTATTGTATTGTAATCGTAGAGGCAAATGGTATGGCCACAGGGAAGTGGAAGATTGAGCAAGATGTGTGGTGACAATGTGAGTGGATGTTGGTGGAGGGTAGGTGGTGAAGAGCATCATGATTAAATGAGGGATGGCATGTTGGATGGAATCAATAGATGATGTGGATGGGATGGATGTAAACATTTGCAAAGTAGCATTAACTTGTGCTTTGTAGATGGGGTTAGAACCGATGATGTTTTGATGTGATGGGATGAAGATGTACTGATGAGATGATTATGGATGAGTGTGGGTCATGGTTGCAATAGTTTATTTGAAGAGTTGATTGGTGATGAACTAATGAGTTTGCTGTGAATGAGAGTATATGGTTTTTGTGATGCAATACGAGAATGATGCGGGGTGGAATGGTGAGGGGAGGTAATGATGGAAAAACCAAGTCTACTGCAATTAAGTAAGTCCTAATGGCATTAGTATCCAGATAAGTGATGGACGGGTCAGATGGTATGGGTGGCTCACTCCTAGGAGTCTCTAGGATGGCGATGTGGGTAGCCCTCTTAATCACAACCATGTCCAACATGGGGACATTATTGGACCATCCTGTGGATGATTCTAGATACATGGTGCGGGCTACGTTGACTTGCTCTGCCATAAAAGTGACGAGAGCTTGGAAAGGATGAGCAATGACATGGATGAAGATGGTTGACCTTAGACTTGGGTTAAATCACTAGCTTGAATTTGGGTCATTACCATAAGCTAAAGGTGAAATGGGGTGACGAATGGTGGGTATGTGTGTGGAAATGGTGATGCGAATGAAAAATAAACAAACACACAATAAATCAAATTAAAAAAAAAGAAATTTTTCTAAGTTTTCGCAAGTTTTGTTTTTTGCTTTTGCTTTTCTTGACTTTTTTTGTTGTTTTGAAGTTGCTGATTTTGTTTTTAAAGTTTTTTATTTTTTATTTGTTTTCTAAAGTTTTTAATTTTTTTTTGAGTTTCGGTGTGTTTTGATGTTGAAACTTCTATCCCTAGATAACTAAGGATAAAAAATATAAAAATCTACTAAGGTGGCTTAAGCACACCTCCCTATCAGGAAATGTAACTCAAGTGGCTGAAAAATGGCTTCCTATGGATACTGGCTCAAGGTAACCTTATGGGAACAAAATAACCCCTGAAGGAGTTATGTTGTCTAATGTGTTGCTACCGATGAAGCCTCACTTTCGCTTAATCCATGCATTTAAGGTGTGCACAAGAATGACAACTGCATCCACTAATTATTTTCAAGAGCCCTATGGTAGGGGGCTCACTAATCCTTCCCACTTCGGGTGCACCCAAGAGTAGGGAACTTTTTAGTGATGAAATATAGAAAGCCACTCGATTGTGGCTACTAGGTGTCTAGGGGGTAAGTTGGTGGAAGGAGTTGAATTCCAATATCACTAGTCTCGATTGGAGGTTGGTGATGAAGTCCAACCTTACCAATGTTTATTGTGAGACGTGCAAGTGTGTGTGGTGTTTTTATTTTTCTATGGTTTTCATGCAATCTAGAATGCAATTCTCATTTTGATGCCTAAGTACAAAATTAAAAACACATAGAAGCAAACAAAAAATAGAAGAACTGAAAGTAGAAAATAAAAAACAAAAAATAGATTTCAAGAAGGCCCTACAGTGGTTTTGAAACACAGAGTCAAATGTAGGAGTGCATTTGAAACTGATCAAACGTGGAAGAGCGTTTGCCAAATGTAGGTCCACATTTAGAACTAGCTAAATGTGGGTCTACTCCACGTTTGCCAAATGTAGGTCCACATTTAGAACTAGCTAAATGTGGGTCTACATTTTTAACTATGTATCAAAAATAGAGTAGAGCAATATTGAAACCCTAGAATACCTAAAAATGAACCTACTGATACAGATCTAACCCTAAATGCATATTTTAAACTTTTGCATGATCTAAAGGTGGAAAATGAAGTCTAAAATTAAACCTAGCTTCAACCTATTCCTCTTTTAATTCCCATTAAATGCTTTTAACCTATGCAAATGCATCTAACCTAGAATTTTGAATGCAAACAAAATGCAAAAAAACAACAGAAACAAAAACTCTTTTTTTTTGTTTAATGAAATTATAAACTGGAGGGGTTGATTATTATAGACTTGTGATCCTTTTGCTTATTCTCTAGTATTTCTCAAATGTTCACCCATGTTTGTACAATTTTCCAAACACCCATTCGTGTTTTATAAATACTTGTTCACATTTACCAAACACTACTCCACACTCACTAAATGTTGCTCTGCATTTGCCAAATAACACTTTGTATTTTCCAAACACCGCTCCATATCTACCAAATGCTGCTCCATGTTTGCTCAGGGTACTAAACCTTTCTCCATGTTTTCTCAAATCCTGCTCTATGTTTTCTCAAGGTACCAAACCCTGCTTTGCATTTTATCAAACCCCACTCCACGTTTGCTTAGGGTACTAAACCTCACTCCATGTTTACATAGGTCCAAGAACAGATCGAACAAGCTTTGGAACTCTTAAATTTAATTTTTGACTTATGCGTGACAGAACTCCTAAAACCTACAATAAAGAATAGATAGAGGTTAGCTGGAAAAAGATAACAAGGCAAATTAAGCATAAAACCCTTTGGGAGTCCCACCGTGATCATCATTTTCTAAGCTGAAAATAAGATACACACAAGTAAATAATAAATAAACAAATAATTGCAAGAATAAATTAATCTTGTATTAAAAATTTTGTTGGATACTTAGAAACCCCTTTACAATACCTTACCCCAACTGCATGGGGGATATAATTACAATAAACTTCTTTTGCTTGTTTCTAGAGTACAACAAAGATAAAAGGGAGAGAAACCCCTTTTGCAAATCACATTGATGGTGGATGTTGAATCTTCTCTATTACAATCAAACTGGTGAGTGGGTTTGCGTATCCATTGGTGGACCACTCCTTACTGTGGCAACCTTCAATAGACCTGTAACCTGCACATACATAAATGCAAACACAAAAGGGTCAGTAACACTTATTGATATGAATAGAAATAGCTACCATAAAACCCTAGAAATGAATGCATACATATTGTAACATAATCTACAAAAGATAAAAAAAAACCATAAAAAAATGATGTCTTATTGATTACCTGACTCGATATTTGTATGTCATCGGCTGAAAGTGCTCTTGGGCAAACATGAGGTTGTGTTTGTGCTTGGTAAAATATGGATGGGTGTTTGGTCCTCTATTGCTCCAAATGGCCTAAAATTGGTGGAGATATTTTGGGGAATGTCAGGAACCTACCCTCAAAATTTTAGCTCAATCCGAGTTCAAATGAGTGAGATATGGCCAGAATAAATTTAGTAGTCCTACACAATTACGGGACCATGTTTATGACTGTATAAATGTGGTATGGCATTTGAGCAAACACCCTATTGCATTTGATATTGTGTAAACACCTGTCGATATTTGTAGATGAGTTGCAGAAGTGCTAGGATTTAATTGAGAGCTTCGATGAATTGACCTCCATGAGAATTTATGACCTCTTGCAAAGATTTTGATAGTGTGATGATATCTTTTTCAGCCTCCTTTGGGTGATGAAATGATGGTGCATTTATAGGCCTTTTGGGGGTTTTGAATGGAAAGAGATGTGGCAATCCAATATTTCCAAGTGGCAAGCCAGGATTGCTAAGTGGCAAGCCAGGGCAACCAAGTGTTAGGGGTAGTTACAGTGAGTCACTAGAAGTGTCTCACTTAACTGGGGAGATGTGGCAAGTGGGTAGGTGCAAGTGGAGTGAGGTGTGAGATGTGGTAAAGGGAGGGGTAGTGGTTGTTAGTACAAGTTTCAAGTGGAGACACAAGGTATCCTAGGGGAATTTTCCATATTTTCACAAAATCTGGAAAATAGGATAATGTGCAGAATTAATATGCCTAAGTAAAAACTTAGGCATATACATTATTATGCATAATTATGGGGTGAATGGGTGTTTTGCAAATGACTAGATTTTGGTGTCTACACAATTGATAAAAAAACATATTATATGGTCAATTTATGAGGGGAACTTTGTAAATTTTTGGTTTGATGCTTGGTTGAAACCTTATCCTCTTATCTCTAAATCAAAATGGCAACCATTGGCTCCGACATTAATATCTTGTAAAGGTTAAAAGGTTAAAGACTATATTATTATGAGCAACGACTCCAAATCATGGATTTATATTAGTAACCTAATCGAAGGAGAGAAACTCAAACAAATTGCAAATGAACTTCAAAAGTTGCTTCAAGAGTTTTATTTACCAATTTTTACATGAAAGGATGATTTGGTTTAAAATATTTCAAAAGATGATGAATGCTCAATCAAGTTAGATATAAGGATTTAGAGCAATAAAAATTTTCTACTCTCAAAGATTTTCCTTAGAAGAATGTTTGGTCACTAGAGGCTCTCCTTAAGGCCTCAACATTCCTTTGGTTAGAAGTTCAAAGTAAGATTATTACAAGAGAGAGTCTACAAAGAAGAGGATATTGAATACCTTTTATATGTGTCTTATGTGAGAAGGATTTAGAAATATTAGATGATTTACTTCATTTTCCCTTTTCTCATACCATTGGGGTTACTTTTTAGAATACGAAAATATATTAAGTAGCTCCATCAACATTGAAAGAGTTGATAAAATGTTAGATTAATTATTTCAACGTTAAAGCATTATGTATTTCTAGAGGATTGGCCCTACCATTATTTTTTGGAATTTATGGCTTGAAAGGAGTAATAGAATTTTTTTAAATAAATATCAAAACCCTATCCAAGTTTGGAACCATAATATTACTTCTCTTGCAGAATGTTAATACATATGGTGCTCATCATGGGAATTCTCAAGTATGTAAAAAGAGATGGTAACAACTTGGTTATAATATTTGGACATACATGGAAGAGTCATTTGCGATAATGACATTAAAATAAAGGATCAATTTCGATCTAGGGTTAAATGGAAATGTCTAAAAATTGGGTTTATCAAATTTATTTTTGATGGTGCTTCTAAAGGAAATTTAGGAAAAGTCGATCGAGGTGGTGTTTTTCAAAATAATGAAGGCAAAATTCTTCTCACTTACTCTTAATCAAATGGAACTTCAACTAACAACTATGAAGAGGCTAGGGCATTTCTTACATGGATTAAAATTGCAATAGAAAAAAGATGGAAATATATTTCAATTGAGGGGGATTCACAAACTATTGTTAATACTATCAACATAAATAGATATGGAGATTGGATAAAAAATAATACTATTGTTGACATTCATCATTTATTATTGGATGCAATCTCTTGGAACTATGAGCATATTTATGGAGAGGGAACTCAAGTAGTAGATAATTTAGCCAATCTCAATGTTGATCTTCTGTTGGAGTATATTACATTATTTGGTACATGCCAATGTACCACCTTGGATACATCTTTATATTAGGAGTGTGTCTTAGATTAGAGTGTGAGTAAATATTTTATGTAAAGTAATAATGTGCAAGAAATGCACAAGTGTATTGTAGTTAAGAGTGAAAGTATGATGAGTGTAGATGTGCACAAGTGTCCATTATGTAAGAGTGCACATGTGTTCTTAGAGTAGGAAAGTGAAGATTCTCAAGAAGAGTGAAGGCCAAGAGTACTCCTTATGAAGAGTCACATCCCATTATATATGTTTCTATGTATGTGTGTTTGAGAAACATAATGTAGAGTGAGAGTGTGTGGAAGTATGGTGTATTTGAGATATTTGTTCTATATCAAGATACTATTTTCATGAGCATTTGTTAATGGTAATTTTATGAGTTGTTGCATAAGTTATTTATGAGTTTTAAATGATTCGAATATTATCATTATCTTATATTTCATATAGCAACCTTTTTTTTGGATTTGGTTATTGTGAGAAACCCCTATGACCGACATACAAGGCTGAGTAGTCTCCTCCCAACCATGACCCCTCCTAAAGTTGAGAGTTATACTTATCAATAGGGAATTTAACACAAAGCCACCACACACCCACCCCCTCACACACTCGCCCATGTTGCGGTTTGAACCTTGGACCTCCTGAAGAAGAGCCAAAGCTCGAACCGTTGCGCTTCACCCCCAGGTGCGACATATAGCACTTTAGTTTAGATCTTGTGGTTATTTTGCTTTAATTATTAAGCATCAAAAGCTAACATCTTCATCTTGGTGAAATTGAAGTTTCAGAAGGTAACTAACAAAGTGATATTTTATCTCTTAATAAAAATGATGTCAAGGAGTTGATTGTGGAAACATAACACTTCTATAGAAAGTTGAAGAATATATTTGATAGAAAAAGAAATTAAAAATATTTGTAATAAAAGGCATGTTGGATTTTGTTTAATTGACCTAATAACAAATGTAATATTTTGGTATTTTTATGGGAGTGGCCCCATATATATATATATATATTTTAAGCGAAAAACCCCTTGCGGGGCTGCCTTGGTCTGAGAGACCACGAACAGGGGGTTCTACATCGTCAAAGTCACCCGGGAGTTGCACCCGACCGTGCCTGCACCAACATTATCAATTGGATTTTGGATACCCAATTCAGCTTTTTGGTAGGGTGCAGATTTGAACCTGGGACCTCCCTTGGAGTATTGCCCTCTCCTCTCCAACTCACCTACAACACCTGGGTAGGAGTGGCCCCATATAACTTATTAAAATAAATAAATAGAATAATTAGTTATATTGGTTTATATATTTTTTCCAAAATTTAATTATTTAAAAGTAAATTTTATCTAATATAAAATTAATTATAGTTTTTATTGTTTTAATAATAATAATGTGAGTTAAAAGCGAGTATATATATTAAATCGTTGATGGTAATAAGTGTTGTAGTGTGAGCAAGGAGTGAGCCTCACATTTTTTTGTTTTATATCCTTAGGAATTTACAATATTAAAGGATTCTTGTGAGGAAAAGCTAAGTAGCATGCCAAGAAAATCGTTTTTGAAATTCTTAACTAAAATTAAGGATGTTTTAGTTAGAAGTATGGATGTCATAATTAGGGACAAGAGAAAGAGTAAATATATGCAAACCATATATAGATAGCAGATGTTACTCCAAAAGTGATTATCAAGGATGAGATGATCGAGCATGATATAAATATTTTTAAAAGCAAAAGGTTAATATGTATGTTTCGTGAATATTGCATAGGATTTTTGGAGATCCAAAATTGGATCAAATGAAAAAGGGGATTAAATTCAAATTACTCCAATGACTTTTCTCCGAGAAGGATTTTATATTGTCATTTTCTCTAGTTTAGAAATCAAGGATAAAGTAATAAGTTAGGGTCCATGGTTTATGGGAAGAAATGCATTACACCTAATATCACCTAATGAGAAATATTTTTGAAGAAAAAAATTGTTAAAGGGCTTCTAGCATGGGTTAGGATTTTTGGACTTCCATATTTATTTATCAATAAAGAGATTTTGAAAAATATCGACAATAATCGAGGGGAGTTCATCCAGGTGGAACCAACTATTAAGGACATAAAATATGTTGTATATACCCATAAATGTGTTGTCATAGATATTTAAAAATCTTTGTAACATTCCATTAAGACTATATTTGAGTTAAGAGAATGGATTAACAAGTGGATTATGAAAACATTGCAATTTGATGTTGCAATTGTCATGATATTAGACACATGACAAAAGGTTGCAAAATAAAAACAATGGAGAAAGAGACAAAAAAAATGGCATGAGACAAACTTTAAGATGAAGCAAGGATATCATATCAAAGAAGAATTTATATTAGATCAAGGATTTTCCACTCCCAAGAAAGTGGTAATGAAAGTCCCTTTGCATTATCAGATGGTGAAGGACATTATTTTTTGCTCAGATCAACCATTAGAACAAACAAAGGACATAAGGGACGAGAAAGTACAATGCGCAAGTTAAAATTTAGCAGGAAATAAGGGTATAAAGGAAGATGTGGAGGTAAATTTTAAAGCAAAGGAGGCAAAAGAGTTCAAGTTTAATCTAGGGAAATCATCTTTATTTTTTTCAAGTCCTCTTATTGCAATAAGAATGAAATTAGTGTAGAGCTTACCCCTTGCACTTTAGGGTTTCAAGAGCAACATAATAAGGAAATGAGCATGGAGGATATCCATGGAAATTTAGGGGTTTTAAGGAATTATAAGAAAGTAATTACTAAAGAGAATCATCCATTTACTTTAAGGGCTTCAAGGCAACATAAAGAAGAAGGTATTTATGAGTCTATTCCTTACAATTCCTTCTTCAACATAGCATAAACTGAAGTCTCGTTATGATTGCACTTTAGGGTTTGAATATGAGCATAATAAATAAATAAGTATAGAGGATATCCATGAAAGTCAAGGCTTTTTATACAAATTAAAAAAGTAAGCACTATGGAGGATGATCCATTCAGTTTAGTGTTTCTAGGGCAATGTAATATATATATATATATATATATATATATATATATATATATATATATATATATATATATATATATATATATATATATATATATATATAAGATAGATAGATAGAAATATAGATAGATAGATTTGAGGATATACCTTGGGATGCTATTCCTTCAAGATTTTAATATACATGAGATAATAAATAAATTGGGTAAACTTATATAGTAGAAAGATTTGATAGATTTTTGTTATCCAGTGCATTGGTTAAAAATAGAGTATACAATGTCTTTAAACAATTTATTATGAGAAGGATCATATCACAAACCCATTCTCTTGAGATGTGATTAACTTAATAATGATTATCCAAAGCCATTTCAACTTCATTTTATATGGACAAAAGACCCTAATTTCTTCCTATAGTAGTCTAACTACTACCGCCATGCTTCATAATCAAATTTAGTCATGCAAAAGGGGACAAAACAAAAAATAAATGTAATTCCAATCACAAAATGGCCAGAATCAATGAACCTATCAAAATATTTGAATTGCAAGGAGATAGTTTGAAATTATAGAATCAAGATCAAAACCCAAGAATTTGGAGGAAAATTGATAAATTTTTGAGGCTAGTGATCCTTCTTCTAGTGATCCATTAAGTATCTTTCAATTTTTCAAACATGCCTTCTGATTTCCCAAACTTCCTTTGATTTTCCAAACATCCAATGGTTTTTTAGACTAAGCATCATGGGTGTGGACTCCAAGGCATGGATTTCAAGGAAAAGGATTGGACAATGACATCTTTGTCTCTAAATGGTGTTAGTGATGCTCCAAATTCTTTAGAAATGGTATTTATTTCATTGGTTGTACAATCTTTTATGATATGGTTGTAAGATTCTATGAAATTAGTGTAACTAGGAGTTAGAGTTTGATTTACTACAATTAGAAGTAGAGCCAACTTCACTTTTTTCTAGATGCTTATTCAAAAGGGTCATTTTCATATTTTCAAAAAGACTAGAGTTGCTTCTTCAGTTAGATTTGTACTTGTGATTTAAACTGCAATTAATGAAGAAACTATGCAATGGGTTTTATGGATCAACTATGTAATTTGACCTATTTATTCATGGATGTATGATGGTTGTGGATTTTCCTTTCCATGTCTTGTTAGTCCTCTTGCTTTATTGTTGTAAGTTATTTGAAGATCTAGTGCATTGAATTTATTCAGTTCTTTTTGAAGATTTCAACTAGATTAATGCTATGATCTCACTATGTTGTTACGATCATATTAGTTTATTGCATTTACTTTTAATTCCTCATTTTTTTTTCTCAAAATTATTTAGATTACTTTAGATTTATTTAAACCAACCATTGAATGTAGAGATAAAGGATTCATCTAATCCCTTTTCTATGTTGAACTAAGGTCTACAGGTGCATAATCAAAATAGATGATTTTGAGGTCAACAATTGTATTATACCTAATGGGATGTATTAGTGTGATTTTTCCATGAAATAAAAACTATCCCACTTGCATTAGTTAGACTTATTATTCTAGTTTTTATTTTCAAATCCGAGTAAATCTACTTCAATTTTTTTCAAAAGTCTATTAAATGGTTTATGAATAATATCAAAATGAACATAAGCCAGAAAGAAAGTTCTAGATTTACTTGTTTTAACCCTATTTCTTATAGTTTTACACAATTATTTACAAGTTTTGTTGTATATCCTTTAGATTTGCTTGAGTTTATGATAATTTTATGCAAAAGAGACTCTGATAATGAATAAACCCATAATTTTTGCTTAGATCTAAAAAAAATTAATTCTACTATTTTTCATAGGTTAAAATCTAATTTTTTTGTAGGGATTACAACACATTTCTTGTTGAAGTTTGCAATGTTTTTTAGAAACATATTGAAACATATATTTACCGCAATCATATGCAAAAAATAAAGAAGAGTAAAATAGAAGAGTGTATAGAGAGAGAGATGATTTAAGAGAATAAATAAAGGGTGGGTGCTCGTAGGTACACCCACAATATTTTCATATATCACACTATGATACAAATGATTGCTCATTGAGGGGTATTTATAGTGATACCAAAATCCCAATGAGTGGTTAACCTCAAGCCAACATTAACTTGACCTTGAGGTTAACTTACAATAAAATAATAATAAATTACACCCTTTAAGCAAGGTTATCCATAAAGGTGAACTAACCAATATCAATAAGGGTGAATGTGAAAGGTGTCATTAGGCTTACATCAAGATGCATGTAGGCTTATACATAAATGCCCATAGGCTTACATAGCACTTGTCCATAGGTTTACATCAAGAGCACCATAGGTACTTCATCATTGTTTGCCTTGGCTGAATAAGGTCAGATTACAAATATTTCCACATACCCTGTAATTTGAATAAAGGGGCCATGGAGAGAAGACTTTAGAGATAATATATCTCCCACTATAATGAATGCTTGTATAGGTCAATGGATCCTGCTATCTTTTATTTGCCAAAGTATAATAGCTCCAATATAGCCATGTTGGTTATTTAGGCTTAAATAGTTAGCCCTTGAGCATTAGTTTTAGGGTTAATGATTGATTTAGTCTATAAATAAGACGAGTTAGATGATAGTTAGAATCGTATTTCATATTTGAATATTGGTCACATCTACTATGCATATGAGACTTTGCTCTCTCTTTGTGGTTATGAGACTTTTATTAAGAACATATTTTCTCATCCATAGAAAATCAAAAGCCAATTTGTAAAAATATTAACACCCTTTACTCTTAATATAAAAGCATTCACAAATATGCTAGAAAACAAATAAATAAATTCAAAACAATTCATATAAGATAAAATATGAAAATTACTCAAATTCGTTCAAAATATAAATCAAACCCTTGAGATAGGGCAACACTCTACAATGATCCTTATTGGAAGGAAGCCACTCCTTACTATATCTCAATATGAGATCCAAACATATACAATATTCTTCTCTATATATTCCAATATAAACCTCTTGTCTACATTATACAATACTCAACTATTTACCATTATCGCTTATCCACAAATGTGGGATAAATACATTTATTATAATATTATATATTCAAGTACAATATCATAATATTAAGTTCCTAACTTGGGTACCTAACATTCCATCCCCCTTAAAAAAATATTTTATCCTTGAAACAAAAGTAGAGACTAAATATTATGATCTTCTAAGTCATGTTGTGGACTAGTACCGATCTCGATTTTCCATCCATCCCATTGAAACTCTGATTGGTGGTGGTTTTTGTTGATGCCAATATGTCATTTTGTCACTTGAGTATCTAGAAGTAATCCTTTGGTTCCATGTGTTGGTAGCATTTTTTGTTGGTCATAAACTTTGCTCTTCTTCATCCATAATTGCTTTTATTTGTGATTATTAGCATATCCAAAGTTTTGGCTCTTTTGGTTCCATGTATGTCCCTCATAGTCCTTCCATTGTTGTAATCCATACCTCCTAGATTATTGTTGCTCCTGGTGGTGTGGATGAGAATATGCTATAACTTTAACTTGATGTTCTACATTCTTTGACTCCACATTTTGCTCCTCTATTTTAAATTATTTTGCACATTGTTCTCTCATGTGCCCTTCGTTTGATGTGTCCTTGTGCTCTTCTATGTCTTTCTTGGACTTTGCTACTATTTTTCCCATAGACTTTGCTATTGTTGTTTATTCTATGGAATTTATGACTATTGCTTATTTTTTGGATTCTTTTAGGTTTTAATGCTTCTTCCTCCATTTGTTTCCCTACAACATATTCTTATTTTTCCTTGAATCCTTACTCTCACATTAAGAAATATCTTGTATTGTTATTTTCATTTTCTTGTACCAAAAATTCATGAACTTATTTTGTAGGTTAATGTTAATAGTACCCAAAGAACAATATCTATATCTTCCATATCAATAGCATGAAAATTTAAATTTTTTTTTTTGGTAGATAAGATACTATAGCGTTAATACCGGGTTTTACAGGTTGACCCAAAACCTTTTACAAAAATCAGCCCAGGGTTGTTGATGAACATATCCTTACTAAGGATCCTATATATGTAAAATCTACATGTCGCCAAAGCCATTACATCCGGTAAGGCACATAGCCTATTATCAAAAAGAAACTTCCCATACAACATTTTGGGTATACCTCGAGAAAAAACACATGCATCATAATTACAAAAAAGAAACAGACATGGATCCCTTCCTTGAGACAATGGAGAAACAAAAAGCTATAGACACACATAGCAGAGTACTAAAAAAAACTCCCACAAGCTCTGTATTGATAGTTACTCTTAATAATTCTTTGGTAATTGCTTTCTTCCGTATATGACATGCTTTGGTACCACATACTATCTTGGCCAATCAGCCTTGGAGAAGTGAACTTGCTGGCTAGATTTATGGCGGTGGCTATCTGGTGGTCCACGTGGCTTTGGTTCGAAGTCTTATATTGTCGTTTCTTTCCTTCCCTATGATTATCAACCAACCTCAAATTACTAAGACAACTAGGAGCCATGTTATCTAACATGTGACTATCCCCATTAGTCTTTGTGGTATTTCCAAGCAACATCCACGAAGACTGACAACTCAGATAATTTTTATTATGATTCCAATTCAAAAAAGAGATGGGAATACTCATAGCCTTCGAACTTACAGTGCCTTCCCTATTGGTAAATTCAACTATCATTCTTGGCATTCTTGTTGAATAAGCTCCTCTACTTAACTCAGGACACCGTTTTCCAATTTGAAAAGTCCATCACCATCGACACCCAAATTGGCCAGCTTATCGACAATTTTGTTAGCTTCCCGAAAGACATGTTGGGCTTTTCTGTCCTGTCTTCCCTGGAAAAGGGTCCTAGCCTCTTCAACAATTATTTTAATCCTCCAAGGAGGTGTTTTCCAATTATTGAGGAGATTTATAACATGCATAAAGTCTCCTTCTACGATCAAATTACCTTCTAAGTCTTGAGTCATTTGAAGGCCTCTCCACATAGCTCTAGCTTCAACTTCGTTTTTCATCCTTGTTCCCAAATATTCAAAAAATGCAAGCATCATATTCACATTATGATCTCGCACAATGCCACCATCTCCTGCTTTGCCAGGATTGTCCTTAGCTGCTCCATCAAAATTAAGCTTAAACTAACCCGTAGGAGGTGGAGACCACTTAACATTGGCTCTAGGGTTTACTACCCTAGGCACAGACTCATCTAACAAGGTTAAGCTTAAAGATTGAGCAATCGTGGTCTCCTGTAGATGAGGTTTACAGCTATCAAAAGGGATAAGGTTCACATTCTCGTTGGAAAAGGATAGAATCATGGCAATGATAGTTTGATGATCATGGATAGACTCATTAAAGACTCTATGGTTCCTTTCTAACCACACCTGCCAAAGATAGTGATTGAGACAAATTTTCCACATGTATCTAAGTATTTGGATTGAAAAGGGGTAAGGCCACTAGATGAACAAATCAAGTATGGTGGCTGGTTTAACCCATGAAATATTGAAGGCCTGAAAAAACCCACTTAGGACAGTCAAGGAAAAAGGGCACTCAAGGAAAATGTGATAAATGGTCTCCCAATTAGCCCTGCACAAATAACAACGATTAGTGATACAAATACCTTTACGCATCATATTATCAATGGTTAGAATTCTTCCTTGGATAACCAGCCATGAAAATACTGTAATTTTTGGAATTAAATTTTTTATCCAAACTAAGTCCTTTTGGAGGACAAAATACTCGTCATCAAGCAGAAGCTTGTAAGCTTATTTAACAGTGAACTGCCCGTTTTTTGTAGGAGCCCAGGTCACTTGATCTTCCTTAGGTCTCATGGGGATAAACTGTTGCCCGAGAATGTTACAAATATCATTTTATTCCACTTGAAATCCTTGAATTCTTATTTTTTTCCACTTCATTCTACCTTTGTCCTCAACCATATAATCGGAGACTTTTCTACCAATGAGTTATTCCGTGATATCTCTGATTCGGGCTAAGTTAGGATATTACGTCAGTGGTTCGTCCTTAGCCCACCTATCATTTCAACAATTTATCCTCTCACCATTACCTAAAACCCATCTTAAACCTTTTTTGATGATTTCCTTACAATTAAGAATTGCTTTCCAAAAAGCAGAACCTCTGATTGGAACTGAGTCACTTAGAAATTCCATATTTTGAAGATACTTTCGTTTGATGATAGATGTCCATTCATTTTCTTCACCAAAAATGAGATGCCACGCCTGCTTAGCTAGTAAAGCTAAATTTATATGAGAAATTCTCCTCAGACCTAAGCCCCCATTTTCCCTGGGTTTGCACACTTTGGTCCATCCTACAAGGTGTATCCTTTTTTTCTCCTTTGATCCAGTCCATAAAAATTCTTTTTGGATTTTCTCAATTTTTTGGAAAACTTTCACAGGGGCTTTGAAAACAGAGAGGAAATAGACTAGAATGCTCTGAAGAGAGGCCTTAGTGAGGGTCAGCTTTCCTTCTTGAGATAGAAGATGACCTTTCCATCCAACAAGTTTTTTTGAATTCTTTCAATAACCCTGTCCCACATTGACTCTCTTAGAGAACCAATGAAAAGAGGGAGACCAAGATACGAAGTGGGGAGGTTTGCTATATCACACCCTAAAATTTTTGCAATCCTTCCTTACCTCTAAATGGGGGTGTTCAAGAAATATAACTTGCTTTTACTGAAATTAACTTTCTAACCAACAACATCCTCGTAGAGTTGTAGGATGTATTTAATTATTTTAGCCTCAACCACCGATGCCTTAGTCAATATAAGGGTGTCATCGACAAATTGTTGGTGAGAAACAACCCTAGTGAGAGATGTTGCCTTGATTCCTGATATTTGCCTTGAAATGCAAGCATTTTTTATGGTTCTGCCTAAAGCTTCTGCCAGAATGATGAATAACATGGGGCTGATAGGGTTCCCCTGCCGAATTCCTCTATGACTTTGAAAGTAACCAACAGTTTTTCCATTAACTAGAATCGAGAACCATGCTTTAGAAATACATTCTTTGATCAAATTAACCCATTTGTGGTGAAAACCAAACTTAAGGAGGACAACAATAAGAAAGTCCCAATTTATCCTGTCAAATGCTTTGTTCATATCAAGTTTGAGGGCAAAAATAGACCTATCAGTCTTATGAGCAGAGTGCAGATCTTCATGAATTGTGATAACTCCATCCAAGATTGACCTGCCCTGGATAGAGCTTCCCTGGCATGGATCTATGATACGGGGTAGAATATCTCTCATTCTATTTTTAATGGCTTTAGTTAGGATCTTGTAAGAAACATTGCACAGACTGATTGGCCTGAAGTGGGCCATAGATTCAAGGGTTTGCTTCTTAGGAATTAGAGAAATAAAAGTAGAGTTGATACCTTTTGGGATATGATTGCTTGCTTGGAATTATCTGACAGAAAAAATTACATCCTCACTTACGATGTCCCAAAAATCTTGATAGAAACGAGGGGGAAAGACGTCGGGTCCCGGGGCTTTTTCTGGCTCCATGCTAAACAAGGCTTCCTTAATTTCCTCATCAAAAAATGGAGCTAGAAGCTTAAGGTTTATATACTCATTTATTATGCTAGGAATGGATTGCAAGAGAATATCTTTGGCCTTCTCATTGCATTGTGATTCCTGACCAAGGATAGAATTGAAATAAGTTACTGCCTCCTTTCTGATTTCTGTTAAGTCTTGAGTAATAGAACCATCTACTTTTTTTTAAAATTTTATCTTGTTATTGCTTATGTTTCTAAGCATGGTGACGTGAAAAAAATTGGAATTTGAATCTCCATATTTCAACCAAAGAGCCCTTGATTTTTGCCTCCAATAGATTTCCTCACAGGCCAAAATGTTATGAAACTCTGCTAGTTTTGTTCATTCCTCCTGCCTAGTAGTTTCATCAGCATCACCATGTTGGATCCTCTGATCAATTATCTTCAAAATTTCAACAACCCATTTTTTATTTTCAAAGAGGTTCCCAAAGACCTCTTTGTTCCAAGTTCGAAGCTTTTCCTTAAAAAACTTTAATTTTCTAGCAAGTTTAAAAGCTGCACTACCCCTGACATGCTATTGCCACCACTAACTTATCTCTGAAACTGGAATTTTTGATCCACATAGATTGAAATATGAAAGGTTTCTTGAAGGACAAAGAGTTAGGGATCTCCAATAAAATGAGATTATGATCAGAGGCAATTTTAGGAAGGTCTTGTAGGGTAGAATCACCGAAAAAAGTTATAGCCTCCTTTGATAGAAAAAACCTATCAAGCCTTTCTTGAATGAGATGACACCCTATCCGCCAATTGCTCCAGGTATAATTTGCTCCTCTAAGTTTTACATCCATCAACATGTTGGAGTTCACAAAGTCATTGAACTCATCCATGCTCCTGATAGGTGGTCCATTTCCACCCATTTTGTCTGAAGGGTAAAGAGGAGTGTTAAAATCCCCAACCAGAATCCAGGGGACATTATGGAATATTTCACTTAGATTGCCTAAGTACTCCCATAGTAGAGCTCTCCCTTGAATTGAAGTCGGGGCATAAATATTTTAAAGGATCCACGACCTATTGTTGTTTATTTCCTTAAATAAAACACTAAGAACCCTGTCATATTTCTAAATAATGGTGCCTTCTACTATCCGAGGATCCCACAAAGTCATAAGGCCTCCAGATGCTCCTCTAGCTGATTTGCAAACCATCTCCCCTTGATTCCAGATTTTTTTTGCTATTTTTTTTTACTGTATCTCATTAGTTTTTGTTTCTTACAACATGATAATAGTTGGATTCACTTGATTTATTATTGCATTGAATTCCCTGTGTTTGGGCAGGCCATTGAGGCCTCTCACATTCCATGAGAGGAACTTCATTTAGATTGTTTGGGATTTCTTCCTCTCCCCCTCCCTTGAGGGGGTTTTCCTAATTTGTTGTCTTTAGAACCCGAAATAACCTGTTGAAACAAGGTTCTCTATTTTCCATTGGCAATGTCATTATCAGTTTTAATTTTTTGATGCTCAACATTTGATATTCTCCCTCTTATTTTTTCACTACCAAAATCTATAGGAGACTTCACAGTGCTCCTGGTTTGTTTAGGACTAAAGCGAGGGGAGGTAATTTGTTGCAAAACTGGACTGCCATATTCCTCAGTCTGAAGAGTTTCACATATCTCCACCCCTACATCCAACTCTTCTCCTTTTTTCCTGTATTCCCCTGGTCTGTAGGACGACCCATCAGGAGGATTCACTTGGCTCCTAGTGATGATGTTAGGGAGATGAGATTTTTTATTTTCCAATGCCTCAACTTTCTTCCTAATTTCTTCAACATTAGGGTTTGGCTTTGGGATGCCCATTGGGCTTGAAGTATTTCCAACATTGGGGTTTAAGGATCCTGACTTGGATGTGGATTCTAGAGATCATGCATTAGGGTTTGGATTTGTGATGCCCATGGGGCTTACAGTAATTTTAGCATTAGGGTTTGAGGATCCTGACTTGGATGGGGATTCGAGAGAGTCAGAAAGGTTAGCCTGAATGTGCTGGGCTTCCATGTCTTTTGATAATCCTCCTACTCCCATATTGGATAGAATTGAAAATTTATTTGAAACTAGAGGATTGGAATTTATCTGAGTATTTTGGTTGCCAACAACCTGTTGTTTTCCTTTATCTTGTTGGGACCCTGCACCCTCTATTTTATTTTTTTTGTAGACATAGTTTGCCTGATTAAAATCACATCTACTACGAAAACTCCTCAAATTTCCTCTGTCTAGCATTCCCTACTTCTGCTTTTCTCTATTCATTGTCAGGTTAGGGCAATGATTGCATAGATGTCCTTGATTTTTACATTCTACACAGAATGTCGATCTATTCTTGTATTCTACCGGTTGTTTTCTATAGTATTCTCCATACTCTAGCTCCACAAACCTTGGCAATTCATTATTCAAATTAGCATTTATGCAGATTCGTGCATGAGTCATCCTTGTCCTGGCCAAGGTTGCATGGTCAATGGAGATCAGGTCCCCTATAGTTCTGGCTATGCCTTGCAACCAATATTCATTGAAGAACTGGGCAGGTAGACTCGAGAGATGAACCCAAATAGGGGAATGTTAATATTTTGCTTTTCAGGGTCAAAATCTTCACCCCATCGTCTGAGAAAAAGGCTCCTTTTGCCTAGAAACCAAGGACCTCCTGTTAAAATGCGGTTAGCATCCTCCATATTGTTAAAACAAATAATGAAGAACCCTTGAGTTAGAGCTACCAACTCCAAGATGCCTACCAGTCACCATTTACCCGTCGCCCAAGCCCTGATAGTCTCCATGTCCGGCCTACCTCCCAAAAACTTGCCTACCAGGGAGAATTCTTCCATTAAAAGAAAAGGGCTCATGGAACTTGTCGGGGCTAAAATTTTATTATTTACTAGAACTAGGGGCGAAAGAGAGAGAACCTCCTTTCTTTTTCCTCTAAGAGTCTCAACAAAATACAACCACTTCTTAGGCCCCACATTGTCCTTCGTATTTTTTTTTCGAGGTATTTCTGAGGAGGGTCGGGCCCCCGTGTGATGCCCACCTCCAAATCTATCGTAGTCTAACTGCCTTCCTCTGTATCCTCGCTTGATCCATGCTTGAGGTTCCCACCCACCCCTTTCATACCTGCTCTACCTCTACCTGCTTGGCTGAGATTCCTGCCCAAAAAATTCAAACCCTCACTCCCGTTGCACCCGCTAAACCTCAGCTCACTCATTCCTCTTGCTGAAGATGAACGAAAGAAAAAAAAAAGATGAAAATTTAAATATAAAACATATATGTCCATGTTAATTTTCAAATCTTGACAAATATGAATATTCTTACCCTCAAGTCTTATATATTTGATTTTATTTGCTTGAACCTCCAACCTTTAAGCCAAAGCAATATTAATAAAATTACATATAATGCTAGGCTTTGTAGAAATAACAACCTTTTCCTTTTGAATGCAGCCAAAAACCTACAAAATAATTTTTTTCGTTCAAACAGTTCCTCCTGATTATTGATTGGCTTATCTGACACCAAAGATGTGCTTCCTTTTGCTTGCACATCATTATCCTTTTTTCAACATTTTCATATTTTCAAAATTTTCTACATAGCCTTTGGTACTTCTTTTAGTTTGTACAATATCATCCTTTTCTTTTTATTTTGTCAATTTCTCATAAATTATTTGCGTGTTTATTTCTTCTATATAGTTTTTGGTCTACCTATTTATTTTGTTTATTTCTTCTATGCATTTTTCTAAACACAACATTTTTTAACATTGTTTGACTCATTTTATGTCCAATTTGTGCTTCCTTCAATCTACACACTATCATACTTCTCTTTTTATCTTATCAATCTGACCAAGCCAAATGGTACCTTCATGCTATTTGGTTTAAACCTTGTTACCTCAACTTGAATATCTTTCCTTAACCCATTAATGAAACAATTTTGAAAAAATTCTTTACTCAAGCCCTTTGTGCAGTTTGCTAGTTTTTAGTATGCATAATAGTTGCGAACCATTGTTGTCTGCTTAAACTTAGTGAGGGCTCTAGTGAAATCCTCCTCCAAAAGATTTTATAACTCCATAATCTCAAATCCCAAAAATTCAAAACTTGATTTTTCAAAAATAAAATTCCTCAAAGTATCCCCTATTCCTTTCAATAAATAATTAAATACGTAATTTAAAAAAAATAATAGACTACACCTGATTTGATTACCATGGTCTACATATATCTACACTCAAACTAGCAAGTATTATTGGTTTGTAGACTATTTTTTGGGGGAGGGGGCTGATAATGGCTCGTGAATTATGTATTTCCTGCAGTTGATTTAACAACTATTAATGACTTGTAGACTATGTACTTTTGGCAATTGATAATAGCTGCTATGAAAATACTTTTTTATAGACTGCTACCAAACAACAAACTTTTTTGTTGATAAATTGTTACCAGTTTTAAACTGTGTATTTTAGCACTTATATTAGAAACTAATAATGACTTACTCTATAGACTATTTTTTATGGACTACTATCAAATTGCATATTGGGTATTCTTTTACACCCACTTGCAACTATCTGCTCTACTGAAGTTATGAAACTATTTTAGACTATGAAAACTATCATGAAAACTATTGTTAAAGCAATTGTTGATGGTCATATGGAACTTTATGTGGAAACTCTAGTAATGAATTGGGCCCCATACTACGACTTCTTAGGGGCTCAAGGTAAATATCATCGACCATAAAGGATGTCTAAGAAAGCACCACTCTTTGATTACCAATAGTATTCCCACCATGGAATAATGCTAAGAAACTAGCCATGGGTTTACCTCCAAATGATAGCTCTTTGTATACTCTCTTAGGGTAAAACACTACTAAATAGGGTGTGGGGTTCTTGACCCTTTTCATTGGTGACACACCCAAACTACTTACTATAGGGTTCTTAAGATACTCCTTAGAATGAGTTTTAGATAGATGTTAGCCGAAGTAATTCTCCCAGTTAAGTGGTCATGACTTGCACCCGATTCTACAAGAGGTTATTAGCCCAATGCAAGGGTTTATTAAACACTAAAATTAGGATCCAAATAGTGAATAATTAAATGCAAAATAACTAAAAATTCTATAGGGAAATACAACCTTAGAAAATGTTCTAAAACACATAAAGCTTATATAATGAAACTATTGATATCACATTCAAAGAGCAGGTGTTACATTACATTCATTGTATTTATTACAAGAGAGTCTTGTATAGAATCCCATATAATTCGTTACAATAACATGATAATGGGAAACCCTATGGGAAACTTCTTGATAAACCATATTAATATTGTAGGAGGATTTACAATAAATGAATTACAAATAATGTTGGTCTTATGGACCTTTATAGCCTAACGTCCCCCCTTATTACATTATTTAAGATAACAAATAATGGAATAACTAGCCCTCCTAAAGTTGGAGGTGAGAATTTTGAAAAATGGCAAGTTGGTGTTGGCTCGAGCTCTAGCATTAACTCTGCCTCTTGCTCATGGGTTCTAGATTTAACTCAACTAAAATATGTGTTTTCTCAAAAAATTTATGATCTCTTGGTCATCTCTATGGATTACCTATGAATCATCAATTGTTATGATCTTTGGGTTATCTCTATGGATCACCTCTAGATCATCAATGTCTTTGGGTCACTTCCTTAGCAATATCTCTAGGTTGTTTTTGGATTAATATTATACTATGTTTTTGTTTATAGTGTCCATTCAAAAAAAAAAATAGTCTTATTTCATTCCATGATATTCATCCATCTACAAGTCAATTGAATCTTTGTGAATTTGTTTTGAAGTTGGCATGTTCTTTGAAGAATATTCTAACATCTTGCTGAAGTATGTTCATATGTTCCACAATATTTGTTGTTGTTTACTATAGGAGTTGTATATGAGTCTTTGTTTCCAAATTGGCTTTAATAACCAAGACCTTCATACTTTGGTCTCATGTATGGTATTATGGGTATTGTTATGCCTTGTTCATTTCATCCTAAACATGTTCCATTATAACCCATTTTTTACATGATTTTGGAACCAATTCTTGTTGTATACTTTTCAAAGTATCCAAAGTCTTTACTATCAGGATCATTATGATAATTGGAATTATTGTTGTTTAGAACAATCTAGGATTATCTTTGCAAATACAACTATTTTCTACATAATTTTTATCTTTTCGAACAATCTCCAAATTACTAGTATCACATGCTATATATTTCCTTTGTAGAAGATACTTTGTGTCACAATATGCATGATTTTTCTTGATATTGGTATTATATTTGACATTTGATACCTTATATCATCTATAGTGAAACATCATCTATCTTTTTACATATATCATTGGTATCACAAATGAAATCCTTCTTTTGGATATTTCTTGTATTGCAACCTATTTTTGTCTTTTTGATAAGATCACTTGTATCACATATGATATTTTTTATCAATGGTTTGTTTTTTATTCTTGCAATTATATCTTCTTTTTTTGTATTCTTCTCTTTAAAAACATTAAAGGTGAGAAATTACACACATATGATCTTTGTTATGTTAGCAAACATTGTAACAATTTTCTCACTTGTAGTTATCTGCTTTATCAAGAATAAGACTTATATAAGTCTTAGGTGTTGTGATAGTGTCATTGTCAACCTCTTTGAAGATTAACTATAAGTATTTTGGATCATCAACTCTTTTCACAATAGTGTGTATCCAAGACTTAAGCAATGCATATTCTTCGTAAGAACTATCTTCCTACGTTAAGTATTGGAGTTTCATCTTGTTTCTCTTTTCTTTCCTCTAAAAATATTGGATTTGCCATTTTCTTCTTGCCTTTTTGGCCATGAGAACTTTATATCTAGTTTCATATGCTCTATCCCTCTTTGATTTTTTTTCTTCTTGGTGTATATTTGTGATTTTGAGATGATGAATGTGCTCCTTGAAGTTGGTGTCTAGGAGGAGGTGTAATGATATCTAAAGCAAATAGTCCATTTTTGTAAGATGCCATAGCTTATAATTTTCCTCATTTTGAGATGAAACACCTTTTGTATCCATTAACAACTTGAAATTCAATAGTCAATCCTTCATCCATCATTTGAAAAACTAAAAGTAAGTTATTGGTAAGTCCTAGTACATATAGCACCTTCTCGATTGTGCACTCTATAAAAGGTAACTGCAAGGAAATAGTTCCTATATCTCTTACTTGGTAGCTTGTGTTATCTGCCATTATCACTAGCCTGCAATGTATTTCTTGAAGAGTGTTGAACCACTGTATATTTATATTCATATGTGAACTAGCTCTAGAATCAATATACCAATCATTATCCCCAAATTATCCCATAGTAAGTTATTGGTACTTTATGTGCTACTTCTATGTCTTCATCATGATTTGACTCAGTTTCTTCATGATCTAAATCAAGTTTTTCCTCTGCCAAATGTCCTTGTTGATGTGGAGGTGGTTTTCTATATGTTGGATTCCTTCTTGGTGGATTATTAGATTGTCTAGATTGGTATTAACCCTATTGACTTATTTGAGAAGGGTTTTGTGATTGATTCCACTTAACATATTATAGTATCTTCTTTATCACATAAATGATAGTATCATATTCTCCATTCTAGTTGGTTTTATGAAGAATATGAGGATGAAGTAGCTGGTCTCCTGGCATTTCTTTGGAATATTTTTCTAAAAATAAGAGCATTATTTGAAGAATCATCTCTCAATTAATTTTCTAGCTCATGTTGTTAGAGGCTATTGATTAGCTCTACAAATGATACTATCATTCTATATGAATCCAAAAGAGCTCGCAATACAATATATACTAACAAATTATCATCAACTATTTCTCCCAAAGTATTTATTTAGTCTTTAGTTTTGCAATCCTTTGAAGGAAGTGTTCAAGACTTTTATTATCTTGTATTTGTAATGCATACAATAGATATTGTAATGATGAACACTTGCTTATTTTTACCTTAAAAAATTGTACATAGGATATCCCAAACCTCTTTTGATGTATTTACTTAATTTATATGAGCTTGTATTTCATCAGTGACATCTAACAATATGATTATTTAAGATTTGTGATCTCTTTCGTCAAATTCTCTTTGAGTAGCTAGTTATTATTGACATTTCTCATCCCCTTATACAATATCTCATAATATTTTGACTACAAGGATAGTTCTCATTTGATTTTTCCATGGAATAAATTTTGGGCCTTTTAGAAGTTATGATTTAAAAAAAAATTGGAGTGGTCATGATGGAGGTTCCTTATGAATCCTAATAAGATCACCCTCTTGATATACCACCAGTCTGATATACCCATACTTTATATATACTTATTATTTCGATATACTCGTCAGTATGCGGAAGAAGCTACTCCTCTCAATATACCCATCAATACATGAGAGAGGCCTTTATGTACATAAAAAAATCTGATACATGGTACTAAGGTGATATTTAAAAGGATTTTTCTTGTCTATGAAACCTACATAGAAGTATTTCCTCATTTGTAGGGCATAACTTCCTTTAAATACTCAAAAAATCCTAATTTCATGATCTATCTAACAATAAAGGCAAATGGGGTAAATGATAGAGTGAATTAATAAAGGATTGCCTTAATACTCTCTAATGATTTATAAGGGTAGATCCCAAACATCATTATTGCAACTATTTTAGGAGTTAAGTGCAACATCATTATAAAAAACAATTGGAGACACTATAGATATTGAATGCTACTTCAAACCACTTGGTTTGATAAAATTTTGGGTACAAGAAACACTTGTAAGAATATAATACTTTAAAGTGCTATCAAATTTTCTCTTTAAAAAATAAAGTACCTTTGTATAAAAAATCTTATTCTCCATCAAGTATTAAATGAATTTGTATAAAAAACGAGCATCTAGTGAATGGACCACATGCACACAAACATCTAGAACAATTGTACCTTTTTAGTGGAACATACTCTCATCATGTTATTATCACACCTATAGTTGCTTAAAAAAATCCCCAAGCCTATTTCTTCACCCGGTCCTATTGCAAAATATAACTTAGCTCTAATACCACATGTTATAACAATGCAAACCTATTGATATCACATTCAAAGAGCAAGTGTTACATTGCATTCATTTTATTTACTACAAGAGAGTCATGTATAGAATCCCATATAATTTGTTATAATAATAAGATAATAGGAAACCCTATGGGAAACTTCCCAATAAACCATCTTAATATTGTAGGAGGATTTACAATAAGTGTATTACAAATAATATTAGTCTTATGGACCTTTATAACCTAAAAGAAACCCAACCCTAAATTTTTTTGATACCAATTGTTAAGAACCTTTTTTCTCATCGATAGAAAATTAGTAACCAATTTGCAGAAATATTAACATCCTTTACTTTCAATAAATATAAAAGCATTCATAGATATGGTGGAAAAAATTAATTCACAAACAATTCATATAAGACAAAATATACAAATTACTCCAATGTGTTTAAAATATAAATCAAACCCTTGAGGTAGGGCAACACCATACAATGCTCCTTATTGGAAGGAATCCACTCCTTACTATACCTCAATATGAGATCCAAACACATAATATTCTTATTTTTATATCCCAATATAAGCCTCTTGTCTATATTATATAATACTCAACTACCTACTACTACCTCTTATCTACATGTGGGATAAATACATTTATTATAATATTATAATCTTAAGTACAATATTATAATATTAAGTTCCTATATTGGGTACCTAACAACTTTATCCTCTCTAAGTGGCTAAGGCCTTGCATTCATTTGAATCTAGGATTTGAGTAATGCGTATTGGATTTTTGGGCAATTGGATTCAATTTATTAGTATCATTAGGTATTGTTATTTATGCATTTTTGGATTGCTACTACTATTGCTACATTTGTTGGAGAATATTACATTATTTGGTACATGCTAATGTACTCCCATGGTACCTTCATGGTAAAAATATAAATATTGAATAGATTAGGGTTGAGTCTATTGTTTAGATGAGTGATCTATATTTCCCATTTTATGTAAGTTTCAATGTGTAGAAAATGCACAAGTGTCATGTAAGAGTGTAATGTGCAGGAAATGCACAAGCGTCATGTAAGTAAGAGTGCAAGTGTATATTGAGAGAATGTGCATATGTGTCATGTATGTAAGTATACAAATATGCAAAGTGAGGATGTGCACAAGTGCCTTTAGGACTCATAGGCTACCATAGGAAATTTGTCCAAATCTATGGCAAGATTTCCACTCCTCTCATTGCTCTCATAAAGAAGGATGCCTTTATTTGGTTTGAAGTAATTTCCCAAGCCTTCCAAGCCCTTAAATAAGCTATGTATACCATGTTGGCAACTTGAGTTATTTTGTGTTGTCATTGATGTCACATGGATCATTGATGTCACATTATCACATTACGTTTTGGTGGCAAAAGCACTTCATAAATAATCATTTATGATATTTTGGAGAGCATGGATGTATACAAGGTTTTGTGGCACAAAAGGCATATAATATTTAATTTTTAACTATTATATTAATGGTTTTTATTAAAACCAATGGCAAGGGTTTTTATTAAAACCAATGGTAAAGGTTTTTATTAAAACCAATGGAAAGGGTTTTTATTTAAACCATTGGAAAGGGTTTTTCATTAAAACCACTATGCTAAGACTTCTCCAAATAATTATGGATGAAAAGGTTTTTCAAATAAAACCTAGGTGCAAAAAGTTTCATGGCAAAATTCAAAAGAATGAAGGAGATATCTCAATTCAAAGTTAAGAGGTGAATTATTAAATTCTTATTTAATAATTCTAAGGTCTAAAGTTGAATTTTATTATTCACCAACGTGCAATGGTTGGGGAGATTAATAAAATCTGCCGACATCATTTGAAGGTATGGAGGTGCATATAAATAAAAGGTAAAACCTTTGTTTATAAGAGATTGGGAATAATGGCACATGAGTGAGAATCGTCGAAAGGGGAGCAACGAAAAAATAAAGAAAAATAATTTTCGTTTGAGAGCAAGGTCAAGGAGATAGCACGAGAAAGTGATGTCACGCAGGAGCCTATAGCACAGTTGGTAGCGCATGAACTTTGCACAAGGTAGGTTCATTGTTCGAATCCCGCCAAGGGCAAAGTGTTTTGCTAAGGAAGGCAATTTGAGTTTTCATATTTGAGTGTAGGCAAAGTTAGGTGTTTGGGATTAAATCCCAACATGGGCTGACACCCACATGGTAAGCGCTTCACAACGCTAAGTGAGAGGAACAAATTTTGACTCCCGTAAAGGTGTGAAGGCGCATTGTTTTTGGCTAGGCATTAACGATTTCGAAGATGGTGAAGGCACATTAATTTTGGTAAGGCATTAACAATTTCAAAGATGGTGAAGGCACATTAATTTTGGCAAAGGCATTTCGTAAAAAGGTATTTATCTCTAGCGCATTGTAATATTTGATATTGCCAAATTTTTGGTGCATTGAAAATCATTTCTATAATAACTAGGGAGTTATAAGGTATTTAGTAAAAATAAATGATTGTTGTATGTGCTTAGGGAGTTATAAGGTTTGAAGTTAAATATTTGTGATTGTTGTATGTGGAGTTATAAGGTGTGGAATTAAAAATAAAAGCATAAGTGCTTGTTGTATGTATTAATAAAATTAGGGAGTCATAAGGATGGAAAGTGTTGAACTTGTTATATGTTCTAGTGCATGATTTAATTATGAAATTAAACTAGGAACTTGAGACCTAGTTAATTGCCACCTTGAGTTAGAAGACATGCACATGATTTAGGGTTTGAAGTTGAAGACAAATTGCTTTATTATGTGCCTTGGCTATTAAAAAAAGTGGATGGCTTAGAAAATCAATTTTGTGGATAAAATTGATGCTCGAGTTCATTATTGCTTTAGTGGAGTTCATTGAGAGTATTGCCATTATTGAGGAGGTTTTTGCCATTGCTTGAGGAGATTATTGTTGGTTACTTGTTGAGTACATTGCCACTATTTGAGACCATTGAGGAGATCATTTGCTAGTCACTTGTGGATACATTTATATTTCATTTGAGAAGATCATTGTTGGCTATTTGAGAGCTCTTTGCTTGAGGGACTTGTGCTTGTTTCTTGAGAGCTTATTGACATTGCATGAGGAAGATATTATTGAGAATCTATTACTATCACTTGTGAAGATTTTCCTTGATTGGTTAAAGTCCTCATTGTTATTGCCTGGATAGGTTTTCATTAGAGAGCTCATTTGTCATATATTTGAGAGTTTATTGTTGAGCATTATTATCATCCATTTGAGAAAGTATTTGTCATACATGGTTGAGTTCATTGTTGAGCATTGTTGTCATCCATTTGAGAGAGTATTTGCCATACATTGTTGAGATAATTGTGGATCATTGTTGTAATCCATTGAATAGTACATTGTCATTCATTGTTGAGTTCATCATTGATCCTTGCATTCGTTGATTTGTTGGATGAGATTTGAGTTCTACTTGAGCATGATTGATTGAGCCTTTGAGAAGGCTTTTGGGATAGAATTTCTAGAAATATTTGAGGCAAATTTTGTGCATAATTGATTGAGCCTTTGTTGCATAACTTTATTATTATTAGCATAAACCATTCACCAATATGCATAAATATCAAATCATTCATCCACAATATATTATCCACAATAACAATCCACAAATGAGAGAGAGATAAATAATACCCTTAAGGTAGGGCAACACCAATAATAATCCTTAAGGAAGGAATAACTCCACAAGATCTCCCAAGATGAGAGGCCACTTAGTGGGCACGACGATTACATAAGATTCTTCTTCAATGATATGAATATCCTTACAATGACAAATATCTCTTCTTTATATATCCATATTCTTATTCTACTTTGAAGAGCCTACTACTAATATTATATTATATTAAAATATAATATAATATTATATTATATTAAAATATAATATAATATTATAATACAATCAACCTTGGGTTATGTTTGGCCCATGCCAACCCTTATACAATATAATAATATATCCCCAAATATCTATTCCTAGGTACCCTACCATGCCACCCTCCTTACAAATATTTCGTCCTTGAAACATATGAAGAAACCTGATAGTATGATTTGCTAAGCAATGTTAGAAATTGGTACCAATCTCGCTCAACCATCCATCCAAGTGAAACCCGATGATGCTGGTATGCCATTTTTTTACTTGAGGATCCAAATCTACTTCATTGGCTCCACGCTTCTGCTACTGTATTTTGATAACTTGAATGATGGGTCCACTTGTTCCTTGATGCTAATGAACCATGCTGAAAACCATGATCACTATGCTTTCTTTGCCAAACACTGCCATAGTTGGTGCCCTTCTGACTACATGTAGAACCATAATATTGTTGCCTTGAACCATGCCTCCAATATTATTTCCGCTCATGGTGGTGTGGATGGCGATATGGTGCAACCTTTACTTGATGTTCTACCTTCTTTGACTTTTCAACCTTTGGCTTCATTGTTTTAAATTCTTCTACACCTTGTTCTTTCATGTTATCTTTGTTTGGTGTGTCCTTGTGCTCTTCTATCAAAGCTTCCTTGGACTCTGTTGCTGCTATCGCATTCTTGGATTCTGTTTCATGTTCTTCAATTTGTTCTTCTACAACCACTTCTTGATTTTCATTGTATCCTTTCTCCTCAAGCTGAGAAATATCCTACAATGTTATTTCCACTGAATTAGTTACTGCTACTTCTTTCATGGACTCTATTGCTGCTATCGCCTTCTTGGATTATGTTTCATGTTCTTCAATTTGTTCTTCTACAACCACTTCTTGATTTTCCTTGTATCCTTGCTCCTTAAGCTGAGAAATATCCTACAATGTTATCTTCTTTTTCCTGTACCATAACTTCATAAACTTCTTTTCCACATTAATTTTAATAGTACCCAAAGAGTCTAACCAAGGATAACCAAGAACAATATCCTCCTCATCCATCTCAATAGCATAGAAATCTGAATGTAAAACATATTTATCCATGGTGATCTTCAAATCTTCAAAAATCTGAACATGCTCACCCTCTAGCTGTATGTCCTTAGTTTTTGTTGCCTGAACTTGCAACTTCTTAGCCAAAGCAATATTAATAAAATTAAATCTGCTACCAGGGTCAATGGAAATAATAACCTGCTCCTTTTGAATGCTTCCAGGAACCTGCAAAATAGACTTTTTAGATTCAAACAAATTCCTTTGTCCATTTTCTAATTTATCTTCTACCAAAGGTATGGTTTCCTTTGTCTGCATATTGACATCTTGCTTATCTTCCCTGAGCTTTTCCTCTTTCTTCTTGAGTAATTTGATTTCTTTTTCATAGTCTTCATTTTGTTTCTTGAAAACTTCCCATTCTCATTTTATTGTATTTCTCTCATTTTGAGTTTCCTATAGTTTCTTTTCAAGGTCTTTGATGAAATTTATTATGCGATCTACATAATATGGGTCCCATTTAATCAAGAATGCATGCTCTATTTCATCCCAAGTGTATTCATTATTCCTTTCTTCACAAAACTTTATCCACCAAAACAAAGCTTTCCCTTGAAGACATATACCAAGCATGGGTTTCCCCCATGAGACATTACAATATAGAGATCTAAAATTTTTCCACCATTCTCTAGCATCAATATCATCTTCTCCAAAAAAACTTTGGAGTACCATTGTTCATGCCCTAATGCAACTAGGGTTTTTTGATAATAAATATCATGCCCTAATGCAAACTAGGGTTTTATGGAAAAAAAATATCTTCCCACCAAGTTGAAGCTAAAAATCCCATAGACAACTACATCTACAATTTTTCTTCCAAACAAAATAAAGTGCAACTGATTTGCTTACCCGAACTAAACAAATTGTCTTTTGAAAAATTTGCGACTTGAAAATTCATCACTACCCTTGTTCTAGACGGCTGACTTCAGAAGGTTGTATCTCCCTCAATACTGCTCGGATTCCTTCATATGACCACTCATTTTAAATCTCTTCAAATGTTGCACAATATGATCCAATAATCGCCTCAACCGGATTAACTGTCGCAAAGATATGGCTTCTGAAAGATGAGACGTTTTTCCAAAAAAAATCTGCGAAATTCGTCACTATCCTTGTTCTGGATACTAAATTCAAAAGGTTGTAACTCCCTCAATACTGCTCAGATTCCATCATATGACCACTCATTTTAAAGCTCTTCAAATTCTGCACAATCTGATCCAAGAATCACCTAAATCGAATAAACTTGCGCAGAGATATGGCTCCTGAAAGATGAGATGTTTTTCCAAAAAAATTGCCCTAATTCTAGGGTTTCACACAAAAATTCCCACTTTGCCAAAATTGTTGCTCTGATACCACTTGTTGCATAACTTTATTATTATTAGCATAAACCATTCACCAATATGCAAAAATATCAAATCATTCATCCACAATATATTATCCACAATAACAATCCACAAATGAGAGAGAGATAGATAATACCCTTAAGGTAGGGCAACACCAATAATAATCCTTAAGGAAGGAATAACTCCACAAGATCTCCCAAGATGAGAGGCCACTTCGTGGGCATGACGATTACATAAGATTCTTCTTCAATGATATGAATATCCTTACAATGACAAATATCTCTTCTTTATATATCCATATTCTTATTCTACTTTGGAGAGCCTACTACTAATATTATATTATATTAAAATATAATATAATATTATAATACAATCAACCTTGGGTTATGTGTGGGTCATGCCAACCCTTATACAATATAATAATATATCCCCAAATATCTATTCCTAGGTACCCTACCAGCCTTTGAGAAGACTTTTGGGACAGAATTTCTGGACAGATTTGAGACAACTTTTGTGCATGATTGAGTGAGCCTTTGAGAAGGCTTTTGGGATAGATTTGGGACAACATTTGAGAAGCATTGTTTGAGCCTTTTGTGAAGGCCTTGAGTACAGATTTGGGACAACATTTGAGTAGCATTGTTTGAGCCTTTTGTGAAGACCTTGAGTACAGATTGTTTGAGCCTTGTGAAAAGGCATTGAGACATATTTGTGAGTAGTGAAAGAGATAGAACAAAAATAGAAAAACATATCAACACTAGTTGCCTAGCTGAGCAGATCAATGGAGAGCCCACCTGAGCATATCAGGATTGCCTAGCCAATCAGATAAGTATAGAGCCCACCTAAGAAGATCAAGATTGCCTAGCTAAGCATATCCGTGTATTATCTAGTTGAGTAGATTAGTGGATAGCCTAGCTGAGTAGATAAATGGATAGCCTAGCTGAGCAGATTAGTGGATAGTCTAGCTGAGCATATCAGTGGATAGCCTAGCTGAGCAGATCAATGGAGCCCACCTGAGCAGATCAGGACAACCTAACTTTGATAAGATCAAAGTAATCATTTGTATTGGGATAAGGATCCTTATTTCTTTGTGAAATATTATAAGGATATTATCTTATGGACTACCCCACATTGGGAGAACCACGTTAAATCTTGTGTCTCAATTATGTGTGGTGATTTGTGCACTTGCTTACTATTACTATCTATATCATTAATGCATACTGCTATATTTGGTTATTGCAATCAATTACACTAATTGATATTGGTTTGGAAAGAAAATAAAAAGTAGGCGCTATATTGTTCACCCCCCTCTCAGTATAAGCTTGTGTTCTTAAATTGATATCAGAGTGGGTTCCTTTGGAAAGGCTAACAACTTCAGAGCATATTCTATAAGAACACGGATGGCTTCGCAGAATGGATCATCTACAAGTAAGGTTCCATTGTTTGATGGTAACAATTATGTTTTCTGGAGCATGAGAATGAAGAACTACTTGATATCACAAGGATATGATGTATGGGAGATGGTTGCAAAAGAGTATAAGGTTGAAGGTGATCCCGAGACAGATAAGACTATTGAGATCAATGCAAAGGCAATGAATTGCATTCTAAGTGGGATACATGAGACAAATTTTGCAAAAGTCATGGTATGTAATTCAGCTAATGAAATGTGGACCAAGTTGTAGAATACCTATGAAGGATATTTCAAGGTAAAGTTGGCAAAACTACAAAATCATAGAAAAATATTCGAGGAATTGAAAATGGAAGATTTTGAAGATATTACAAAGTTTTTACTTCGAGTTGATGATATTTCTAACACCATGAGAGATTTAGGATTTGAGATGAAAGAATCATATGTTACTCAAAAGGTTTTGAGATCACTTCCCATGAAATATGATGCAAAGGTTTCAACAATAGAAGAAACAATGGATATCGACAAGCTAAAAATGGAAGAACTACAAGGAAATCTCATAGCTTATGAGATGAGGATAAGTAAGCATCAAGTTCCAATAAAAGAAATTGCATTCAAGGCTTCAGAGAAAAATAAAGGGAAATTTTCAAAGACAGATAGAGATTCAAATAATGATGAGGAAGCTAACTTCATCAAAAGGAAAAGGGACTTAAGAAATTATAGGGATATGAATAAAGTCAAATGCTACAAGTGTGGTGATTATGGTCACTATGCAAACAAGTGTCCACATGAAGAAAAAAGTGATGATGAAAAACAATGTCACAAAAGAAAATATGGAACTCATAAGCATAACAAAGATGACAGGTACAAGCAAAGCAAGTATGAGAAGAAGAAAAGTTTTCGTAAGACAAAGAAAAATTTCTACATTGAAGAAGCAAGTGATAGCTCAGATCACAACGATAGAGACAAGTCATATGATGAAAAGGAAAAACACCTATTCCTAGGAATAGAAGGTGAAAGAGAACAATGATTTGTGTGTGGTCAAAGAAATCACAGATTAGGATATTGCAATGGCTTCAGTGATAGTGAAGATGAGATGACACATCAAGGAAACAGGCATGGTCAAAGAAATCATGAGATTTTGTTTGCTATAGAATATTATAATGATCTTAGTGATAGTGAAGATGAAGAAGGGTTTTTCTATGGGATAAAAGAAGTAGAAGAAGAACACTCACTCCAAATAGAAGAAGTTAAACAAGAGAATATTGTAATAAATATAGATGTCTCAGTTGATCTAAAAGAAGACTTCAATGATATCCATGAGAAACTACAAGTGGTTAAGGAGAATCTAAAAGAATTGAGATGTTCTATACTTGAGAAGTTTGATCCATCACATGACTCAAAAGGTCAAGATATTTTCATTGAGAAGGAAACATGTATTTCAGAGACAATAGATATGGATGCCAATTTTCTATTTAACACAAATGAAGAGAAAGAAGAGGAAGGTTCCAAAGCACCAAAGGTCTCATATTTCAGGTTTGGGGAATCACACTCAAAAGAAAATGAAGTTCTAAAAAATAAAAGTAAGGAAGCACATAAGATTCATGAAGAAAGTTCCAAAGTTCCTATGACTCCAAACATCCAGTTTGGATCTTGTTTTGAGATAGGTGAATCAAGTTCAAGAGGAAAAGAAATTCTTGAAAAGGAAAGCAAGGAAGAAATTAAGGAAGAGGATTTATATACTACAAAGAAGGATCAAGGTTACAATGCACAAGTCAAAGATAATCACAAGGATAATCATCAAGAAATGTATGAGGAACCAAGGCATGAACAAAGGGCTTTTCAAGGATATTATTTTTCTTATAATGGATTTGGACACAGGGCTATACACTATAGGGTCTATGGATCAAAGAAGTTTGATTTTGCTAGAAGGGACTTCAAAGGAAGAAGGTATGGTTTTCAAGGACATTGTTTCTTATGCAACAGGATTGGTCATAGATATTCTTAGTGCAAAGAAAATGAGAAACATGGTTTTGGTTTTAGAGCTATACAATTCAGAATTCATGATCATAATGATTATGAAAACATAACTTCATAATACAGGGTTCAGGAAAGGAATGGATATGGAAATTATTTCAAGAAAGAATTCAGGATATGGGCACTGTGAGAAGCGGAACAAGATTTCATTAATGTGATGAAATATAAATAATACATTCGAGCCAAGATTAGTCCGGAGGTTGTGGAACCACCCGAGGCCAAAATAGGCATGGTTGCAACAAATAACAACTAGCCTAAATTAATCAAATCCAACAATATAAGATTGTTTAGGATCGAATTAATTAGAGAGAGTAAATATTGAAATATATTCTAACATCCCCCCTTATTACAATATTTGAGGAAACATATAACTACTAGCTATACTAGCATCCCCCCATTATTTTGAAATACATAGAGAATTGTGAAACAATTCAAATTTGACACGTGCAAGTGCCTTAGTGAATATGTCTGCAACTTGAGCATTGGTGGAGATGTATTGAAGCTGAATTCGGTGCCTTGGTACTTCATCTCGAATAAAGTGGCATTGTGTATCAATGTGCTTGGTTTTTTCATGATGCACTGGATTCTTAACAAGGTTCAAAACACCCATGTTGTCGTAGAACAAGTGTATTGGAGATTTTTATGGAAGACCCATACTTGTCAAGATGCGACGCAACCATATCACTTCGCACACAGCTTCACGTGCGGTGCGATATTCTGCCTCTGTTGATGAGATAGCAACCACCTGTTGCTTCTTGTTGTGCCAAGAGACAGGACCAGATCCAAGATGAAACAAATATCCTGAAGTTGATTTACGATCATCATATGATCCGGCATAGTCGAAGTCCGTGTATCCCTGTAAGAAGAATTTGTTGTTCCTCTTGTATTCTAGGCCATATTCCATTGTGCCACGGACATAGTGAAGAACTCGCTTTGTTTCTTTCCAGTGTGTAGTCTTAGGTTCCTGCATGAACCTCAAAAGATAGTTGACAACAAATACGATATCTGGCCTAGTGTTGGTCAGATATATGAGACTCCCAATCAGTTGATGATAGAGAGTAGCATCTACCTGAGGTGATTTGTCATATCGTGATAACTGAATTCCTGATTCCATTGGTGTTGCCATCGGCTTGCAATCAGTCATGTGATATTTATCTAGTAGTGTCTTGGCATATTTTTTTTGGGACACTTTGATGTAGTGCTCCTTCTGGTTCACTTCCAGACCAAGACAGTAATGGAGAAGTCCGAGATCTATCATTTCAAAATATTTGCTCAAATCTTGTTTGACAGTAGAGATCATTGTTTTTGAACTCCCTGTTATGAGCAGATCATCAACATAGAGTACAAGCAACACTATTTCAGAGCCTTGCTTCTTAAAATAGAGGTTTGCATCCGATGGACATCTCTTAAATCCATGTTGCAGTAGGTGATTATCCATTTTTATATACCAAGCCCGAGGGGCCTGTTTCAAACCATATAAGGATTTGACCAATTTGCAAACTTTTTGTTGTTGGCCTTCCACTTCAAATCCTTCCGGTTGAGTCATGTAGACTTCCTCTTGGAGATCACCATTTAGAAAGGCACTCTTGACATCCATTTGGTGCACTTTCCACCCATACTGTGCTGCCATAGCACAAAGAACTCGAATGGTTGTCATCCGAGCAGTAGGTGCAAAAGTTTCCTCGTAGTCAATGCCTTCTCTTTGAGCATAGCCCTTTGCAACAAGTCGGGCCTTATGCTTATCTATTGTCCCATCTACCTTGTACTTGACTTTGTACACCCATTTGCAGCCTATGGGTTTCTTTTCGTATGGCAGATCGACAAGCTTCCAAGTTTTGTTTTTCATCAGAGACTTATACTCTGCATCCATAGCGGCCTTCCACTGAGGCTCACTAAGAGCATCTTGCACTGAAGCAGGTTCAAGTTCATCTATTGAAGACATAAACACCCTGTCATCATCAATATCCATATCTTCTGTATCTCTCTCTGGATCTACAGAAAGTTCCTCAAAATATTGACAAAGATCATCAACCCCAGTAATCTCTGCTGCAGCTTTCTCCTGTCGAGCCATGCTGCGAGTACGAGGCCTATCCAATGTCAAATATGGTGGAGTGGATAGCTTAGAGTCTCTGATTGTATTTGTATACCACTTTGGATTCTTCTTCTGTGGTGATGAAGAAGATGAAGAAGGACCTCCAACCTTTGATGAAGGAGACTTCTCAACCTTAGTTTCCACAAGGTCTAGGTATACATCTGATGTGTTTTCTGATGTGAAAGCCTCATCAAAAACTACATCTCTACTGATGTGAATTTTCTTGGTCAAAGGATCAATCAATCGATAACCCTTAGAGTGCTCATCATACCCAAGAAGAATGCACTTCAATGTTTTCTCATCTAGCTTCTTCCTTTTTTCTTTCGGTATGTGCATGAATGCTTTACAACCAAAAATGCGTAGATGAGAGATGGAGGGTTTCCTGCCACTCCATGCTTCCTGTGGAGTCATTCCTTGTAGGGCCTTAGTGGGTGCCCTATTCAATAGATATACTACTGTGGTGACAACTTCTACCCAATATTGTTGCCCAATTCTAGCTCCTGTGAGCATGCAACGAACCATTTCCATGATGGAACGGTTCCTCCTTTCAACAACTCCATTTTGTTGAGGAGTATAAGCAGTAGTTAACTATCGTGTGATCCCATTTTTAGTCAAGAATGCAAAAAATTCTTTAGAGGTGAACTCCCCCCTCGATCTGAGTGGAGGGTCTTTATAGAAGTCCCTGACTCCTTTTCAACAGATTTCTTGAATTGCTGAAAGAAGCCAAACGCTTCAGATTTTAGTTGAAGAAAGAATACCCACATATTTCATGAGTAATCATCCATGAATAACTAAAAATACCTCTTACCCCCACAACTTTTGGGTGTTAAAGGACCGCACAGATCGGTGTGAACCAACTCCAGAGGTTTCTTTGCTCTTGTAGAGCTCCTCTCGAAAGGTACTCTATGCTGCTTTCCTGCCAAGCAGTCAAAGCAAACTGGCAATGTGGTAGAAAGGGAAGGAAGACCCTTTACCATCTCATACTTACTTAACTCAAGTAAGTAACCAGAACTCATATGTCCATATCTCTTGTGCCATAGGGAAGTTGCCTCCTTTGTAGAGACAGTCATGGCTACATCTGGAGTAGAGATAGCATCTAGGGCAAATAAGCCATGCTTATATGAAGCGGTTGCAATGTTCTTACCCCTCCTGGTAATAGAACAACACTTCTTGCCCCCCTCAACACTAAAGTGTACAACCATATCCTTGTCCAGAATTTGTGTGACTGACAACAAGTTGTTCGCCAATCCTGGAACATAGAGAACCTTCTCAATCTGGCACTTGCCATCAGGAAGAGTAACATAAACTGTACCTTCTCCCTGAACCTTGTAGGTTTTATCATCGACAATAGTGACAGGTTTGCCCTCTTTGGCCTCAAAAGACTCAAACCATGATTTATTGCCAGTCATGTGCTTACTCCGGAAATCGACATACCAAATAGGATCCGTCTGCTTGGATACTGTGGTAGTCATGAGCACTTTGTGTGCTCGCTCAGAATCCATGTCAGATTCCTCAACAACAACATTCACTTTCTGTTGCTTGTTCTTTTGTGGTTTGTTCTGGCCTTTCTGTTTTGGTTGTTTATTCTTATGCCAACATCTGTTTGTATCATGACCTTCCTTGTCACAGATCTTGCAATATCTCTTAGTCTGTTGAGTTTGTTGATTTTTTTTCCCTTTTGAATCCTTTTGAGAACTCCCTCCCTTCTAAAAATTACCCTTCTTCTTGTTCTGGCCCTTCTGTTTTGTGTAGAGGGCAGTGTTAGAAGAATCATCTCGTTGTAGTTGGCGTGCCTCCTCCTCTTGAAGCAAATTTACCAACTCAACAAAGGTAACTTGTCTCTGTGATACATGAAGTGAGGTGATCAACACTCTAAAAGAATCAGGTAATGCTCTCATTACCACTGAGGTAAGAAGCTTATCATCAACTGGTGTTGCCAAGGAATTCAATTTTCCTTTCAACTCAGACACTCTGCAAAGAAAGAGTTCAACTGTCTCTCCCTGTTTCATGCTTAGACTGTGTAATTGAGATTGAAGAAATAGAATGGTGGAATCATTCTTTCCTTCATATATAGTTTTAAGGGCATTCCATGCCTCTTTACTATTTTGACAATCAACAATATGGGGTTGAACTTCATCAGAGACAACAAGCAAAATGAGCACTTTTGCCTTGCTATCTATCTTATCAAAGGCTTTCTGATCAGCAGTGAGAGTTGTGGCTCCAGCTACAGATGAAGGTCTTACTGTTGCTCCAGAAACAACATCCCAAAGATCATCCATCTCTAGGATTGCCTTCATTTTGTTTTTCCATGGTGTATAGTTTGGACCTTTCAACAACTGATGAGCATCGAGTCATTAGTTTTGCAGACATTGTGAAGGTTCCTTATAACACCAAATGGTCCCCCTTCGATATACCTTAATGCCAGGTCGTTATACCATACAAAATACCCACCCTTACGTGAGGGAGACTATAGGTATTTTGAAAAACTAGAAAAATTACCCGCCCTTACGTGAGGGAGACTGTAGGTAATTTTAATGATTATACGATACGTGGTACTTAGGCGGTATTGAAAGGGAATCACCTCGTTGATGGCATCGACCTTAGAAAGCCTTCAATCCTCATGCGTGGGGCGTAACTTCCCCTAAACACTTTGGATATCCGAACTTTCATCTGGATTTAAGCCTAAACACGAGAGTGATTGGGGTAGTGGATGGAGTAAAAAAAATAGCAAAATGGCAAACTTATTTCTCCCCGACGATTAATAGAGAACAAGCTCAGACATCATTTTGGCAGCTATATTAGGTGGCGGATACAGTAGCACAATCACGACAGCTTTACCTGTAAGTGTTGGCCAGAGGTATCACAAATACTGAACGTTGTAGTGCAATAAATTGCACGGATGGGTTTTAATTATTCCGGGGACTTAGGGAGTGAATTTGATTTTAACTTTTAATGATGTAGTGCAAAGCAAGAAAAAATGCAACATACAACATAAAAGTGCCCACAGAAATAAACCACTAGGTGTCGGGCGCTGCCAAAAATGCACCTTTACAATAATGCCAAAATTTGCTTTTTCTCAAAAAATTACTCTCTATCCCCCCTTGATTTTTGAAAAAATACTCCCCCCTTAAAAAAAAAATTCTCCTTTTAAAGCATTTTTAAAACATTTTTTTATAACTAAAGTTAAAAAAAATAAAAATTATTTCATATAGTAGAAAATTATTTTATTTTAAAAAAACTTTAAACTATAAAAAATAATGTAAAAATTATATAATTTTTAACTTTAGAAAAAAAAATATTATTAAAAAAAAACTTGAAAAATAAAAAAAATTTATACCTTAGCTTAGGGGGGGGGTCGGCGGGATTTGAACCCACGACCTCAGGGCTCCCGGAGCCCTTACCACTCGGCTCACAACCAGTGAGCCAGTGGGCTGATCCGAGACTTGATCTCGGTGCCCTCTTACAAGAAGCTTAGCCACGAGCCAAAAGATAGCTCGTGATGGCTCTTCCACCTCGGTCACGGCTCGGGCGATGCTCGAGCGATGGTTCGGGGTGGCAGAAAGGTGGCGCGTGGCGCTCGGGGCGACAACAAGGGGCGGCGGTTCTGGAATACCAGGTGGTTTTCCACCAAAAAACCGTCACTTCCAACTGCGATCTGAGGTGTTGTTCCACCAAAAAACTAAGCGCTCTGCATAGATTTTTCAACACAACCAAGTTTGCAACCCTTCAGACCTTGGAAAAAATTAGTTTGCCCAGAAAAAACGTTCGCCATGGTTGACTGTGATGCCCGCCAGGACAAAAACGAGGTCAAACAGGGAAGAAATGAGGCCAAATTCAGAAAGTAAACCAGTGAAATTGAACAAAATTGCATTCAGATGTCTTCAAACGCAATGGGTTTCGCATGCACCATCTGTGATGATAACAAAAAATTCGAACCGGTTACTTGTTGTGACGCCCGCGACGCTGGTGACAGGTTGCAGAGTTTTTAAAAATAAAAATAAACCATATATCCCATATGGATGGGATATCGAGGTGCTAAGGTTTTTAAATAACCTTAGCCTCCAATGAGGAGTATCTCCTCTCGGGGAGATGCTCCCCCGAGAGGGCGTAGGCTCTCCTCCCACGTCGAGTTGGCTGTTGTGATTGCCGCCACTCGTGCCTCGCTGTCACTGTCTTTGCTTCTGCCGTTCGACCCTGATTTCGATTTCGATCGGTTGTTGGTCGATCCTTTGGCTTGTCGACCTTCGATCTTCTCTTCGACCTTTCACTTGTCGACCTTCTCATCGATCGGTTGTTGGTCGAAGCCCAATTTTTGGAATTATAAGGGCACGAGTTCCAAAAAATTGGAATAATCTCCCACCTTTAAAAAAAAATTGCCTCCAAAGCTTCGCTCTGACTCCAGAGCTTCGCTCTCAAAACCGCTACTACAAGATCATTAAAAATGAGAGTGGCGGAGAGAGTGGAGAAGTGGCTCTGATACCATGTGAGAAGCGGAACAAGATTTCATTAATGTGATGAAATATAAATAATACATTCGAGCCAAGATTAGTCCGGAGGTTGTGGAACCACCCGAGGCCAAAATAGGCGTGGTTGCAACAAATAACAACTAGCCTAAATTAATCAAATCCAACAATATAAGATTGTTTAGGATCGAATTAATTAGAGAGAGTAAATATTGAAATATATTCTAACACATCCAAAGGCTACAATATCAAGTATTTTAATTGCAATAATTTTGGACATATTGCAAAATGGTGTAGGACTCAATTCCAAACAGGTTCGAGACAAGAAGATCAAGTAACTCATCAAGAAAACGATATCAGAAAGATGTGGAAGGAAGTTTACAAAGGAAAGGAACAATGTAAGATGGGAGTAAATGTACTCCCACTCCAAAATTAATCACCTCAAGAGAGAAGGTAGTGGGGGGTCTAAGCTTAAGAGTCATATATTTTAGCCCCATAGGTGTCCCTTTTGATATTGATGTCAAAGGGGGAGATATTTGACTAAGAGGGAGAGCATTGAGTTAGGGGGAGCAGCCTCCAAAGAGAGCATTGAGATAGGGGGAGCAACCTCCATAGAGAGATTGAGTCAGGGGGAGCACCTTTGATTCTCAGAGATGGTTTTTGCAGTTATTGTGGTAATTTGCATTAGAGGTGTTGCCATCAATGACAAAGGGAGAGATTGTTGGCAATTTGAGTTATTTTGTGTTGTCATTGATGTCACATGGATCACATTGAGTTTTAGTGGCAAAAGCACTTCATAAATAATCATTTATGATATTTTGGAGAGCATGGATGTATACAAGGTTTTGTGGCACAAGAGGCATATAATATTTAATTTTTAAATATTATATTAATGGTTTTTATTAAAACCAATGGTAAAGGTTTTTATTAAAACCAATGGTAAAGGTTTTTATTTAAACCAATGGAAAGGGTTTTTATTAAAACCATTGGAAAGGGTTTTTCATTAAAACCATTATGCCAAGACTTCTCCAAATAGTGATGGATGATAATGTTTTTCAAATAAAACCCAGGTGCAAAAATTTTCATGGCAAAATTCAAAATAATGAAGGAGATATCCCAATTCAAAGTTAAGAGGTGAATTATTAAATTCTTATTTAATAATTCTAAGGTCTAAAGTTGAATTTTATTATTCGCCGACGTGCAATGGTTGGGGAGATTAATAAAATCCGTCGACGTCATTCGAAGGCATGGAGGTGCATATAAATAAAAGGTAAAACCTTTGTTTATAAGAGATTGGGAATAATGGTGCATGAGTGAGAATCGTCGAAAGGGGAGCAGCGAAGAAATAAAGAAAAATATTTTTTGTTTGAGAGCAAGGTCAAGGAGACAACGCAGTAAAGTGATGTCATGCAGGAGCCTATAGCGTAGTTGGTAGCACACGAAATTTGCACAAGGTAAGTCCGCTGTTCGAATCCCGCCAGGGGAAAAGTCTTTTGCTAAGGAAGGCAATTTGAGTTTTTAGATTTGAGCGCAGGCAAAGTTATGAAGCAGAGTTGCATTAAAAAACACATACAATCCATTGAAAACCAGAAATGCTAAAAGGAGCCAAAGCTTTCCATTACTTTCATGCTAAAAATGAGGATCCCAAAAGAAGAGCCCTTTTACAATTTTGAAAATTCCCACTTATGCCCTATTTTCCCCTTTTTTCCCACCTAAAACTTGAAATTTGAAATTTGGGGCAACTTGCGGAGGTCATAACTTCGCGCTCATTGACTCGATTGACTATTACAACATATTTTCAGAAATGGCATGAAACGAGCTAAGTGGAGCAATCCTTGGCTCTTTGTGCCAAGGCTCGCATCTAGCCAAAAATCCTCAAATTCGACCTCTAAGACCTTTAAAAATATCCTGCAAGAAAAACTAGTTTTACTAGTTTTTACAAAATTAAACAATTACAATCTTTTTTTGGGTGATACAAGATCACTTTTACACCATTGGATGCTCCTGCATCAAGTTAGATGTTTGGGATTAAATCCCAACATGGTTTGACGCTCACGTGGTAAGCGCTTCACAACGCTAAGTGAGAGGAACAAAGTTCGACTCCAACAAAGGTGTGAAGGCGCATTGTTTTTGGCAAGGCATTAACGATTTCGAAGATGGTGAAGGCACATTAATTTTGGCAAGGCATTAATGATTTTGAATATGGTGAAGGCACATTAATTTTGGCAAAGGCATTTCGTAAAAAGGTATTTATCTCTAGCACATGGTAATATTTGATATTGCCAAAGTTTTGGTGCATTGAAAATCATTTCTATTATAACTAGGGAGTTATAAGGTATTTAGTAAAAATAAATGATTGTTGTATGTGCTTAGGGAGTTATAAGGTTTGAAGTTAAATATTTGTGATTGATGTATGTGGAGTTATAAGGTGTGGAATTAAAAATAAAAGCATAAGTGCTTGTTGTATGTATTAATAAAATCAGGGAGTCACAAGGATGGAAAGTGTTGAACTTGTTATATATTCTAGTGCATGATTTAATTATGAAATTAAACTAGGAACTTGAGACCTATTTAATTGCCACCTTGAGTTAGAATACATGCACATGAGTTAGGGTTTGAAGTTGAAGACAAATTGCTTGATTATGTGCCTTGGCTATTAAAAATAAGTGGATGGATTAGAAAATCAATTTTGTGGATAAAATTGATGTTTGAGTTTATTATTGCTTTAATGGAGTTCATTGAGAGTATTGCCATTATTGAGGAGGTTTTTGCCATTGCTTGAGAATATTATTGTTGGTTACTTGTTGAGTACATTGCCACTATTTGAGACCATTGAGGAGATCATTTGCTAGTCACTTGTGGATACATTTGTCTTTCATTTGAGGAGATTATTGTTGGCTATTTGAGAGCTCTTTGCTTGAGGGAGTTGTGCTTGTTTCTTGAGAGCTTATTGACATTGCATGAGGAAGATATTATTGAGAACCTATTGCTATCACTTGTGAAGATTGTCCTTGATTGGTTAAAGTCCTCATTGTTATTGCTTGGAGAGGTTTTCATTAGAGAGCTCATTTGCCATATATTTGAGAGTTTATTGTTGAGCATTGTTATCATCCATTTGAGAAAGTATTTATCATACATGGTTGAGTTCATTGTTGAGCATTATTATCATCCATTTGAGAGATTATTTATCATACATTGTTGAGATTATTGTGGATCATTGTTGTCATCCATTGAAGAGTACATTGTCATTCATTGTTGAGTTCATAATTAAGCCTTGCCTTTGTTGATTTGTTGGATGAGATTTGAGTGCTACTTGAGCATGATTGATTGAGCCTTTGAGAAGGCTTTTGGGATAGAATTTCTGGACAGATTTGAGGTAGCTTTTGTGCATGATTGAGTGAGCCTTTGAGAAGGCTTTTGGGACAGAATTTCTAGACAGATTTGAGACAAATTTTGTGCATGATTGAGTGAGTCTTTGAGAAGGCTTTTGGGATAGATTTGGGACAGCATTTGAGCAGCATTGTTTGAGCTTTTTTGTGAAGACCTTGAGTACAAATTTGGGACAATATTTGAGCAGCATTGTTTGAGCCTTTTGTGAAGACCTTGAGTACAGATTTGGGACAACATTTGAGCAGGATTGTTTGAGCCTTGTGAAAAGGCATTGAGGCAGATTTGTGAGTAGTGAAAGAGATAGAACCAAAACAGAAAAACATATCAACACCAATTGCCTAGCTGAGTAGATCAGTGGAGAGCCCACCTAAGCAGATCAGGATTGCCTATTTGAGCAGATCAGTGAAGAGCCCACCTGAGCATATCAGGATTGTCTACCTGAGCAGATCAGGATTGCCTAGCTGAGAAGGTCAATGGATTGCCTAGTTGAGCAGATCAGTGGATAGCCTAGCTGAGCAAATCAGTGGATAGCCTAGCTTAACAAATCAATAGAGAGCCTAGCTAAGCAGATCAACGGAGCCCACCTGAGCAGATTAGGACAATCTAGCTTTGAGCAGATCAAAGTAATCATTTGTATTGGGATAAGGATCCCTATTTATTTGTGAAATATTATAAGAATATTATCTTATAAACTACCCCACATTGGGGGAATCACGTTAAATCTTGTGTCTCAATTGTGTGTGGTGATTTTTGCACTTGCTTACTATTGCTATCTATGTCATTAATGCACACTGCTATATTTGGTTATTGTAATTAAGGAAACTAATTGATATTGGTTTAGAAAAAAAATAAAAAGTGGGCGCTATACTGTTCACCCCCCCCCCCTCTCAGTATAAGCTTGTGTTCTTCATACCACTCATATTTTGGCCATTCCTAACTAGATTTTTTTTTTCATTGAGTGTGAGTATTTTGGCATAGGTATTGTAACTATTTTGATGTAGGATAAACACCAATTAGCCTATAAAAACAACTTTCACACAAGAATATGGGATGTTCCACTTATGAGAAGAAAATGTTAGTTATTTTGCATGCATAGAGAAATGGAGGTCTTATTTATTGGGGCATTGCTTCATCATCAAGACTGACCATAACAATCTTAAGCATTTCTTAGAGCAACGTCTCTCATATATTGAATAGAATAAATGGATGACCAAGATATTAGGGTATGATCTTGTCATTAATATAAAAGGAAAGGAAAACATGATGGCTAATGATTTATCTAGCAAATATGAGGATGGTATTGCTATAAATGCCATCTCTAGTCCTCTTCCACAATGGCTTTTTCAACTTTGTGAGGAATGGATTTTTGATCTAAAGACTGCTTGGATTATTTAGGAAATTGAGGTTGACTCATCATTGCATTCTTGTTTCTCATATATTGATGAAGTGCTTTGCAAAAAGGATCAAATTTTTCTTCCTTAGTCTTTGAATATTAAAACATGTGTCCTTCAAGAATTGCATGCATCTCCTTTAGGAGGACATTCTAGATTGTTAAAAATATATTAGAGGATGAAGAAATATCTATTTAAGAAAGGAATAAGTAGATGTCAACATTTATGTGGTTGAGTGTGATGTGTGTTAGTGAAACAAGGGAAAAATAGTTAAATATTCTAGATTATTGTAACCCTTGTCTATCCCTAACCACAAATTGGAATCCATATCCATGGATTTCATTAAAGGCCTTCCCAAATATGAGGGAAAAATGGTGATCCTTATGGTAGTAGATTGCCTTTCCAAGTATACTCATTTCCATGCATTACAATATCCTTGTTCAAAAAGTAAGGTGGCCAAGGTAATTCTTGATTCTATTTTTAAATTGTATGGTATGCCCAACACCATTGTAAGTGGTCATGACCTTGTCTTCACTAGTAACTTTTGGAAATAATTAGTTTTCCTTAGCGACACTAAGTTGACTATGTCCTCTTCTTCTCACCCTTAGTCAAATGACCAGATAGAGATTGTTAATAAATATTTGGGTACTTACCTTTGTTGTTTTACTCAAGATAAGTGATATCATTGGGTTTATTAGCTCTCGTTAGTTGAATGGTGGTATAATACTTCTTACCATTCATCCCTCAAGATATCCCCATTTGAAGCATTGTATGGTCAAAAACCTCCATTAGTGGTAGACTATGTTCTAGGATCCTCCAAGGTTATCCAAGTAGATTTGTTATAACAATGACAGATTGTATTTTAGGTTCTTAAAGATAATTTGATTTAGAACAATATTTATATGAAGTATTAGTAGGATTTACATAGTTTTTAATGATAATTTGCCTTGGGTAATATGATATTTTTACGCCTACAACTATATATACAATTGTCCTTGAAGACCAAGTCTAGTTAGAAGTTGGCTCCTCAATTTTTCTGGGCCCTAAAAGGTGGTTCGTCACATTGGTGAAGTGTCATATCACTTGGAGCTTCCACTATCTTCCCACATTCATCCTATGTTTCATGTATCTTGTCTCAAAAAGGTTATTGGCTAGAAGATGTAGCCTTAGATAGAGCTTCTAATACTTGATGAAGAATGTGGTATCACTCTCCAACTAGAAGCATTGTTTTATTCTAGAGTTTGTCATCTTTAGTCTTGACAAATTTAAGAATTTCTCATCAAGTGGTAAGACCTTCTAGAAGAAGATGCTATGTGGGATCCTAAGAGCATTTTCTATTTTTTTCTAGGTTTGAGGACAAAGCTTTTTGAGGGAGAGCCATGTAACAACTCTAATGTAGCCATAACAACTATTTTTATTTTTGTTAGATCAAGTCCTAGGTTTAGATAGTTGACCCTTGACCATTTAGGTTAGGGTTAGTGATTGATTTATTCTATAAATAAGAAGAGTTAGGTGGTAGTAGAAATCATCTTTCATATTTGAATATTAGTTGTATTTGTTGCACATATGAGACTTTGCCCTCTCCAAGTGGCTATGAGACTTTGCTCTCTCTCTAAGTAGTTAAGGATTTGCATTTATTTGAATTTAGGAATTTTTTTACTATATATTGGATTTTTTGTTAATTGGATTTAATTTATTTTTCAATAAGTTTACACATGTTTTTATGAGGAGGATTGGATCTAATTTATTGTTATCATTGGATCTTGTTATTTGTGCATTATTGGATTGCTACTACTATTGTTGTACTTATTGAATTTATTTTATAACATAGAGATACATAAAATAGATCAACCTATAGATACTTAATTTTGGCACACTTCATTCCTTATCTTCATTCACCATACCTCTAATTAGTCAAACTAAATTCACCATTTTCATGCCTAATTTACAGTATTTCTCACCCCTGAAAGCAATGACATTTTTAGCAAGCATTTATATCTGCCACAAATCTTCATAAATTTATAAAAAATATATATTCATTAGAATAGACTCAAAAAGATCTTTCCAATGAATACAAATACACCCATATCCCCATAACAATCATATTCTAAATCTGCCTAAATTTAAACATACAAACCTGACAATGTCCTTATATCTCCTACAAATCTCCATAAAATTTGATGAAACCACCTTCTTTAGATCCAGCTCTAAAAAAAAATTTTAATGAATATAAGGATACCTATGTTTGCATAACATTAGACATCCAAAAAATCAATATGACCTCTCACATATTACCCATCCGCACTACTGATCACCTATTTGTATTGCTGATGTTCCATCTACACTATTGGTGATCCATTTGCCCCATAGATCACCCATCCACACCTTGGACATTCGCACCTATCTACAATCACCGTAAATGGTTAGATTTTATCGAAAATATGAAAAACATGAAAACTTATTATAAACATCGAAGACTAGTTGGAAAATGTTGAAGTACAATAGAAATTACCTAGTTTTGAAGGGAAAAAAAATAAAAAATATCTGCTAGATTGAAAATAAAAAATAAACTTTTTTTTTAAGTCAACTCCATTTAAGTAAGGATGATCACAGATTAAAAATTAAAACAAATTAAAATTAAAAGATCGTGTCATTCATTATTAATTTTGTTGCGATCACAAATTAAAAACTTAAAATCAAAATAAAATTTTGTTTCTACATTTAAAATTAAAAATAATAAATTCTGCCTCATCCAATTAAATTGTCCACTCTGCATAGTTAACCCATCCAATGAGCGGATGACTCGTCCTCCTCGCTGACATCCATCCCCTATGTGGATTGTCCATCCCCATTTGGTACTGAACCCCATAGGTGCCGAATCATTGTGAATTGCTAGGATTCATAACAAAATCCTAAATCCTAGAAATGTGCTAGAAAACATTGGACATCACTGGAAATTACTATGGATCACTAAAAATCATTAGAATCCTTTGTTTTTTTTCGGTAGAATCAGGTCACATATTCAAACAGATATAATATTATTTTAAAAACTTTGAAATCTTGTCACTAATTTGAAACAAAATAAGGTAAAAATTAAACTAAATTAAATTTTGTTTATGGTTTTAAAACTAATTAAACTTAAAATTCTTGTTCACATCTTAAAATTTAAGATTAACATAAAATAGAATAAATTTAATGTTAAATTAAATAATGTTGGTAATATTCATGTTTTTGCTCTATGCATACCTTTGGTGTTAACCATGTATTTGCTTAAAGTAATCTTGATTAGCCACCAAGAAATGATTGACAACCCACTAATGATAATTGTCTCCTTCCCTACTCTGACACATGTAGAATTTTTAGAAAATGCCCCTTAGACACTATACTAGGACCACCAATCGTTGCCCTTGTAGTATCTTAGAAGTGTGTCCTACTCACTCACCTGGCCAATAGCTCCAACCCTATCACAATGGTATTCGTTAGTTGCCCAAATCCTGCACTTGCGTAATCATAATTTCATTCACTTAGTTGTATGTATCCACCTAATTTGAAGAATGATTTGCTTGCTTGATCAATTGCTTCCACCATTATAAAATCCTATTCACAAATTGAATAGGCTTGTATCCTCATGGCTAATCCTGAACAATTATTCTCACCTAACATATTTCACACTTGATTATTGACCTCCCCTCAACATAGCCTCTTATATCATTTATAAATATAGTCCTTAGCAAAGAGGGCAATAATCATGCAATCAAGTACTAGTGAAGCTCTGCTAAAATATTGATATGTATAATCTACTTTTGTCAACACAAACTTTCTGCTTACAAGAACTTTGCACAACTTAGGCCCTCTTCATTTAATTTGGCCTATGCATCCAAGTGACTACTTATATATAGTCGCCATGACTCTTCTACTTTCCAGGAGCTCACGATGAGCCAAGAGGAAGAACAATCCCCTTGTCTAGGTTATGTCTTTACTATTATCTTCCTCTTGTATTTTTGTGGTTAATTTATTCTCTGGTTCTTCTTAGTTCATAATATTTTGAATATTGTATTTATCATTATCTATTTCATTTATTTGTTTCATATGACATTATCACATTGCATCATTGCCATCATTCTCTCTTAGAAATATTTTTACATACATAATATCATTATCTCTACATCGTTTGCTATCCATCCGCCTACCACACTTCTGAGAGAGGAGTTGCTCCTAGACTACCAAGCATATCCTTATGCAGGTACACTTGTTCATATTTTATTTTATACATCTTCTTAAGTGAGATGGGGGTTTGACTACTTGGTTTGAGAAAATGATCTTCTCTCTTCAGACTTGGGTAGACCCCTTAATGCTAATCATATTTCATCCCATTATGTTACCTTTGTTGTTAGTTTTGCAGGTTTATTGAATTACTAGATGAATCACAAGATTACATGTTTGGTGACAAATCTACCTTGAAGCATATCCAGGTGTAATCTATTCAAACTTTTTGTCTCATTGCTTTGTTTACCTGGTTTATTGCTCAATTTATGCTCTATCCATTAATAAAAGAAAATGAATCTATCATTTATAGTAAAAGGTAGTTTACATGTTATTGTGCAAGGAAACTAAAATTCATAGAGGTGCATGTAGGGTATATTGTCTTATGTTTCTATATTTTTATTAGTTTTGTACATTTTAAAGGCAAAGGAAAGAAACATTCTATTTACTTGGCATCCCTCTACATATACTCTATTTTGGCATATACTATATTTTATGAATTTTTCTATTTTTTGCATACTTTCCTATTTCCTACATGCAATATCTCTACATTGTTATCTAGTTAAGACGCATAAGGTTAAAGTAGGAATCTTAAAAAACATAAAATAATAGGTGCTTGTTGATAAACATACAAAAAACATAGTATAATTTATACGTATACAAAAATATCACACATATCAAGGTAATGTAGGTATTTTTACCTTCTTATACAACCTATCCCAAATATGAAGTCACAACTCCACCTCCTAGATCAAAATGTTAAGCTTTCTGTGAAAATATCTTCAACATGCACTATGGTGACCATAATTTATCCCCGAATCTCAAAAGAAGGTAACTATATAAGCAAGTCTCTAAATAATCAATGCCAATGGCTAGAAATGACCCATAGAAATACGATATACCTTGTGTTGATCATTTAAACCCTACTCCTCTTGCAACCCAATATATTATCAATCACCACATTAAAGGGTTGTTAGAGTTAGAGCAAACATCTATTATGATAAAAGAGAAGGATAAACACTAAAATTTTAAAATCTCTTAGATATAGTACAACTAACTAACTACTAAACCATCAAGCTCAGTTAGATATTTGGTGCTTCGTAAAGACATATAATATACTGTGATAAAAGAAGTGAAAGAAAACGAGGATTGAACATGTAATCTTCTTATAGGAGGAATTTAAATCATATATGATCTTGATGTGAAAATGATTTTCAACTATGTCCATTTTGCATTGAAAAATTCCATAGAAAATAGTAACAGGTCCTTGAAGTGATATCACCAATTTGTAGAGCTTGAAAAACTATGTGATTTGAAAAAATAGGTCCAAAATGCTTCTATGTGTAAAAATTATGGCCTCAAAAATTTTGGGCGTAGTAGAGCTAAAAGGGGAGAGAAAGAATTAAATAACAAACCTTAGGAGAAAAACTAACCAATTAAAAGGCCCCACCTATCACCTTTAGGTCCCACCTCTACTGTTGTCACTCACTAATAGAACTACCAACTAAAATGAAGAAAGCAGGTGTCAACATTTAGAAAAAAAAGGTTTGTTGACCTTCTTACATATATATAAAAAATTACTTTAAATACACAAAAGTACCCCATGCTAGGAACAAGGTTTGAACCTAGGTCACGATGGATGAACTACCAACTAAAATGAGGATAGCAGGTGTCAACATTTAGAAAAAAATATTTGTTGACCTTACATATATATAAAAAATTACTTTAAATTCACAAAAGTATCCCATGCTAACAACAAGGTTTGAACCTAGGTCATGATGGATGCAAGAAAATTACATCCCTTTTACTAGCCATAGTGACACAAACATAAATAAGAAGGTAAACCACATACCTTCTTTTATACACATGCTCCATAAAACCCCACACAAAACGAATTATCAACTAACAAGAATCAAACATAAAACCTCTCGTATACAAGGATGTTACCAACCATTGCATTGCCACATGAGTTCGAGCTAGACATACAAATATAGAATCTCCCATATACAAGGATGTATACCAAGTGTTGCATAACCACATGAGTTGGAGCTAGATGTATAATATTGCAGAATATGACAACTGGGCATGCTTAATAAAAATAGAAAAGCTTTCTATGGGATTTGAATTGAAGACCTTGTTGTTCCAAGTAAAGATATTAATCATCACGCCATCCCTATGACCATAGATAACTTTTGCTAGATTTTATCTTAGGAGATAGTGCAACGGTTTGGGGTTTGGCTCTTCTTTGGGAGGTCTAAGGTTCAAACCGTGATGTGTGTTGTGTGCTAATCCCCTATTGATAAGTGTAGCTCTTGGCCTTATGAGAGGTCATGGTTGGGAGGAGACTGCTCAACCCTATGCGTTGGTCGTAGAGGTTTATCACACTATTGAATAAAACAAGAAACTTTTCTAGATTTTTATCAAATTTACCACCAAAACTTTGTGCATGTCTCTCTACCTTATCATGTCACATAGTGGAATATTCCATAGAATATTACATAAAATATTTTAAATTTTAAAATTTGAATTTTGAATTTTGGAGTGAAAATAGACTTTGTTTCAAATGCAAAAATGGGCATTAAAATGATAAAATTTCTAAAAGTGCTAAACTTAGACCCCCTAAAATTTCATAAAGAATCAAATGGAACTAATGATTCATGCATATCTACCACATTTTGTCCTATATAACCTTTTTGTGTGATTGAGCAAAACTACTATGTTATGGCTCTAATTCTATGCTGAAATTTATAATATTTTCTAAAAACATCTCACAACATCCATTTACCATAAATATATGTAAAAAAGGAAGAAGGGAAATTTATAATATTTTCTGAAAACATCGCAAAACATCCATTTACCATAATTATATATAGAAAAGGAAGAAGGGTGACATAGAACAACATATAGACAAAAGAGAGAGATAATGACATGATTTTAGAGAAGGAATAAAGGATGGTTCCCATAGACACTCCAACAATATTTTCATCTGTCACACTATTATACAAGTGATTATTCATTTAAGGATATTTATAGAGATACCAAACCCTTAATGACTGGTTAACCTCAATCCAACATTAACTTGACCTTGAGGTTAACTTATGATAAAATAATAATAAATTACACCCTTAATCAAGGTTTTCCATAAAGGTGGATTAACCAATGTCACTAAAGGTAAAATGTGAAAGGTGCTCTTAGGCTTACATCAAGATGCGTATAGACTCACATATAAATGCCCTTTAGGATTACATAGAAGAATGCCCATAGGCTTCATAGAAATATGCACATAGGCTTATATTAATATGCATAAAGGATACATAACACTTGCCCGTATGCTTACATCAAAGCACCTATAGGTACTTCATCATTTTTTACCTTAGCCTACTAAAAATTATATTATAATTATTTCAATATTTTTCAAGAAAATAAAATTTGCAAAATTTTTGTATAAATCAAACCTCTAATACACTAGACTCATGGTAATTTAGTGAAGTTTTTCTATCTTCTGATTATTAGACTTTCTTACTACGCATCACTTTTAAAAACTCTCAAATAATCCACTAAATAATGAGTTTCCCAACTTGCTAAACAAATTCAAGCTACCTACCTATTTGAGAAAAATAACTAATTAAACTCATAAAATTTTAATAATATATAAACATTATTATGAGCACAATGTTTTTACTTTTATATATCTCATTTTTATATTAAATTTCAATTAAATTACATTAGTGTAAATAAAAAGTAAGCATATGATTTGATATACCATTATGTTTAAAAGACCATAAAACAAATGTTTTTGTCCTTTATACTCATGATTGTTCAAATGCATTATTATTGATATTTCTAAAAAAAATCATACAAACACTTTATAATATAATTTGACTCTTCAAAGTTGAAATGCATGATGTTGGTAATGTCTAATCCAATACTACATTGAGAATATAAGGGTATGGATAAGATTAATTATTTTATCTTCTTTTAAGAATTTGAAAAAATTATATTAGAAAAAAGATTATTTGCAAGTTGTGATGAGACTCCTCCCAACTTTAGCCAACAAGAGCACTTGTTTCTTCCTTTTAACTTTTCAATAAACTTCCATAACTTTAAAGTCCAAGATCCTAAGAACTAACCACTTTTGGTTATAACACTAAAAGGAGATCTGCATTGGAGCCAAATCTCCTAAACCATATGTTTGCAATGGTTGTCCAAATTAGCCGAACGTTGGATTTGCTCACCAATCGGCCAAATCCTCTCGTCCTCAATAGTCATGTCACTGTGCCACTAAACCCCTACCTCCTTCTTGGTACTCACCTTAGCTAGGAAGTCTTCCACTGTATTCAAACCTCTACCCACATAAATCGAGATCACATCATCCAATCTCCTTCACAACTCCTTAATTTGGGTGACAAGAATCCTCAACCTCCATGTCTCTAGATTAGAGTTTCTCATGCAATACAGAGCTCCTACCAAGATTTGAGAATTTGATTCTATGAATATCCATCCTCCCATAACCTTGTTGTATCACCCAGATAAAAGCAAATTTGATATCTAAGGCCTCTGCTTCATTGTTTGTGGCATTGCCTAGGCCCTAGAGTTCCCAATTGAGCATTGTCCCAACATGATTTCTGCAATCCACTCCAATTTCAACTCTATCAAGATTGTCTTTTGCAACTCCATCAATATTAATTATAATCTAGCCTTTCAAGGGTGTTTTCCAACTAGCTTTGTCTTGCTCCTCCTACACATCAACATTCTTCTCCATTGTCCCTATATCAGCCTGAGTTTCCTCTTTAACATATAATGACATAGTCTTTGTGCTTTTGCTCCAAATTACTTGATGTACTCCATCCAATGATGAAAAGGTTTCTTGGAAAATTCTGCCATTTCTCTCCAACCATAATTACCACCAAATAAATTTTAATCCAAGCTTCCACCTGATATGAAGAGCTTTAGATTTAAATTTGTCCCTCTTCCATATTTCCCAAATATTAATCTGGTTCAGATCACTATTGGCTCGGAATTTATAAGCTAAAAACGATCCCGATATGAAGAGCTTTAGATTTAAATTTGTCCCTCTTCCATATTTTCCAAATATTAATCCGGTTCAGATCATTATTGGCTCGGATTTTATAAGCTAAAAACCATCTCTCCCAAATTTGACACATGAACAGGCACTCAAACATCAGGTGGTCAGATGTTTCCTCACTTTTGTAGTATAAAACACGCCGGAATGGGTCAATGATTCCCCTACATATCAGATTATCAAAAGCAAGAATTTTACTGTGCATGAGCTACTAGGCAAAGAAGTTTACTTTCGCCAACCCTTAGACTACCAAATCTTTCTCCAATCCTCAACTTGATATGCATGAGAAGCTTATGGAAGGATATTTTCATATCCATCCTTCATCGTGTAGACTCCAAGGATCCCATAGGCCCAAGGTAATCCATCCTCCTCATCCCTACCTATGAGAAATATGTTTGCTAAGACTTTAGTCATGACAGGTACCAATTCTAGAGGGATTGGAATTGGACACTCATCTAATTTCTTAAATTGCTTAAACGTATAATCCCTTAGCTGGATGGTGATGAAATAACTTTTAATATTAATCCAACCCCTGCTTTCCATGGTTGTTTTTACTACTGTCAATTCTAGGAATTCAACAATGATAGGTGGGTATTGATCCCATGAATCTGCTAAAATTGTGTCTTCTCCCCTCTCCCCACTTTCCAAAATAATACATCTTTCACTACCTGAGATCCTAGCTTTAGTGTCTACCACATTAGGGACTCATTGTCATCCAAAGGGAAACGACTCACCTCATTCGAGTTCACTTGTTCAAATATTTACTAGTTAAACTATGTTGAATAAAGAAGTTGGTTGGGATATCCACCTCAAGTAAAGCTTTCCATCCAAAGCTCTATTATTTAGATTCGATCTCCTTAAGCCCAAACCTCCCTTCGCCTTGGGCAGACTTATTTTCTCCCAACCTACTAATGTCCATTTCCTCTCTCATTTTGCTCCTCCCCAAAAATTTTATGGCCATCTTGTCCAACTCTTTCCATATGGTATGTGGGGCAACAATGATAGAAAATTTGTAGATTGGCATGGCTTGAATGATTGATTGCAAAAATTTAATCTACCCCCAAAGGTTAACCATTTATGAGACCAATGGTTAATTCTTTCTAGACAACTATCTTCAATTTTTTAAAATGCAAAGGGACCCCAAATAGACCACTGTGAGAGAAGTCCTTGTGAATCCCAAGATCTCTAAAATTTTCTCCTAAAGCCTTCGGTCAAGATTGAAGAAGACCACTTTGGATTTCTTATAATTGTTGACTTGGTTTGTGGACCTAAGATAAACATTAAGAGTATCTTTTATCATTCTTGCTTCCCTAAGGTTGGCCACTCAACCTCACTCCCATCAATCCTGTGTCATCCATAAACTGTAGGTAAGTCAAAACCTGCTCACCTACCTTAATACTTGTGAGTAAATGATGTTGTTTTCTCCTCAAGATAAGTTCTTCCAAACCTTTAGCCAATATGAGAAAAATATAAGGGGAACAAGAATCTCCCTAACGAAGGCCTCTAGTGGCTCCAAACAGTTGTGAGGGAAGACATTTGATTAACACTAAGTATGTCAAAGTAGAGATGCAACTCATGACCCACTCTATCCAATCCTGAGAGAAGTTGAAGGTTGCCATCATCCTCAACAAGAAACTCCACTCCACCCTATCATAAGCCTATGACATCCAATTTTATTAACATTCCTCTATTGCCATATTTTTGTATTGAGAGTATTACTTCCTAAGCTAGAACCACACCATCCAAGATTTGCCTACCCTCTATAAAACCCTCTTGTTCTGAGAAGATAATGTTGTCTAGGAGAGGTTTTAGCCGCTCAACCATTACCTTCATGATTATTTTGTATATAACATTGCATAAGGCGATAGGCCTGTAATCTGAAATATGCACCCCCTCCTCCCCTTTCGAAATTAAGGCAATGAATGTTTGATTTAATGCTTTAAGCATTCTTTTACTGCCCCTAGACTCCTCTATAACAACCATTACATCCTCCTCCAAGTTGTCCCAGGATATCAAAAAAAGATTGATTGGGAAGCCATTTGGACTTAGTGTTTTTCCCGTACTCATTCCAAAGACTACCTTCTTCAACTCCTCTCTATCAATGGGTTTAAGCAGGGCCTAGTTTTGTTTTTCAAAGATGATAGAGGGTATAGCAACAAGAACTTTCTTAGCCTTTTCATCTTGCAACATACCTTCCTTAATCAATTTAACAAAATAATCCATTGAATGGAAATGAATACTTGGGATCATATCAAAGGAGAGCCCATTCTCATCTTGAAGAGCTTCCATTATGTTTGTCTGTCTCCTAGCACAAGCAACCTAATGAAAAAATTTAGTGTTTCTGTCACCTTCCATTAACCAAGTGATTCTTGCTTCTGTTTCCAATAGATCTTCTCTTAGTTGTCAATGTCCTCAACCACTTTACGCAATTCATCATCCTCTTCTTTGAGTTGCTCTGCAATTGTTCCTATCCACCTCATCCCATCTAACTACCAATGGAGCTCTTTAGTTAGATCACCTCCATTGTTTCAATTGATCCTTAACATAATACTACTGCTTGTGGAATCTAAACATTGTTGTCACATATTTTAAGCATCCCTCTTCCCACCACTAGGGAATTTTCTTTCGAAGCTCCTCCGTTTGTAACCAAAACTTTTCAAATTTGAATGGTTTTCGATGTTGCCCCATCTTGATCCCCCCCTCCAATAGAATGGGGAAGTGATTCAAGACCTAACCCTCCAAAATCTGAAATTTCATATTCCATTTCATAAATGCCTCCTCTAAAACTAGAAAATGATCTAACTTCACCTTCCTGCTATGCGGCTTCCTCCTCTTATTAGTCCAAGTATAGTTGTTTCCAAGACTTTAAATATCCAAGTGTAACACATAGACCTGGGCAATCATAAGCTGATCCCTTGAGTCCAAAATTAACATTCCCCCTTCTTGAGCTCTGAATAATAATTTAGCATTAAAATCCCCAACAACAATTTAATCTAATTCCTCCCTTGAGACTCTCATATTGTGCACCGCTTACAAATCTAACCATCTAGGTTTTAAGCCTCGTAGAAATCTGTGATTACAACCTGCTCAGCTATCATATTGTTCCTAAAATGAGATGTGAGAACGCCCCTCCAAGCTATATGTTCCATTGTTGTCCATTCAAGATAGTTCTAAAGGTAACTATCCCCTTGAGGCCCCTTGGGCATGTACTTCCATTTGATCAACATCCCTCCAAAGTTTATTTATTGTTTTATACATGAGATCCAATGACATTTTGGTCTCCTAAATAAGTAAAAAAAATGTTTACTTTTCTCTAAAGTCCTCGAACAACAAAAATATGTTTTATTTTAGCATTGAAATTTGCAATCATATATTTTATTTTTTTAATAGATACAAATACTTTAGAAAATATAAATATATACATATTTTATAGTTTAGATTTATTATAAAGAATATATAATATATGTTATTTTATCAACATTCTACATCTTTCTTAAGGTGAATTGGGTTAGCAAGTTCATCGAGCTCTCATTTGGGAGATTATATGCACAACATTGTTGGCTAGTAGTTGCACTTGCAATAGGGATGGCAATACCTTATACTTATAGTGGTCATTATGGTGATGTTGGTTATTGAGGCTCATATTGACAAAATGATAGTAAGGGCATCCAAAGCAATTCTAATGGTGGTCTTGTAGTTATGATGGCCTCAAAGTTCCATAGTGTGTGCCAAAGATAGTTCCAACAATGTTAACTATTGAAAAAAGTGCCTCATTTGTGCCTTCACAATTTTACCTTTACCATAAGAATATACATTTGATATATATGGTATCTATGTTAGGGCTAACCCTAGTTAAAAAAGATACCAAACAATATAATTTACTCATTATAATCATGTTTCCTTTAAACTATTTCCCCTCTTATTTTCTACACCTTTGATATTACATTAAATTTGAAAAATGCATAATTGTGATTGATGAAAAATTTTATAGTATAAAATATCTTCAACCTACACGCAATTTCATGTAGAGGAAACTCAATTGTTGTATTGAGAGTGTTTATTGGTTGTCTATCTATAGTTGAATATGGTAAAGGGGATGCTTTGTTTGGTATTATTGATAATTATTGACACCACCAAGTGTTAGGGATGTCAAACGAAGGAAAAAAGCACCCTAATAAGTTGGGAGTCAATGTTAATGCCTTAATCAATTACCACCATACAATGCAAGTTCAAGCATCCAAGTATTCCATGGGCTGTTCCAAGTTCAACATTTAGAGTATTTTAACATTAATTAGATTGACTTTCACTTTCTTATTATTGCTTCACGTATTTCAATTTTGAAGAATCTAAAGTACTTTGAATTAGTAGTGTAAATTTACTAGTAAAATCCAATTAAGATTAACAATGTATCCAACTTGTCCAATTCGATTCCCTAGAGGATCAAGAGTCCCATTGACTTCATCTTACACAACAGGTTAGGGTTTATAGTGGCGACATCCCAATTTGATCTGGTGTCTTGCTTGTATCGGGCAAAGGTGTTACCAATTCCCCTATGTAACATAAAAGAAACAATGTATCCAACTTCAAATTTTTTTTGGATGTTCTAGTCATTTCATGCATTATCTAAAGAGGACAAAGATAGGTGGATGGATAAGAAATCTGTGTTAAAATAATTCAATATTATTAGCCTCACAATCCATGGTTACAAGATATTGGCTGTCTCATTATTGACTTCGGGTAGGAAGTATCTTTCAAATCTTGTCTTCGGTTTCCTCTCTCACCGAAAATGGTCCCAAGGTTACATCCCTTTTGATTTGTTATAACTTCCACACTTTGGAAAAGGTTTCATCTCTTTTTATGTGTTCAGCCTTTCTCATTTTGAGCTACCTTGACTTGTCTTCCAACCTCAATTTTACTGATTGAATTCTTGTACTGTGAGATACTTGTACAAGCTAAACAACCTTATTCTTTAAATTCCAAATGGAGGAAAACTGATTCTACATTTGGTTAAATATTAATAACACTATCCTACATCTCTTTCAAAAGAGTGTGCAACTTCCCTTAGAAATCTCACCATCAAAGATTATTTTTGCCCCTTCATTAGAAATTTCTCATGATGTGAAGTGTTGTACCTTTGAAAGAACTCACTAAAAGAAAACACCCCTTCTATAAGCAACTTTCATCACTTTAAGTGTTAACAGTGTTAGAAGACTCGCTAAGAGGCAACATAACTACATCCCTTTTCTTATGGATGATCTCTCATCCTTGATATGAAAAAGAATTCTTTCAATACAAACTAAGGTTATTTTTCTTCACCATATTAAAAATCAACAATTTAGCTTATTATCAAGGGCACGGTATGATTTTATGAAAATGCCAAATTATAACTCAATCACAACTATAATTATTATATCAGCAAAAGTGAAGAGCTCTCAAGCAACACTTAATCTTAGTTGTGGATTGTCCCTTGAATAACGTCATCTAAAATAAATTATTTCCAATCCTAAAACATTTATAAATGGCTTCACAAAGTAATATTTGATAATGTCTATTCTTTAATCTCTCATCCATGTATCATGGAAGTTGGAACTGTTGCAAGATTTCAATTTGCTTGAAATGAAATCATGCCAGACTAACTCAATAAATAAAACAAGGTACTTCCACTTTTATCTTTCATCTTGGTATTTATAAATGGAAGTGGGGTTTCAACAGATCAGTTTCTATTAAGTTTTTAAATGTCAACATTGAATGATTTTTTCCCTTGTAGAATTTTTAGCATCTCTCTGTTCATTACTTTGATTTGTAAATATTAGGACTTTCAGAAGAACTTTTCAAACTCAAAGCATCTTGTCTCATATGCAATTATAACTAATTGCAGATAGAATTTGTTGAATAGTTTATTAAAAGTACAATTTATAGCTTACTAAAAGACATTTCAAATGGGAAACAAGCAAGATTAGCTAGATTTATGCTTTGAATCCGCTCCCACTGTTACATCATCATATATTGCCACCATGCTTTTGCCCAGATAATTGAAATCCTCTAGACCCCTAGAAAACATTGGACAAGATATTTCTAGCCCACTACCAAATGGATGTGAAACATATCTAGCATTGGCGAGGGAAAAGAATTCTAAGTTGTAAAACAGTTGAAACTGGGAACCCAACCCCTTCTAAGAACAGCTAGAGTTTTGGCTTAAAACCACTGTTTGAAATAAAGAGTTTCAATACTTTCACCCCTTAGATTGCATTGATTCATACCAGGGTTGCCTACTCCAAGACATAGTTGGGATTTACTGCTAAAATCCTCTGATCACTAACAGCTGCCCTTGTTGGAGGACCTGCTTCAGTTGCTGGAGGTGGTATTCCATCATCAAGAACCACAAGGACCCCTTCCTGAGCTATCAAATGCTGCACAACATATGATAAACTTTCCTTAGCCCTGATTGCATCCAACAGTAGTAAAAATCCAGAAAAACAAGAGTAATAAATCATGTGTATAAACATCTTCCATACCTGTATAATGGACCTTACAAGTTTTGACTCCTCAAGTAATGCAGTCATACTTTCAAAAGCACTCTCCGTGTTCAGATGTTCAATGTACCACTTGATTAAATCCCCTTGTCTTAGACCTGCCAATGCACCCTCTGCAGAAACCAAATAATTAATAAATGGAACCCATTGTAGCATCTTGGACAAAACAGATTACCGACTGGTCAAAACATTAAAAGGATACTGCAGCAGTCTGAGGGTTTCTAGATGCCATATTTTAGCACAGTACAGAATGATTGAATGCATGCATTGGAACCAAGTAAGATTGTCTTCTATTAGCTACATTAAAAAAACATGAACAAGGCAACCATAAACAGTCACAATACCATCTCTAACTGATTCTTCATGTTGTCTAAGCCGCATGACAAGGGCTCGTGTAACTTTCTGGAAATGTTCATATGTAACTGTCGTTTTCTTCTGTGATTGGTCACCACCTCCGGTTGCACCTTCTGCCCCTTTCATAAACAAAGATATCATTAATTAAAAAACTTAACAAAGTAAAGCATTCCATCGGACATTAGAGAGCCCGCAGTTTCACATTTAAGGTAAGCTAGACACCTACCTGGAGCTTGATTGCCCCTTGTTTCTGGTTGGTCTTGCTGGTTTGCAGGACCCGGTTGATTATCATCATTAACGTCATCCTCGTCTTGAAAATCAGCCAGATTAATCTCATTTGAGTCGACACTGCAACAGGGACATTTTGGTGAGATTCATAACTTAATAAAGGCTTGTATTCTAGTTCAAAAAACATTGAAAAAACTGAAGTTCATTTGAAGAAAACCTGATTATAGATGTGCTTATTAATCTTGTTGCCATATGCACATGAGATGGCCGAACCTGGTAACATTTCAACATCAACAAATAATGATTAGAAAATATGCTATATTATCTGTTCACATTGCAGAAATTGGAAGCCTCTATACCTCAGGTTCTAGGTGAATGCGAGCAATAGCCTCAGACAATCTTATCAAAGCTTCCAATTGTCTCACTGTAATTCTGTATGCAACTCGACTACCAGGTGCAGCATCACCTCGCCTTAATGCTACATATGAATCTACCAAAACCTTTCTGGCTTCGGCGCCTAGCTGTGTTCAAGAACAATGATTGCTCAATCAATTATAAAAGTAGAAGCCAAGCAGTGCTAGAAAATAAAATAGCCAAGAAGCTCAGAATCATTGAGGAAACTGGCTCAGAATGGGTCAGCAGGGCATACAGTTGGCTTTAGTGTCTTTGCATAGGCAACATAGCGCTGAATTTGTGCAGTCGTAAATGATGGAGACAAGGCCTCCTCATGCTTTTGGTGAACTCTGACAATATGATCTGCAATATGGTGATCTATTTGATCATCGGGCTCATCTATCATCACATATATCAGGTCAAACCTGGATAGAATAGGAGGTGGAAGAGCTACATTATACTGCAAAACCAAACACCACAGTGAAAACCCAATCTATTTAGCATACCGCTCAAATCAACATTTATTGTCTTATATAATCTACATGCACTACCTTTAGAGGCTTGGATTTGTCATAACGCCCTCCGGTAGGATTTGCAGCTGCCAAAATAGAAGTGCGGGCATTTAAAGTTGCTTGAATGCCTGCTTTTGTGATACTTATTGTCTGTTGCTCCATAGCCTCATGAATTGCAACCTTTAGATTACAGTAATTTTTAAAATTGTCAGTCATGGATCAATAGCAAGCCCAATAAATTCACATCTACTTGACAAGGCAAACAGTAAATATGAAACCCATAGCACATGCTAGAAACTTACCTGATCCTTGACATCCATTTTATCAAACTCATCTATGCAGCAAATTCCGTTGTCAGCCAACATGAGAGCACCAGCCTAATACATGTAAATTAGTGTTATCATCAACCTCACATTGTTATAGAAATGCTGCATACCAAACTTATACAATATGGATTGGACAAAAGCTAATATCCTTGTGACATAACACCTGATGTTAATCTAATCACAACGTACAAGATGGCCAACCAGAAGAAAATCTAACAAACGGTTAAAACTGCACATGTTTTACATGCGTACAATTTATTAAAGCTTGAAAGAGACTAATAATGCCACCATTATATTTAACTACACTATTCTGGAAAAAACCCAATAATTTCTACAAGCCATAAACAATATTCATGAAAAAAGCAATAACAAAACAAAGAATATCCAACCAAATGGCATTAGCTCAAACAGTTATATTCTTCAACTTTCGAGGAGATCCAAGTTCAAATCTTGAAGCAATACATGCATAATTGCCAAACTATCGTAATACCACTTTCTGGTCATGATGTAATACAGGTGGAGTCCGTTCCAATCCCATATAACCAATTCTAAAAATAAAATAAAAAACCACGAATATCCAGATAGGAGATAATCTCAATACACACTAGCCATTCATTTGTCTGGCATGAAAGCAACATACTTTACTTTTATTACTGTGCTGAACAATAGGTTATAAGAACATAAGCAGACACTCCATACACAGATTTTTTAATTTCAAGCAGAAGATATAAAACCAAAATTCCAAACAAGTCCTTCAGCAGTTGAGATATGCTTAGTTCATGACATACATAGATATTTAAGTTTTTTGAGAACATAAAGCTAAAATTAGCAACAAATCTCCAATATTGTTAGTGAGCTTTAATAAGCAGATTGTAGAATTTAAACTAACAATTGTTGACCACTTGCAAACAAAATAATTTGTTTTAAGATATTCCTCCTAAGGGAAGTTGTAGGCCTTCAAATACACCTACTTAGGCCAGAATAATCAATTTTATAATCACTAGTGATACCAGAGTTTTGAAGTAACCATGACCCAGTCTAAGATACCATGCCACCATAATATCTTTCATTATAAGCAGGTGATGCTCAAATGTAACTACAGGAAACTGATATCTAATGCCTTCAGCTAATTAACTTTTGAAGACTGAAAGCCGCATGCAATTGTCTAAATGAAGATCACCCATACATGTACAATAATCTTATGTAACTTAAAGATAGCAAATACTAAAAATTTAATTGCAGGAAATCAATATTAACACGTTGTGTTGTTAATTCAGAAAACTTTCAACATGTTTCTCACAATCACTACCATTGCCTTTGTTTAAATGGAAATATAGTTCCACATGCACACAGTTTACAGTATTAGCAGGACAATGTAAATGCTAAAATGAATTCTGATGGAAAAATAAGGGATTAAACATGGACAGGCAAAAGATATATGCAATTTTTAAGCAATTTCATAATTATGACTTATATTGTTGATAAAAGTTGGCACACTTGTTATCAAATGGCATTAGCTCAACCAGGTAGATTCCTCACCACTCAAAGAGGAGGCCAAGGTTCGAATCTTGCCAAGAAATACATGGATAATATCCAAGCTGTTATAATACCACTACATGGTGATGATGTAATATGGGTGGGAGCCTGTTTCAATCCCATATAACCAATTGCAAAAAATAAGAAAGTTGGCACATCTGTTGATGCTTACTTCCAAATCCCAAGTGAAACATATTATTATCACAAAATGGATATAAACCAACAACCATTCAAGGATTAGCCAGTTTTGCATGTTTGCCTGAAGGTGTTTAATTAAAGCCAGAAAACATGAAATCAACAAAAAATAGATTCATTACCTCAATGCAGAACTCTCCAGTCTCTGGTTCCTTCACAACTGATGCCGTTAACCCTGCGGCAGATGAAGACTTCCCAGAAGTGTATACAGACCTAGGCACAATGCTTGAAGTATACCTGAATTATGCATAGTTGAAATAGGTGTTTATCATCATAATATGAAGAGTATTCATTGACATTTACATAAGCACTCTACAAGGAACTATATATGATATACTTTAACAGCTGGCTCTTTTAAAATCATATTTGCACTATACCTCTCAGCATTAGGTATTACTTATTAGAGTCATACAAAGCAAGCATGCAATTTTATATTGGCCATTGATGTGCTTTAGCTTAGAAAGCATGAGAGATAAGCATGTTTAGAATGTACAGGCCCTGATGGGTCTAAAACAATATATGTTTGTTTAATTTCGAAATAGAATATACACAACTTACAACATAACTACAAATTATGACACAATACCTAAAATGTATGTTGCTATCAATGGAACTGTATGCATGTTTTTTTAATAAATCTAATAGGTTCAGATGTTCAAGACTGCCTAACTAGACAGAAGACGAATAGCCTGCCTTTCAATTAGTTAGCAATTCAATAACAGAAAACATACTTCAGAAATTGTGACTTGGCACAACTGGGATCTCCAACAATACAGACATTGATGTCCCCCCTTAAATTGATGGCCTCATGAGTCTGCTTATGCACACCACCTACAAGCATAAGCAAAACAGCGCGTTTGATCTCTTGATGACCAAATACAGTCGGTGCAACACTTTCTACTAATTTATTAAAGAAGTCCGTGGTGCCTCTCATTCGCTGTATCTCATCCCTTTCTTCCATCTGTTCAAGTCAAACCACCATTATAAACTTCTGATTATCTCCTTTCTGTTGTAAAATAAAGAGTTAAGAAATACTTATTTCTTCAAATGACAAAGATACAGCCAAGAGCCTAAACTTCTCAATCTTCATTTTTCAACAAGAACATAAATCAAGGGCATCAACATCCCAAGCCTTCCTTTCACAAACAACAATATACAATCAAGAGCAATAATTTGTTGAGCAACATAATCTTCAGAAATATAGAGTTTATACTGTGACAACTTTCTTTAAAAGAAGAAATTAGTAAAAAAAGTGGCCTCATAGCATAAATCCAACATGTCAATCTAAACAGTATTCTTAGAAATATTGAGACCACTGTCATTCCAAAGCAACATATTGCTCAGAAAGGAGCTAAAATGATTAAGTGCATTTCTGGGAAAAAGTAAAGGCTGCAGTGAAAAAAAGACAAGGGTAGGCTAGATAACTAGAAACTTTATGAAGCCTAAAGAAAAAACACTTGAAAAAAACATACCAATTATGACAAAAGATAAGAATACAAGGTGTCAGTTAAGAATCCCTTTCAAGTTATACAGGTTATTGCATTCATTCAATTTGTATAGCTCACATGCAAATTAGAATAAAAACGTGAACTTGTAAAAGACAACATAAACTGCTCATTAATATCGTATGGATTATCAGATTCAAAATTTTAGATTGTATCAAAAAGAGATTAAGATCTAGCCAAAAGCTATAAACCCAGTTGACTAGTAAAGCAACCAGAGGATCAGAATATAGAAAGCATCACTGCTGACAAGGGATGTAAGTAGCACATTCAAACATGATATTGTAGTGTACTTACATTGTGTAGAAGAGCTTTTAACTTTAATTGCTCTGGCCAATAAAAGTTATACAAAGCGCTACAAAGTTGGAAGAAAAAAGCAAAAGGAATCACTCCATATTTAAGCATAAGATCAACCAAGTTTCATACACAACTAGTTCATAACAAATACAAAGACAACTGCCAGTTGATATGGTAACTGAGCATAAGGACATGTGTTTGGTATACTACTAGAAACAATTTACTTAGGATTATCTCCTAGTGTGTGTTCCTATCCAAAATAGGAAAAATGCTAATAATGAAGACAAAACCATGATATGCAATGATAGGAACAAGAAAAGTGACTAAAAGCTCAACATTTGGAAGAATATCTTTGGGTCAGATCAAGGAAGTTCCATTCTAAAAAACTGGCTTGCAAATCTCTTAAGCCATATAATTTAAAATTTAAAACATCAAAGCACCCAAAACTAAATTGAAGCCACTAACCAATAAAAGTAGAAAAATTACCGTGAAGTGGGGTGTGTCATCATCCTCACCATCCTTCTTTGCTCCTCGGAAATCAATACCTCTTTTCTTGTCATGCAGCTGCACAATATGATTGAAAACCAAGCACAATTCTTTGAGGCAATTATCTAAATCAAGGCTTACTTGTCAAACAGCAGTGCTGATCTAATATCATTAGGACAATACCAAACCCTACCTGAACTGAATTGGCAATAAACGCTAATCGATAAGAAAGATCCCGTACACCAAGTGCCTTAAGCCCACGGACTCCTTCATAACCACTAGAAGAGCTTCTATTTTGAGGACCTTCCCTGCGAGACTCTGCCCTGTCACCAGGTGCAGCCAAGGCTGATATGTCTGGTATGACAACAACTGTGCCTGTGAATATCACCCTGAAACAAAAAGAAAAAGGACAATCAACACCTGTTACCACATGCAAGTACAACAGTTTAACTTCCCTTCCCACACTCCCACCTCCACAAAATATCAAAATCATAAGTCCCCAAATTATTCAACAGAATGATGAGGAAGAATTTTAACGACTGCAGCAGCCATCTGCCAAGCATCCTTGAGTCAATTTGCCTGTGTGACTAAATATAACAGAATCTACTTCATTATAATGATAACCCATCTGTTTTCAAAATTCAAACAAGGTATTTGAAAACCTTACAACAAAGTCATACACAACAGAGAACTTACTTGTCACCAGCCCTTGCCTGCTCTACAATCTCATGACGAAGAATGACGTCTAGAGATCGTGGAAGAGAACCAGCAGGTATCTCTTTGGATGTTTCTTGCATTCGAACTCTCTGCCAATCTGCAAATTTGCTTTCTTGACGAAGAAGAGCCCACCTGTCTCGATTCGAACAAGTAGCATTTACACAGATAACAGGCTGCAAATAAAGTTACGAAAATCAGACTGAATAATCATGAAATTTGCAAAAGGCTAACAACTGGTTTTTCATTATTATTTACATATTTGGTCAAAAAAGCAAAGTTCTATGCACTAACTTTACAAGTTTTAATATCCTGTGAATGTTAAGATGTGTTTTGAAGAAATCATAGCAAAAATCCCTAAGCCCGTAATCATTCAGAAATAATATCAAGAAGATTTGGACAAGGCAAAAGAATGTATAGCATGCCACACAACACTATAAATTGAGTGTATCATGGAGAAATCAAAACCACATGCAAGTTATTCAAAAAATAACTGTGAGATAAGCCCACATCAAATATTATCATACCTACACAAATTACTTACTAGTTAGGATACAATGTATCGGGAAATTGGGAGACATTCAACAGGCTACAAAATCCCAAATACACTATCTAGATAAAAATAAAGCAATTTAAAAAAAATATTCAAGAATAATACATACCTGTGTATATTTGAATTGTTGCTCAACATTTTTTATCACACCTCCACAATCTAAACATTTAAAAGTTCCCTGTAAAAGCTCCGGTCGCACCTCACTTGTTCTTGTCACAACTCCACTTACAGCTACCAATTTCCCAATTTCGGCAGTGGTCAAATCTCTGAGTCTGTGCAAATGCAAACACTAAATTATAAGATTTTTAATCTTATGCAAACTTTATACGGTTAAAAAATAACTAAAATCTAACAATCCACTCATATAGAGAAACATGTTATCATCATGACAAAACAAACAGCTCACAGGACAATCAACCGATCACAAGTACTTGGGTGGTCCTAGATTCTAAACCTAGCTTCTCTTGTACTTATCTAAAGCCTGCTTCCACTATGTTATTCAATATCATACACTCTAAAGATAACCATAGAATACCATAGAATTGTCCTTTTAGGAACAAATGTCTAGGCTTCTTAATGTTAATTTAGCACCAAGTTTATAGTTATATTCATTACATACTTAAAACACAATTGAAAACTGTCCTTAGACATTACTTACCTCCTCAGAGTAGGAATATTATAGAATGCCAGATTGATATCCTTGTTGGGATCGTCATCTGCTATATAAGTAGGTCTATGCTGCATCACAAACCTCTTGCATGCATTTCTCAGATACGGTTCAAACCTGCAACACATAATATAAACAAAATGCTGAAGTCTAACAAAATACTGGGAACAACCAAATAAACCTTCAAACCACCTCAAGAGGCATAATAGCAAGCCTGCAAAAAATAAAAAAAGAAAACAGCATATACATTTTCAAAAGAAAACCCCTGAAGCCATCAAAGACAAACATACACGGTGAAACAAGGAAATTATTCCTGTATCAGAGGTTTTTTCCCTGGGACACAAGACAGCGAAGAGGTCAATTAAACTGTTTTTCACTTTCATTTTTATTTTTACTTTTAATTTTTAGTTCAAGCTGCTGCGGTTAAGAGCTCAAATTCTAGCCCATCCTTATTAGGATGCCCATTTTCAAAACGTCTGCTAAAGAAAAATAAGTAAAAATAATAATCCAGCAGCAAATACACATAGGGTGCCACAGGGGAGCAGTCCTGATACTCGAGTGATCAAACATAATTTCAAAGGTAATGGCCTCGGACCTCTAGTTCCACCTCTTTGCAGTCAACAAGAGGGCTTCCACTAAACAATTGAAGCCCACTCAACAGGCAGGAGATCAACAACATTCGTCACAGTAAACATGCTTAAAAGGAGATCCACAGCACCTAACAGCATCGAATGTCAAAAAGGAGGATTCATCCAGGCACATAAACAAAATTAAAAAGAATAAATAAATAAAGATCAAAGCAAAAGGGCAAATATACTCATGGGATTTGGGGCAGTGATGGAAATTAAAGTTTCATGACATAGATTAAGATTCTTGTTTTATGATTGAATCTTAACATTTAATCATATGAAGACTCAAATTAAAATCTTATTAAAAATACATGTATATTTACTAAACTGCTATAATATTCTATATGATCACTAATGAAGAAAAGGACAAATATTGCGAGTCTATTAGATACATCAAACATGGGATCAAGCAATGGATCATTAGGAATGAGAAAGGGCAAATATTGTGAGTCTCTTCGATACATCATAGGATTAAGCAATGCATCATTGGGAATGAGGAAACCACGAAAGAACGCATCAAGCTTAAATCCTTCCTCCACGATTTCCTCATCCTTGATGAGGAAACACAAATGATGTTTTCAAAACATCAACCCTGTAATGATGCATCCCAAAGGCTCACAAAATATCACACCTCATAGAGATTTAAGAGCAGCTAATGTTACCAAAATGTAAGAGAATATGAAACTTAAAAACCAGATCCCAATACGGAGCAAAACGAAAACCCTAAAAAAAAAAGTTTCAACCCTAAACGGCCTTCACATTACAAAATGCAACCACATAAAGAAAACAAGTCACTGGAAAATAAAGACGGAAAACGCAAGATGTTATAACAGACCTGAAAAACTCGTCAGAGATGGCCTGCTGCAGAGTATCGTCGAACTGCATGACGTGACTGAAATCGACATACAAGGTAGTGGACTCCCTGGCCCTCATCGACTCCAACTCCGCCTCGTACAACTTCTGCCTCCCCGACACTTCTCCGCTCACCGTCGAAGCACCCATGTCCACCGAAAACCTGCAAACAAACACCAAAAACACTGCATTTAAACAAAGCCAACTTATCGAACAGACCAAAAAATACGAAGGGGGCAAAGAGGGGCAGAGGATTTACGTGTTGAGAAACTCTAAGAAGAGATTTTCGGCCCACTGGGCCTTCGCATCGCCTGCAACTCCGCCGAATCCCTCCATTCTTGCTGAGAAGCAAGAAAAAAACGATAAAAAACAAAGACAGTAAGAAAGAGAAGGGAAGGGAATCGGAAGTTATGTGGATTGGGAGAAAGCCTGTGTTAGTTTTGTGTTGGCTTCGTTCTATGAAGCTTTCCCGCCAAAAAAAACGCGGGAAGCATAAATGACGTTATGTAGTATGGCGCGAATTTATTTATTTATTTAATTTTTTCTTTCTTTTTTAGTAAGTCGAAATATGATGGCATAATTGGGGCATGCTCCTCTGAGCAGAGGGGCCTATCTCACCATTATTCAAACTTGGGATGAAACACTCATAATATAAATAATATAAGGTTGAGGTGTTTCAACAAACATTTATATTATTTATTTAGTGTTATTCAAACACACTTTTTTTAATTTAATTGTTTTTTAATTTTTTTATTTGGTTAGTATAATAAATCTTTACCCTATCATAACGTTTAGTACATAGTCATATACGTTATAGTTTTTTTGTTTGAGTAAATACTTTTTATAAACATCTGCCGTGGGTTTAAATCTTAGTCACATCAACGATAATGCAAGTGACGTCCTTGTCGTAGACCACACTCATATATTATAATTTAAACCTTGAAACTTTAAAAAACCAAAACCTAAAACGCTAGACTATCCCTTAAAACATTTATTTATTTAATTATTACTCAATATAAAACATAAATAAAAATATTAAAATTATAATGTAGAACTTAAACCCTTAACATTATGGTACTTAAATCCCTGACTTATAACCTTTCAGCTTTTGATAGTGAGCTCCCCTCTCCTCTGTCAAGACATTGCGATGTTTGGTAGACATTACTATGTTGCATATATATGAGTAAAGGAGTAAAGTAAGGTAGTTTTTAATTTGTATGGGTTATAGTTTCATTTTACTTATTAAGAAAATTGTTTATGGGTAAAGTTTAATAGTTTTTAAAAAAATTATAACTTTTTTTAATAGTAGTGATATTTAAGATGTTATTAATTTTTTTTATGTATTAAAAATAAAATAAAATTAATAGTTTTTTTAAAGTTATATAAAATGAGGATGTTGTTTACTCGAATATATGTTTAATTGAGATAATGAATAATTTTTTGATGATTGAATTTTTATAAATATAAGTTAATTCAAAGTATAGGTGGTTAAAAAGGTTTCAGAAGAAGTATTTAAAAATGTCCCTGTACTTATCAATCTATTAACTGAAATTAAAGGCAACAATAATCGTCTATGAATGTAACTTGTTATTATTAATATTAAAATTAAAGAATATTACTAATAATTTATAAAATGAAAGAGGTTTTGCTTCATTAGTTAATATATAGGTGATACAGATAAAGACAAGGTTTAAATTTATATATTATTAAAAGGGTTATATAATTTGATGTGATTAGTTGATGTGACCTATCTTACCAAGGGAAAGGATAACCCTTTCAAAACCTTAGTTTTAAGGATACATATAAGAATAAAAGTTTTCATAAATTATGATAAATTAATGGTTTTTTTAAGTTATGTGTAGCTTTTATTGGGGCCACTTCCATTACGAAAACAAAACATTTTCCAACAAGTTAATTAAAGCATAATTCAACCTAGGTGTTGTAGGTGAGTTGGAGAGGAGAGGGCAATCCTCCAAGGGAGGTCCCAGGTTCAAATCTCCACCCTACCAAAAAGTTGAATTGGGTATCCAAAATCCAATTGATAATGTTGGTGCGGGCAGGGTCGGGTGTGACTCCCGAGTGACTTTGACGGTGTAGAACCCCTTGTTCGTTCTCTCAGACCAAGGCAGCCCCGCAAGGGGTTTTCGCTTAAAAAAACAAAATTAAAGCATAATTAATTTTATCTTTCTATTAGAGATATTCTTCCTTTGCCCTTCTATTAATGATATTCTTCGCCTTCCTCATACTTCTAAGTTTCCACAAAACTTTTTTAATATCAAATACCTTCAAAAAATTAAATTCTGTCAAGATGAAATTCAACATTATGAATGGTTAAAATATTTGTTGCTCAGCTTCTATAGCTAAAAATATTTTGTCTATAACAACCTCACAATTTATTAAGTGGTATTAGCTCAACCAGTTAAATTCCTCAACATTCAAGGAGAAGACCAAGGTTCAAATCTTGCCAAGCGATACATGGATCATATACAAGATCTGATGTAATACCACTATGTGGTGATGATGTAATATGGGCGGGGCCTGTTTCAATCCCATATAACCAATTGAAAAAAAACAACCTCACAATTTCTTAATACTTTTTTAGGGTTCTTATTCATTCTCCTAATATTCCAAGATATTATTTTCATTGTTATTTTTTATTTTATTTGTGGGTTTAGCCACACTTCTTATTAACACTTGTGATATTTGCTTCTCTTTTCCCATATCAATATGTCTTTGTGTTAATTTTTCTCTTTGTTTTTTCTTCTTGGGTCTTTCTCTTTTTTTTTTCATTTCCAACAATACTTTCATCTTCATAAATCTCCTCAATCTTCTCACACTGCTCATAGTAAGCCTTATTATCTTTAGGTTTGCCTTGTTCTCAAGGATCTGAAGTGTAAGGAATAACCTCAAAAGCACAATTTTCTTTATGTTGCCCTACAAACCCTAAAGTGCAAAGATGCTCTTTTGTAGCAATTACCTTTGTATTCTGCCCTAAAAACCCTAAATTGTTATGGGTTTCCTCCAACCTCATCTCTTTATTATTCTGCTCTTGAAACCTTAGAGTGAAAGGGATAACATCTTCACCACTTTCACTTTTATTACCTGAAGAGGATTCTATACTACTTGAGGAAAATAAAGATGATTTACCTGGAGTGAACTCGACCTCTTTTGATGTCTTTGTTTTAGGATTTATCTTCACATCTTCTTTTGCACCTTTAATTCCTTTTGAACTTACCAAATGATATTGTAGATAGACTTTCTTTGCCTCTTCTTTTGGAGTGGAATATCCTTCATCTGATCTAGCTTCTATTATTGTATGATTTCTTTGCTTTGTCTTGAAGTTTATCTCATGGATAGAATTTTTTGTATCTTTCTTCATAGTTTTCACTTTGCAAACTCTTGCCATGTGTACAATCTCATAACAATTGTGGCAACAAAATCCTATATTTTCATAATCTAATTGTTGATTCCATTCTCTTGATTCAAATTTAATATTAATAGATCATGGCAAAGGTTTTGAAATATCTATAGCAACATATATTCAAGTATATATAGCATACTTTCGCTCCTTAGAAGTTGATCCTTCCTTGATGAATTCCCTTAGGGTATTTCCAATATTCTTCAAAACATCCTTATTTATAAGTTGATATGGAAGTCCAAAAACCCTAACCCACACTAGAAGCTTCTTAATAGTTTATGTCTCAGCATAAAAAATTCATTCCATGGTCTCAAATAAAGTGCATCTCTTCCCCTAAACCATGGGCCACCAACCATTAATTTATCCCTAAATTCTAAATTGGAAAAGATGATGAGGATAAAACCTTAAGGAAGAATAGTTACAAAATATTTTGAATTCATCTCATCCTTGATACTTACTTATAGTGTAAGCTTCAATCCAAAAACCCTAGCCATGATCTATGGAACCTACATATTAACCCTCTATTTTTAAGAACCATTATATCATGCTCAATCATCTCATCCTTGATACTTACTTCTCGTGTAACTTCTATTACATGGATCGAACTTGCCATGTATTCGTTCTTCTATTATTTTCTAACTTGGGCCTCCATACTTCCAACCAGGGCATTCTATTTTCTAGTTAGGGCATCCTACCTTCCTATTAGAGATTTCAAAATTGACTTTCCTTCCACAATAGCTAATGGGGCTCGCTCTTGGCTTTTACTTTCTTTTGGTTTGTACTTCCTCTTAGCTCGCACTCCCTCTTGGCTTGGACTCTCTCCTGCCTCACACTTGCTCATGACTTGCACTCCCTCTTAGCTCTTAATTGCTCGTGTCTCTTATTTTTCTTGATGTTCTTTCGCGTCAACCTTTTTTGGAAACAATGTTCCATGCATTCGTGGTAAGTGTTTGGAGCATTGATGCACTCTGAATGAACTTGCCACTCTTTTGCCATGATTGAATCTTGGCTCACACTCTCTCTTAGTTTGCATTCCCTCTTAGCTTGCACTCACTCTTGGTTTGCACTCTCTCTAGCTTTGCACTCACTCTTGGATTGTACTCCCTTCTAGTTCACAATTGTCCTTGTCTCTTCTTTTTCTCAACATTCCTTTGCTTCAACAATTTTTTGGAAAAAATGTTCCATGCATTTGTGGTAAGGATTTGAAGCATTGATGCACTCTAGATGAACTTGTCTCTCTTTCATCATGATTGAATCTAGGCTCACACTCCCTCTTGGTTCACTCTCCCTCTCGAATCGTATTTATTATTGGTTTGCACTCAAATTTTTGCACTCACTCACACTCACTTCTAGTTGCACTTACTCACACTCACTTTAGTTGTAGTCACTCCTGAATCGTGCTTGCTTGCTACCGCACTCACTCCCACTTACTTCTAGATGCACTTACTCACACTCACTTTCAATTGCACTCACTCCTAGATCACACTCATACTCTTTGTCGCACTCACTCTAGGCTCATGCTCACACTCGCGATTGCACTCACACTCATGCTCATGGTTGCACTCACACTCACACTCACACTCACGACTGCACTCACTCCCAGTTCATGCTCGCGCTCGCTATGATAAAATAATGGTTAAATTATTTGAAATAGTAAATTTTAGATAAAATCATTAATTTAAATTTTAAAGGTTAAGTTATTTAGAAAGAGTAAAGTTTTGTAGGTTATTTAAAGAGGATAAAGTTTTATATTTGTGTATGAAGGTAACACAATAAATAATATGAATGATAATCAACTACCACCTATCTCTTATTATTTATAGAGTAATATAAACCTAATTTTGATGTTTGAGAGTTGAATCCTCATCCAAAAAAATATATACATGCTTTGATCATCGCTTGATGTAGTGAGATCAATCACCTTTTATTGCTTCTTTGTCCTGGCATTGTTCATTTGAAGAAGATGTTTGTGGAAAGCGATGTATTCACACTTTCTTTAGTGTGTTATCAAATGTTGAATCTTAAATGCTTGATGCATTAATTCCTCATTATCTTTGTTGGCTTCTAATTCAAGTTCTTCTATGGATGAAGAAGAATCACATTTGGAATGCACATATTCAATATTAGGTGATAGCTATTTAAATATATTGGATGCCCATTTTTGGCAGAACAAACTTTTAACTTATCTTGTAACTACCCTTGTCTTATAATACATGCATAATCCTTGTGATAGGTGGCTATACCACTCTCAGACTTACATGGGCTATGGTGTAATAGTTCCTAACATACCCTCCTTATTACATCATAGTCTTAGCTTTAGCTTTGTCTTCAACTCTTGGCTTTGGTTTCAACTCGTGGATCTTGCTCTAGCTCTTGGCTTCTGAATTTGACTCTTTGTCTTTTGACTTGATGAAATATTCTAGGGTAATTTTGGAATTTGAGTGATAAATTCTCCCCCCCTTAATGTAGACTTTGTACTAAAAATGCTTAGGAAAATTGGGTTCCATCAATCATGCTCTCAAAAAACACATTTATCATATAAACTTATTCAAAATCCACTACTTATAAATTCAATGCATGAAATATGTGTCTCCTCCAATGTCTTCATGTGGAGGATTTTTATCTTGAGCTATCATGCATCTTGTGTTGATTATTGAATTGATTGGTCACCGATATTTGTTGTGTGTTGCCATATCTTCTATGTTTACCTATCTCCACTTTGTGTTTTGATCATCACTTGATGTAATGAGATCAATCACCTTTTGTTATTTTTTTGTCCTGGCATTGTTCATTTGAAGATGTTTGTGTAAAGTGATGTATTCATGCTTTTTTTGGTGTGTTATCAAATGCTGAATTTTAAATTCCTGATGCATTAATTCCTCATTCTCTTTGTTGGCTTCTAATTTAAGTTCTTCTATAGATGAATAATAATCACATTTGGAACACACATCTTCAATCTTAGGTGCTTGAATATGCTTCATTTAAATCTTATCATTCATTTTGTTTTCTTGTGGCTTGGAGTGATCAACTAGGATATTAATATCCTTGGCTGTGTTATATTGTAGAGATTTTTTTTTTGTATGACTTGGATAATTTGGATGAGTCTAATTTTCCTGACCTATCATTTGTTTGGTTGCCTCATTAATGTGAGAAAAAGAATAATTTCAATGTAGTTTTCCAAAATTTCATTAACTTTATGTAGTGCTTCAATTTGTAACAGTAAGGTTTCTAAATTTCAAAAACCTAAATTGGTGTTGAACTCCTTATAAATCCCTAATTAGAAATTTAGAAAATAAAGGATATTTACAAATTTAATGTTTCAATTTCAATGTAGAAAACCTTATTCCTCCTAGTTAAATTATTTGCTAATATTTCAATACTTGAATTTCAAATAATGCAATTTCAAAAGGTTCTCAGGTTAAATTCTCCTTACTTCAATAGTCTTTCAAATCAATCAATAAATCATCTAAGGTTGTAATTTATCAATTTATTTCCTTATATCTCCATTCATTTAATTAACTAAACTTAACCTCTGTATTGATAAGCCTTATGCCTCCTTGACCTTTATGAAATACAAATAGTATATAAATATTAATATATCTTCTTGGAGGTGAGGTGCTACGTATTGGTTTGCTACTCCTTTGACTACAACTTGCAATCTAATTAGGCATTGTTCTCCTCACAGTCTTCAATGCTTACACGATGTTCTTTCACTGCATTTATTGCTCTTCCTTGTGTATAGCATTTTCTTCAACTTTGACTATCCTCCTCGTTCTTCCTCTACGTTCTCTAACCTTGAATGCATGTTGTTGATGGTTTGGGCTCTTCAAACCTAATTATATTATTTTTCTTATCTGCAACATGACACTCAATGTTTTCTTTGGGCATTACTTCTTGTTGCTTTGTCCAATTAGATGATGTTATGACAAAGTAGACGTTATTTTATGACATGTTTCCCCCTTTCTCAATGAGCGTTGAAGTGTTTTCAATGACTATTTGCACTCTTTTCTTTTGTGCCAAGTGGCATATAAATTCTTTAATTGATGTGACAAGTGGTGGATCCACTTCTCTCAATACTTGCATGTAACACTTCACCTTTCTTTGGTGCTCAATATTTCTTTCCTTTCCTTAACATTCTTAGTATCTTTTGCCAACGCTTCTTTCTTTCAATGGACGTTGTTTGGTCTTCCTTTTGTAACTAAAAGATACTTGGTATTCATTCTTCAATGCTTTCTAGTGCTTATTGATTTCTAATGTTTTATGGTGGCTCTTCTCCTTCAATGGATGCTCCTCTTCTACGTTGGTGGTTCCTTCTTTGGTGGCACTTCAATACTTCCTCCTTGGTGATTGTTTCACCACTTTGCTCAATAGCTTCTCAATGTTGTTCTACTACATATACAAGCCACTTTACTTGGGTAAACACTTTGCTTCTTGCTTTATTTATCTTCCATAAGACTTGTACCTTTATCCTTGCTTTGGCTTTGTCCTTATATTATATTTAACTTATTTCTTTTGTTGCAGGTTTTAATCCAATGTGGGCGCTACCTTCTTGGAGTTTTAGTCCCTTACTTGGTGTCTTTAGACACCTTGAGTATGCCATCTTTGAGCACTTATTCATTTCTTTCCTCTCCACTCTATGGCTTCTCCTCTTCGACTTGGTGATTCTACCACTAATAGCTATAACTTTTTGTGCCCCTTTGGTGTCTCTAGACACTTTAACTGTTGCCTTTATTTTTGCTACTTAAAAAAAAAAACTCAAATGTGGTGCTTTTAAAACTAGAAATGAATATGTTTTAACTTAGATAAAATACCTTTATTGCACTAATTTTTTTCAGATATTTTTGTCTCCTTTTGTAGCTTGCCTTCTTGTCTTTTTGTTATTCAAACTTGTTGTTCAAACTTCTCAAATTTACAACTATCCTTGTGCTTATATTGATGCCAAGACCTGCTCTTATCTCCTTTTCCTTTAATAATACTGCACTCCATTAACTTACAAAAAACAACATTCACTATATAACTTCTTCTTCTTATTACTTCTATTTCAAGCAATATTTTAACTCTATCTTTGATTGTTTGTAATTTGTAGGTTTTGAGATGAAAATGATACCTCCTTTCTTGGCTTGAATACCTTTAACTTAAAATCTTTATGCTACCTTTAATAACTCTAATATGATGCTTTAAAAACTTTAAAATAGACTAATTGAATGTTTGAAATATGAACTTTTATAGCACCAATATTGCATACCTATTTGCCTCCTTTTTGTACCTAGTCTTCTAGGTGATTTGGTTCACCTTTTTGCTGCCCCAAATTTGTAAACTTTGTAGCTCTCCTTTCTACTCAATTGATGCCTCAACCTTATCAATTTTACAACTTCAATTCCTTCTGTTTTGTTGCCCTAAACTTGTAAATATTGCAACTTTGATTGCTACCTTCTTTTGCTATCAAGCCTTCCTTTAATCGGCTGCTCAAGGGTACTCCAAAATCTGCCAAAATATTATTCAAATCGTAGCTTTACGTTACCTTCAAGTTTTTGTCCGATGACTTCAATTTCTGCTGTAAAAACCAGCACTTTTATCCTTCGTAAATCAACCTACAAACCTTTTATGTCTGTCCTCAAAAATTTTAAATTTGGTGGCCTCTTCTAGCTTCTTTCTCCTTTGATTTTCTTGTTAAATTCTGACTTCAAACTTGGTCTATTTACTGGTCTTCTTCTCAAGAATTTGAATGTATCGAGGTCTTATAGAATCCTTTCCAAAATTTGGTAAACTTCTTGCCAAATTATTTTTCCTTTTGGACTTGGTTTCAGATGGCAACAATTGTCCCAAATTCTTCTTTATCCGAAGCTTCTCCTTGCTTTCTTCTTATTTATTGAGATTTTTTCAAATCTCCTCCAATGGCCACTTCTTCAACTTTATTCAATAGGATTTTTTCTAGCCTTCTTCTTCTTTATCCTTCCAAGTTTTCTTAAGACCTCTTCTCTTGGATCTTCAAATTCTACAACTTCTCAAATATTCAATAGTAATTTTTTGGTCCTTCTCAATCTTCAATCTTCAATATTTATATCATCTAAATCTAGCATTTATTAAATGGGATCTCTTTCTTGGGTCTCCTTCTCAATATGTAGTCTTCTATCTTCTATGGGGACCCCTCTTGACCTCTTTCTCTCTTCTCAATCTTCAATATAGAATATTCAATCTTCAATGAGGACTTCTGTTGAGTATCTTCTTTCTTCAATATGGAGTCTTAAATATTTAAGCTTTAATGGGGACCTCCTTCTTGGGTCTCTTCAATATTATACCTCCAATCTCCAATGGGGCCTTCTTTATTGAACTTCCTTAATATTCAACGTCTACTTTTCCGCAACAAAGAACTAATCCCTGCATGAGGAAAGCACATAGAATTTTAGACAATCGAATATGAAATTCTTCTCTATCCGTTGCAGGAAGCTTATCAATTTCTAAGAACTCCATGCAAATTTCTATATCTCGATAAGTCAATAAACATCACTAGTTATCCTTCAATCTAGTGGAAAAAGAGATATTTGTTGAGTCCTAGTCTTCACGAGTTTTCTTGTGGCAAGACTCTAGCAAAATAATAATTCTAAAAAGTTTGGAAATGAAATATCCCTATCTCTTCTCAATCTCTCTTGTGGCTCTCTCTATCTCCTATCAATCTACCTTGTGCTCTAATACCATTGTTAGCTTTTGATACTATATATTTAAGGAAATACAACCACAAGAACTAAAATGAACATGCAATATTAAATATATGATAATGACAATATACTAAGCAAGAAAAACTCATAAGAAACTTCTACAATAACTCATAAAACTGCCATTAATGAAAGCTCATGAAAATAAGATGTTCATACAAAATATGGAGATCTCAAATGCTCCATGCTTCATATAAGTTCTACATTGTGTCTAACTTGTATTCTACTCTCCTATATATTCTCTACTATCATTTATGTTCCTCTCTCTCTTATCTATCAAAGGCCTATATATAATGATATATGTCTCTTGGCCTTTCACCTACCTATGACTCTTCATCTTCCTATTCTATGACTCGTGTATACATGGACTAATGAACATTTACATCATCAAGTACTTTCAACGCTTGTGCATTTATTACATTGTATAGAGTAAATACTAATCAAACTCCTAATCTAGATATGTAACCAAGGTGGTACATTGGCATGTACCAAATAATGTATATATTCTAACAATTCAGTAATTGTTTGATGAGTCGTAACCCTCTACATCATATACACCACTACCTCCACATCCATAGGTTGAGGATAGAGGGAAGTAAATCATGTTATATGAACCAAATGTAATACTTGATACCATATATACTACACATGGAGTCTCAAGACAAGGAATGCCTATTTCACTCACAAATGTGGTTATATCCATTTTATTTTATTATTGATAGTGAGAGTCAAATTTTTTTTATTTTGCTCAAATGGTGAAGGGTTTGAATTTGTTAAACACTCCATACCCACAACTATATAATATTGGATGGTTACAACAAGGGAGAAATATTTATATCACTCAATAATATATCCTTTCTTATACCATCAAGCTCTTCAAAGATAAATTTTTATATGATGTTATACCCTTTTATGTTTGTGATATGATTTTGGGTCAACCATTTATGTGGAAGAGGTATGGTGTATATGAGACTATAGGTATATCCTCCCACCTATGATTCCTTAATTAGTACTAAATAGTGCACAAATATGATATCCAAAATAAGAAAATTTATTCTATTGATGATCAAGCCATAAAGAATGAGGATCATCGCTACATCAATTACAAGCCCTACACAACAAAAGTAGATAGACCAAATTATAATAGAGTATGATGACTTATTCAAGTCACCAAGTAGATCTCCAATTCATTGTGAGATAAATAATTTTATTGATTTAGTTTGTGGTTCTCCTTTACCTCATACACTTGTTTATCATAGATCAATCCTTGAAAATTATGAAATCAGGAGTCAGATCCAAGAATTGATTCAAAAGAGGTACACTAAACCAAGTGCTTCATCATATGGTAATTTAATTGTCATAGCTTCCAATAAATATGGAACATGAACACTCTATATTGACTATAGAGCTTTAAATAAAATCACTATAAAGAACTACTATACACTTCCTTGAATAGATGCCTTGACAAACTGGCCCTATGATACAAAGTCCTTCGTAGAAATTAATCTCAAATATGGTTATCATCAAATATTCATAGATTCCATGAATTTATGAAATAATGCATTCAAATACAAAGATGATTTATTTGAGTGGATGGTTATACCTTTAGCTTGACCAATGGACCTACCACATTCATAAGGATGATGGATGACATCCTACATCCCTACACCAAATAATTTGTGATATTCTACTTAGATGATATTCTCATATATAGTAATACATAAAAGAAACATCTACACCATGTACAATAGGTGCTTTAGATTCTTTGAAGACAGAAGCTATATGCTAATTTGAAGAAGCTCATTTGGAATATTCAAGATTTAGTCCCTTGGGTATATTATTGATAAAGAGAAAGTCTACGTTGATCCTAAGAATATTCAAGTAATTAGAGATTGGTCTACCTCAAAAAATTTAATAAATATTTGCAACTTTTTTGGGCTTTCCAATTTCTATCGAAGATTTGTATTGGGGTTTTCACACATTTATTGGCCACTACACCAAGTGATAAAATATGGTGCCAAATCCAAGTTCCATTGGGAATATACACATTAAAAGGTATTTGAGAGGTTGAAGGACCAATTATGTTTAGCTCCTACACTTTCCTTGCCTAATTTGTATCAACCTTTTAAGTTAATGACTGATGCATCTGAGTATGAGTTGGGAGTTATTCTCACATAGCATGAGCAAAAATCTTATAGATTTGCCCCTCAAAATTTATCCAAACAAGTAAAGTCAAAGTCTCATCCTTACTCCAAGCTAATTAGTGATTATATCTAAACAACAAGAACTATCATGAGAATATAATAACTAAAGTTAATAATACCTACTTGGATTTTACTAAGAAATTGATGAGTTAGTAGTGATTTTCTTGGAAATTTCTCTGTGACTTCTTGATGCCAACAAAATATGTATGATTTCTCATTGACTCTATTTTTGCATGATAAAAATGATATATTGTGATTTCTCTACAAATTTTCCTTATATGGGTAAGAGTATATTTCATTGATTTAATTGATGACTTTTGTAGGAGAACACATGTAAGTTTTGTCTAGCAAAAATCATAAGCATTCTTAATTTTTTTATGATTTAAAGATTATGTATAGAAACAAAGTGGAAATTTTAAAAATGAATTATGAATAGAAATGGATGGGGGTTTTATCTGCGATGAGTTTCAAATTTTACAGAAGAATTGGATAAACATGTAGTTAATAGTAAGCTATATACCATAAAAAATAGTGTGGTATAATAGAAAAATATAACAATTGAAGAAATAGCTAGGTGCATGATAAATGCTAAAAAACTTCTAATTTTATTTTGGGCATAAGTTATAGCATACTCAATTTACTTGTTGGATATATATCCTACAAAGAGTGTGATGGGCACGATACTAGAATAAAATCAGTTGTGGATCATATTAGTGTTTTTAGCTACATTACTTATTCTCATATACCCAAAGAGAAGAAGCAAAAAATTGATGATAAGAGTGAGCATTTTTTTGTCATAGTAAGGATAAAAAGATTTACAAATTGTATAATCTATAATGAATAAAGTAATAATTAGTCACTATGTAATTATTAATGAGGAAATAATATGACAACTACAAGAAACTTTACAATAGAAAAAGTCAATAAGTGTGCAAATACAGACATCATAGGAAGATAGAACCACTTAGGCAACAATTTCTAGCAGTAGCTTTAGTAGCATTGATAGTGTAATTTTATCTCCCATAACTTCTACAGGTGTAAGTTTAGAATCAAGTCAAAGTGCAATACCACAATGAAAGATGATTTTTTTAACAAAATCTATAAAAGAACTCCTAATGTTGAAGATATTGAAGAAATTACAAATTTAGATTTATTTTCTAAAATTGAAATAACCAAATTTTTTTGAACTTATATTGAAGCACATCATATGGTCCAAAGAAAACGATTAAGAAATATATGCAATTGAAAAAAATGTCACTTGGAATTTGGTTTATCTTCCTCAAGATAAGCAATTTATAGGAGTCAAATTGAAATAAGGCAAGACACATCTTCAATTAAAAGGCTACTTACAAATTGATCAATTGAAACGCATAATGGTGGTGAAAGGCTACTTATAATTATAAGGTATAGACTTCAATAAAACCTTCACTTCTATTGTCTTATTAGATAAAATAAGAACTATTTTATCTTTAACAAATCAATTCAACAAATATATTTTTCAATTGGATGTCAAATTTTCTTTTATATAAATGGTCACTTATTTCTTGATGAAGATATATTTGTAAAATATCCATAAGGTTAAGAAATTATATGTGAAGAACATAAATTTTAGTCTAATATTTTTGGGTTGGTTAGCTATATAAATAGGGATGAGGCAACATCTCTTGATAATATAAAAAGTGCTTGAGGATATCTTGAAAATATTTTATGGTCTTTAAAGAAGCAATCAATTATCTCCTTATCCTCAACAAATATAGAATACCTAGCAGTAACTTTAACTTCATGCCAAGCAATTTGGTTGAGAAGAGTATTAATAAATCAAAGATAAGAGAAAAATATCACCACTACTATTTATTGTAATAACATATTTGTAATTGTAAGAATGAAGAATCTTGTCCAAGGTTCAAATCTCGGGCCTCGCTGGACTGAACGCTTATCCCTTTCCTGGTGCTTTCAGCGGCGTAAAAGGTTTAAAATGATTGTGGCATGGTGGTTATAGGGGTGGACTACGCAAAGATCTGTGTGGCGACTTCTAGGGCGGACAATGCAGAATACTATGGCGGCCATAAAAGCCGGACAGCCTGCTCGGATTCGTGGCGGCTACCGATTCCACCATGTAAATTCAAAAAATAAAATAAAATAATGAAGAATCTTTTTTCCATAGTCGTATCAATCACATTTAGATACACCATCACTTTTTAATTTGCTTGAGAAAAATCGGTTAAACTTGGGTCTCCCACCCTTGAAAAATCATAACTCTATCATTGAGAATTTACAAACATATTCAATTCTAATCTCAATTGAGATGCTATAGCTAGATACCTACATATTTTTTTCAAAAAGTCTGAATTCTTGATATTCTTTTTTTGGGTCTTCAATTTTCTTTGTAAATAAAAATAGTTGACATCCTTCTTCTTAACATATTCCAATCTTGTTCATCCATCCATCCAAGTGAAATTTTGATTAGTGGTGGTCTTTGATGATGCTACGCTACCATTGTGAATATCCATAACTACTATGTTGAATCCATGCTTCTAGTGCTCTACTTTGATATTTTGAATGGTTGGTCTTGTTGTTCCTTGATGATGTTGCACCCCTTTGAAATCTAAAACCAGTATGCTTTTTCTTTCAAACAGTGTCATACTTGTCATAGGATTCTAGATCCTATCTTATTAATTGCAATAAATAATTGAAATATTTGTTAGAATTTGTAGAAGTACAAAGAATCACGATTTTAATAGAATCACTGTTGCACTGATAAGGAAGAACCCTCCAATGGGAATTAATTAAATATAGATTCTTTTCTTGCTTGATGTTTTCCTACAACAATATCTACCTGATTTTATATCTAAGGTTATTATGAAAGGACACGATGGTCCATTTGTAAGTATAAAACCTAATTAATTAGATAAATAAGTGATAAGAATAGGTTAGGATATGAAATCCTAACATGCCACCCTCCCTAAAAGAATCTTTGTCCTCAAAGCTAAAAATGAGGAGCGCTTCCCAAGTAGCATTTGCTCAAGTTCTTGCACCTATTTAATATCACTTTTTTGTAAGCAGGGATATCTTGAAGGTCAAGGCTCTAGTGGGGGATTGGCAGGAAGAATAGTAGGATTGTGACGATGGTGGGGGGCAACATTTTTGGTTCATTAAATACTTCAGCATGATATGTTAGGAGTTGTTGGCATCTTGGCATCTTGTTTTGGTCTTCCTTAGTGGATTGCATAGAAAATAAGTGTACAACCATACCTTTGCCTCCTTTGCAAATAATTTTTTCCATGCGGTGAGAACTCACTATTTGTGAGGAGCTAGATTGTAATTCTTTAAGAGTATATATCTGATTGTTGGTTGTGAATTACATCCATAATGCCTCAAAATCCCATTGGATGGTCCCGAGTGTTCATAACCATTGCACCCCTAGGACAATATCACATCCTCCTAATGGAAGTGCATACATGTCATGTTTCATGTTGTAATCGCCCATGGTGAGCTTAATATTCTAGCACTTCCCTTTACAAGTGATCCTTCCCCCATTACCAATCGTGACCTCAAAACTATTATAGGGTTGTATATAGCAATTATCTTGTTTTGCCACATGGGGGTCAATGAAATTATGGGTACTACCAGAGTCAATGAGCATAATGAGGTTGTGTTGTTTGAAGGACCCTAGAATTTTCATAGTTTGTGGAGAAGAAAAACCAGCGAGGGCGTTAAAAGAAATTTCGAGTGGACTTTTAGTGCTATCATCGGGTGTATCTATTACTACTACTTCTATCTCATTTTTTCTTTTGTTGAACTATAAGGATTTATTGCATCCAAAATACATAACGTTTGTATAGTGCATTTATGATTTGGTACAAATTTCTCATCTTAATGATAATAGAGGCTTTTTGCTCATCATTCCTTCTCAAATATGAGATATTTAATTGGTAAGGTTGGGTTAGGTTTGGGGGTCATGTAAGCGATTTGTGATTTTCTAATAGGTGGTTTTCCTAATCGATGTTGAGCATTGAGTTTATCTTCTGCTAACTTGGCCAATCCAATGGTCTACATCATGGTACTAGGATTGTACATTTGTACCTCCAACCAAATTTCTTATTTTAATCCATTGATGAAATAACTTTAGAAAAATGAGGCATCCAACCCTGTTGTGCGATTGGCTAATTTCTCAAATTGAGCTTGGTATTCACGCATCGAAGTGGTTTGACATAGCTTGGTAAGGGCTCTTGTGAAATTTTTGAATTTACTAGGGCCAAATCGTACCAATAGATTCTACGTAAAGTCTAGCCAAGTAGGGATGCCATTAGTCTTTTCATACCACTGGTACCACTGGACAACCTCATTTTCGAGGTGAAAGGATGCAATACAAACTTTTTGTGCCTCCAAAATCTGGTTTAGGGAAAAGTATTATTCTGCCTGATAAATCCAATTAGTGGGGTCACCTCCTTCAAATTTTGGAAAATCCAATTTAGTTGTTCTTGGAAGGATGGATGTTTGTGGTCCCCCAAGATGTATCGGGTGTGTCGACCCTCTGATGGGTTGGCCAGCTAGAACTAGTGCCATATTTTGATTCATCATATTAACAAAGTTATTTACATTGTCTATCATCAAGTGTATCCTTGTTATATTTTCCTCAAAATCCTACCTCATAGTGAAGCTTGTGGTTGAGTTTTTCAAGAGTAATGTCTTGTGATATCTGTCCGTCAGCCATTCGAGGAGTAGTTTGTAAAAATTCAAGTTTTCACAAAAATTAAATTTTAAATTTTGGTAAAAATTTGAATATAGTTGACCCAAAATTTAAATATAGTTGGCCAAAAATTTGTTTTTAGCAACTTTAATTTGACCCAAAAAATTATAGCAACTTTAATTTGGAACCCTCCAACGGTTACGAATTTCAAATTTTGAATTTACTATGTTTACTTTTTTGGGCGGGAGAGCACTGAAAGGTAGGAAGCAAGAGGCTAGCAAGGGGAAAATCGATAGCAATAGGCAGGAAGCACAAGGTAGGCGAGGTAGGATCGAGGTAGGGTGGAGCATGAGGTGGGATCGGGTCAGGGCGGAGCACGAAGGAACAACTGGACAAGGCAGAGAGAGCACGAGGTAGAAACATGGTAGTGGAGAGGGCATGAGGTAGCGATAGGGTAATGGTAAGCACAAGGTGGAAGATTCATGATAGGGCGATGGTAAGCACGAGGTGAAATATTCATGACAAGGCACATGTTTGCAAAGCTCATAAAGTCAGTGATAGTTGGGAAGCACGATGTGGGACCAGGGCAGAGCGAAAGGCGGTTGATAGTCGCACGAGGGTTCTTGTGACTACCATATGGTAGTCACTTCTCCTATGTGCGAAGAATCCTTTTTAAACCTTTGGCTTCCCTTTGCGGGGAAGAATGTAGGATAATTACCACTTCTTCCTTGATAAAAATTAACTAGATGATGACGACAAATAATTTAACGATGACTGAAATATACAATCCCATGACGACACAATTTTAACCTTAGGTTTACAAAATTTATTTAATATTTTTCTCCAGATTTTTCTATCGTCTCACCAAAAAATGACATCGCACGAGGGATTGAATTTTTTGATGGCTTCCACGATGTTTTATGGCATCATTTAGGATCTGGTAGTGATCATTCTATCGCTAGAGATGACACCGCACAAAGAGGTGATTTGGAATCACTCAATATGTTCTAATGCTTGTTATGGTGGCTGTGAACGATGGCCGATTGCACGTTGGTTTTAGCTATGAGGGATCAACGATGGAGAGAAAAAATTGTATTCGTATTTCTAATTTTTTTTCTTTTGATGATGCTGTAGATGGAGACTGAGTGGATGATTGTTTCTTTTGAATTTATTGCTCGTATGCAACAACATATGGAGGCTACGATCAATATCTTCCTATAGTAGTGACAGACTTCGAGCACTCGCAAGCAACTTGAGTGTCTGACCCACTAGGTATCCCCAACAATCATTGCTTTGATACCAGATGATAGAATTCTAGATCCTATCTTATTAATTGTAATAAATAATTGAAAATATTCATTAGAATTTGTAGAAGTACAAATAATCATGGTTTTAATAGAATCACTATTGCATTGGTAAGGAAGAACCCTCCAATGGAAATTAATTAAATATATATTATTTTCTTGCTTGATGTTTTCCTACAATATTATCTACCCTATTTTATATCTATCTAAGGTTATTATGAAAGGACACGATGGTCCATTTGTAATTATAAAACATAAATAATTAGATAAATAAGTGATAAGAATAGGTTAGGATATGAAATCCTAACAACTTGATGCCTTTTTGACTCCATGTAGATCTATAATATTGATACCTTAAGCCATGTCTCTAAGGTTGTTGCCACTATTTATTTTTTATTGGTAAAAGGGGTTTGAAAGGGTCTCATAAACTTTTACAGAAAGAAAACCATTATAAAAATATCCATAGAGGCAAAAAGGAATAGGAGCACCAACCCTGGATGAGAGCCTAGGAGAATCCTAACACACCTTAGGATATCCAAAATAGGACAAACACAAAGACATGAACAAGCCCACGCAGGGGCAGAACCAACAAAAATAGAAGAAATACCCACGTAGGGGTAGAAACAACAAAATCTAGACCTTCCCAAAGCAAACCCAACCCAGGATGCCCGATTAGGCATTTACACTGTTGGACCCTTGGCCATTATCTGCAATGCCTACTCCCTCAAAGTTTTTGAACTCCTCGAGGATTTCGTATTGGCCCTTATATTATTCTAGGAGGGCATCCGCTTGAGCCAATAGATAAGAAATTGTCTTATCCGCCCACTCGAGAGCCTTGAGATCCTGAATTTCTTGGAGATGCCCATGATTTGAGAGATTGGGATAATTGGTTAACCACGAGAACAACATCGGTGCTTGAGTAGAAGTACCCCCAGTGGGAACTGATCTCTTGGTCGGGTTATCCTTCTTAGGTTGGAACAATAACAAATAATCTGAGACTTCATCAATGATCAAAGGAGTTTTAAGTTTATTACAACCTACCTTGGTTCGAATGGGGTATCACCCAGGCTTAGAATTTTGAGAACCGAGGGTATCCTTCTCTCTAGTCATAGAGATAAAAGTACAGTTGGGAGGAGGAGACACTAGAATGTCTCTCCCAATGTCCTCACCAATATCCCCACCAATGTCCCCACCAATGTTAGCAGGATCATCGACTATGAGAGTAAGGTCGATAGGGCCAAAAACTCTTCGATTCTACTCAGCAACAACATGGTTGAAGAGGATAAGATGGAGGTATTGATGAAGGGGATATAAATAAATTCCCCTTTTGATGTTTATTACTGACCTTTCCATTGAACTGAACACGTACCTAAGAATATTGATCATTTTTTCCCTCGAAGGTGGTTTAGAAAAGCCAGATGATAGCTTCTCAAAATTTCACCAGAGTTATCAAGGGTGAAGTACTGAAGAACAGTGACCATGATAGTGTTCCATGACTTCAACAACTTCTCTCTCACAATACCCCCTTTCTCCTTGCCTAGGGAATCTCCTTTGTCCCTGAAGAGGGCCAATTCTCCTTGGAGGGAATGCTTCTCATGGTTGATAATTTATCCATCGTTAGGGAGGCCAATTATTTCGGCCATTAAATATACCATGATAGTGAAACCCAGGTCTCTAAGGACAACATGTCCTCCATTACATGGGCAAACGAAGTCTAGCGACAGGTTTGGTCCATTACCATTAACCAACTACAAAAAAATGAGGATGCCATGGTATCTGAAAATGTCTTTGACCAAAGGGGTGAGATGAAGGGAGGATGGTTTGATTTCAACCATGGTGGGAGACTTACGTAGAGCAGAAGAAAGAGGCTCAGGGAAGGAAATGTGGTGAAGATGAAAATATGATAGAAAGGCAAGGGTGAAAATGAGGCTAGGGGAAGGACCTAGAAGGCATCGAAACACAAGGTGAATCATGGTCCACATTATCCAAATCAAGCGAAAAGCTATAGACATGGGTGAAAAGGCATGCCAACCAATGGTATGGAATAAATGGAGATGGACGTGGATGACACCAAGGCCGAAAAATGGGGTATTCTAGGTTAGAATCTAGTGAAAGAGATAACCAATCTTGTTGGGTAGGGGTACGTGGTAAAAGTACTAAAAATGGTTAATGATAACGAGGGTCATGGGATTCCTAGTATAAAGGAAATCCTTCTGACAAAGGATACTTGACAGGGGCACCGTACTAGAAATGCACACAAACCAACTCACAAAGGTAAAATTTACGTGGTGATAAGTCATCATGCTTTGGTCGAAGACAAGAAACCAAACAAGAAACCCAAAGATCCTTGAAACTGGAGCGATGACCAAATCAAAGCTGAAGGAATAGGAATCAGATGACATGGCCAAAAAATGATTACTCACAATCTGGCTTAGAGTCCCAATGATGAGGGTGAAGAACTTACCATTAATATCAAGAGTCTTGGCACATATTTCAAACATAGACAAAGAAAAAACTAATATGTTGTAATTCCAAGGGCCCACTTTGTTGAGAATTGGATTTGGCCAAGTCTTGGAAAAAGATATGATGTCATTTCTATAGAAGTCATTATACGTGGGAATCCACTTGCTAAATATGTGATGAATAATCCTACTAGAGATTTCATTGGTGGTACAAGTGGACAACTATCTGGAGCTTGGATCTCCTTTTACCTGTCAATGATGGAAAGGGTCCAGTTGGATGCAGTGAATATGAGATGCCTTGCTGAGCGAGGGTTGACCACTCAAGAATGTGCCCAGTCGAAGGCAATAGGACAAACCTACTGTGCTTTGCAAAAATTGACCAATGAGAAAGTTGTGATGAGAACGAGCTTGGAACCAATGAGGTACAAGCTGGTTTCTGATCCCAACACACCAAGATTTATTGTTTGTTGATTTCAACAACATTGATGTCAATAAAGGACTGGAAGAAGGAATCTCTCCACACATTGAGACTATGTTCAGATATGCTCATATTTGCTAAGTGGCCAGTGACCCGATTTCCTTCCTTATAAATGTGGCTCATCCTTATGTTCGAGAAAGAAAGTATTAGATGTTTGATTTTAGTGATCATGTTGGAGATGTTCCACAAAGTTGGAAGAGTTCCTGTTGTCAGGCAGTTTATGATGTTCTTTGAGTCCCCTTCCACCAAGATATTGGGGGCCTACAAACTATAAAGGAGAACAACACCCTGATAAATAGCTCTAGCCTTGGTGAAGTGGCTAGAATTATGGCCCAAGTCCTCATCATAGGCCAAGATAATGCTTCCTAAATGGTCCTTAATGATGCCACCTGCCTCTGCAACCCCAATATTACCTTTGATCATTCCATAAAAGTTTAACTTGAGGAACCCTAAGGGGGGAGGGGTCCATTTGACAAGGGAGTGATCTACCGTGGGAGAGACATGAATGTGAATGCCATTAGGGATCCTGAGGGAAGAGACTAGAAGAGCTTTAGATATTGGCTCAAGATCATCATCATCATGGGTGATGGACACATTCTCAGTAGCTACAATAATGATTCTAGATAGAACATACTTCTCATTATGAATGGAGTCCACCAGATCTCCCATAGGAGGTGGGGAAGGAAAAAATACCAAAAAGTATTCAGACGATGGCCTCTAAAACGGTTAGACCAATGGACACAAAGATCACTTAATAGGGTAGTCGAGACCTAGGAGATGCCAATAGAGGAGAACAGGGATGAGAGAATGTACTGGAAGAAAGGGTAAGACAAAAGGATGTATTGGGCAGACTTGCAGTCCATGTGGCAAAGATAACAATGGTTGGGGATGGAAAATTTGTGATGATGGAGGTTCGGGATGGTGAGGATATTATCCTAGACGACAAGCTAGAGGAAAAAATTGACATTAGGGATAATATGGGGTTTTAGGATGAGCTTGGAAGGAAACTAGGGAGGGATAGGGTTCTCAGTGAGGGCATAGGCTGACTTGACGGAGAAGAGACCATTGGAGTTGGGAGCCTAGAGGATGGAGTCTTCCATAGGAGAGGAAGGAATGACACAAAGGTGCAGTAAGTTTGAAAGGTCAGTAGAGGCTTGCTTCTGCTCATCATTGAGGATGTCAATAGGTAAATATTTCCAAGAGTGGCTATTGGGAAGGAAAATATTGCATACCTTGGAACCAAATAGGGCATCAGTCACCAGTTTGAGGTACAAGAGATTCTCACACTTATGAAGCAGATTGTTGCCTAGCTAGAGGTCTTCTGAGAATCTTTGTTAGGATCCCATCCTAACGTTATTTTGTAATTCTTATTATTATATAACAACCCACTTCCAATGTGGGGGTATTCTATTATAATGTTATTTTTTAATTCCTCGTAATGTATGTGGTAAATAAGACACCTAGCCAAGTGGTGCCATCACATGTAACCGTTATCAAGATTGTAACCGATGGTGCCATTGCATATAACCGTTATCAAGATTGTAACCGATGTTTGGTAGAAGATTCTAGCTTGAGTGGCATTTTGCATGTAAGCCAACTCTTGAGCCTTTAGGTAGGATTGCATGTAGCTCTCTTTAAAAGGCATGAAGCCATATATGAATGTATCTTTTTGCAAGCTAATAAAGTAGTGAATGAGGTTTCCCCCTCGAAGAGGCCTACGATTCTGAGTTATTTGTGATATTGTTTCAATTATGCAATTACTTTTTGCATAGTGTTATTATGTTATTTCATGTATTTCAGTTATCTTTTAGTATTTTGTATGTGTGAGCTTTATTTCAATAGTAGGTTCCTTACAAGTGGTATCAAAGTGCTTTCCAGGGCCAAGTTCTGCTACAACTACAATAATTTTTGCTCAACCATTTTCGCTTGTTAGGTATAATTTTCCTATGTTTTTCATTCCATTTCCTTTATTCAAAAAGCCAAAAAAAAATATGCAAAAACCCAAAAAAATACCTTTTTTTTTTTTTTTTTTTGTAGTTAAGTAGGCAAAAATCTTGTGTCGTGGGTTTTAAAATATCATGAAGGATCTATAATTATTGGCTAAGCTAGATAAACCATAAAGTGTCTAGTAAAGTGAGGAGTGATCAGGCTCCAATACCCAGGCCTCAGATAACACTCACACACAAAATCGAGTTCCCACGCATCTTCGAGTGTATCGAGAGGCCATTCTAGGGTGAACACAAATTTATCTAGTAGGAAGATTTTTGGTCTTGTATCATCCATAGTCCTTAAGACACAACATATCGGATGCTGACCCTCCCGTACTGCTAGAGAGACATATAGTGTGCTCAAGGGTATGTGTGGAATCCTCCTTGGATAGTGGCCTAAAATATTAGTTCGAGCACTATTGTTTGTCACTACGGTATAATAGAGGGCCTATGGGTGTTACATACTCCTCTACCTAGTATACCCTAGTTCTATTAAAAAATTCAACCTACAAATACTCACATATCCCTATTTTTTTGAACCTACATTCACGATCCCAAAAAGTGAGCATACGAAGAAAGACTTTCCTATCACAAAAGAACACACTTTGCATGTACCAACAGTGAGGACAAAATCTGCAAGTGTCTATAGTAGTCTAAAATATTCCAATACCAGTCGGGTCAATAACAATAATAGTCGGGTCAACAATAGTAACAGTAATAGTAATAAAATACAGGTGGTCAAAGTCAGAAACAAGACCGTTAGTGTCAATAACTGCAATCTAGATGATAGGACAATGACAGGGTTGCGAGTTGATAGAGATTACAGATTAGAGACAGTTGATCTAGTTTCCAACTTTGAACTGTAGATCCAAATAAAAAAAAAAGTATTTTGCTACTTTTTGTTTTTGCACTCAAAAAAATAAAAAATCGTGCAAATTGGAGATATAATGAAGAAGTTGCATTGGTTTTATCTTTACTCTATTTTGAGTATTTTTAAAACAAAAATTGGAGAACATTAGCACTAAAAAAGGTCATAAAAGCCCTAGACACCCCCCAAAATACTAAAATTTGTTTTGTTATCTTAGTTAGCCCCTCTTCCACCTCTCACAAAAATTTTGAGTCTTAACTCCATTTTTCCTCGAAATTCCTCAAATTTGTCATTTTTCCATGACTCCTCTTTCGCCAAATGTTCCACAAATACAAAATTTGATCCCGAAAACATATTTTTTGAGTCCTAGCCCATTGTGATAAGCTCGTCACACTGATCATTTTTATATATCACACCCAAGCACTTTTTTGGCCTCCTTACTAAAAATAGTAACCCCTAAAAACCACACTTCTATTTTTAGTAATTCAGTTACAAAGGTTCAAGACTATCCAAAATGGCTAGTGGTACTCAGGAACAATAGAAAGAGGTAGATTCGATCACCTCAATGATTGAAAAATTTGAAAGCACCATTGTTGAAATGAAAAATCAAGTCAAGATGTGATGATAGAGCTTCAAAATCTTAGAACTAATCATGCTAACTCTAGAGATCGCCTAGAAGAAAAATTGTAGATGTTGAGTCCGAATTGGTCGGTGGTCCCAGCAATACTGAGCACCATACTGAACACTCGTATTAAAACAGAGGTAAAGAAAGGACAAAATATGACTCTCATTTTTCCTATGATAGTGATCCTACCTATAAGATGCCCAAATTAGACTTTTCTAAGTTTAATGGAAAGGATGTGGATGGGTGGTTATGTCATGTTGCTCAATACTTTAGCCTCCATGATGTACCCATATATCACCGAGTTCAAATGGCTTCTTTCAACTTGGAATCTAAAGCTTTATAGTGGTACCAATGGTTACAAAAACTCACCCTAATCCTTCGTGGGAAGACTTTGACCCACTCACTTTGGCCCTAGTGAGTATGATGATAATATAGGACAGTTGACAAAGTTGAAACAAACTGCAACAGTTAGAGATTATCAAATACAATTTGAGAAATTGGCTAACAAAACTATGAGAATGAATGAAGGGTTATTTATGAGTTGTTTTGTTAGTGGTTTGAGGGAGGATCTCCAAGCTGAGGTCACTATGTTTAAACCATAATCCATGATGGAGGCTATCAATTTGGCTTGTTTGGCCAAATCCAAATTTACAGCTCGGAGGTGGATATCTAAATTTCTACAGGCTAAAACCTCTTTTACTCTTAGATTCCAAGATCAGAATGAACAAAAACCTGTTGCAACCACTACTGCACCCAAATGTCTAACCACTGCTGAAATGGATGTGCGATGCACCCAGGGGTTGTATTACACTTGTGATAAAAAAATTTCTCATGGGCATAGGTGCACTTAAAAGAAGTTTTTCATTTATACCGATGAGCCTGAAACTAGTGACCACAATGATGATGACTTAGAATCAGTTGAGAAACCATCCGATCTAGTGAAAGACAAACAAGATGAACCACAAGCTGAGATTTCTATTCATGCTCTTGCTGGCATTACTACTTCCCAAACCATGAAAGTTGTGGGGTATTTCAAGGGCCTGCGTCTTACCATCTTGATTGATTCTGGAAGTACACATAATTTTATTGATCCCCGCATTGCCCAACAGGAAAATTGTTACGTACATTCATGTAATTCCTTTAAGGTGATGGTAGCAAATAGTGGGACCTTACCTTGCAAAGGTAAATATCATAATGTTAAGGTAAATATTGGGGACTATGAGATCAAACAGGATATGTTTTCACTTCAACTAGGGGGATGTGATATCATGTTGAGATCACAATGGTTGGGCACATTAGGAGTCATCTCATGGCACTTTGCCAAGCTTTGGATGTGATTTTCACAGAATGGACAATCCTACACTCTCCATGGCTTAAAAGTAGGGCCTTCACATATTATCAGCTTCAGTAGAATGGAGAAGTTGTTAAAAAAATCATCTCAAGGTGTCATAGCTCAGATTTTTGTGATCCAACCTCATCCTTTAGAGGTGGATGTTGTTATTGAAGATTTACAACTCATTTTGACTAGGCACAACTTTGTTTTCACTAAACCAACATAATTATCGCCTCACTACTCTCATGACCATGCTATTCCCTTATTACCTGGAAATGCACCGTCCAGCATTCGACTGTACCAGTACCCTCATGCTCTTAAGTCAAAAATAAAGAAGTTAGTACAAGAATTGTTACAAGCCAATGTTGTTCCACTTTCCAAAGCCTCATGATAAATATTTTTCGTCAATTACTTTGAAAGTTCATCATAGTCTTCTTTGATGATATTCTGGTGTATAGTCACTCATGGGAGGAGCATCTTATTCATGTGAATCAAACTCTCCAATTTTTGGCACAACATCAACTCTATGCTAAGCATTCCAAGTGTTCTTTTGGGTTGACATAAGTGGAATATTTGGGACACATTATCACTAAGAAGGGCATTAAAGTTAAGCCCAAGAAGATTGAAGCGGTTCAAGAATGATCGAAACCTCACACTCTAAAAGGTCTTAGAGGATTTTTAGGGCTTACAGGTTATTATCATAAATCTTAACTATGGTAAAATTGTAGCTCCTCTCACTTCAATGTTGAAGGACTCTTTTACTTGGTCGGGACCCACTGAACATGTTTTCCTCGAATTGAAGCATGCTATGACCACTACACCTATTTTGGCCATGCCAAATTTATCCAAACCATTTGTCATTGAAAGCGATGCTTCAGGTCATGGTATTGGTGTAGTGTTTATGCAAGAAGGGAGACCCTTGGCATTCACTAGTAAAGCTCTCTCTAGTTGTAATTTGGGAAAATCCACTTATGCCAAGGAGATGATGGTAATTTTGTATGTAGTAACCCATTGGCGATCGTATCTCATCGAGCATCATTTTTCCATTAAAATAGACCATCAAAATCTCAAATATTTTTTGGAGCAACGATTTACCACCCTTGGACAACAAAAATGGGTCTCTAAACTCATGGGCTATGATTATGACATCACCTATAAGAAGGGAAAGGAGAATATTGTGGTTGATGCTCTCTCTTGTCAATTTGAGGCTCTCAATATGTTGTGTGTCATTTCATTATTGGTTTCCTGATAGATCGATTTCTTACACCAAGAGGTACTTTAGGATTCTGAATTGCAGACTTTGGTTGCTTCCCTACACACTGAGCCTACTTCATATCCAGGCTACACTTGGGATGGCCAGGATTTGCATTACCACCAACACCTTGTTGTTCCACAAAATTTCCCACTGTGGGAACTTCTCATGAAAGAACTACATGCTGCCCTATATACTCACCATTCAAGACTTCTCAAAACATATGAATGACTTAAGTGCACTTTTTTTGGAAGGGTATGAAAAAACACATTCAAGATTTTGTGGCAACTTGTGATACCTATCAACAGATGAAAGGTGAAACAATGTGTTCTCTAGGCACTCTTCAACCCTTGCCCATTCCTGACCAGGTTTGGATGGATATTTCTATGGATTTTATTAAAGGATTACCTAAGTCTAGAGGCAAATTTGTTATCTTCATGGTAGTGGATCGTCTTTCAAAATATGCTCACTTTTGTTCCCTATCCCATCCTTACACAACATCCACCATTGCCCAAATTTTTCTTGATTCTATATTTTACCTTCATGGTCTGCCTTCCTCCATTGTGTTCGATCATGACCTAACCTTTACTAGTCACTTATGGCAAGAATTGTTTAAGTTACAGGAAACTGAACTAAAAATGAGTTTAGCTTATCATCTATAAATGGATGGCCATATGAAGATGGTCAATAAATGTTTGAAAACCTACCTTCGTTGCTTTACCTCGAATCATCCTAGGCATTGGATAAAATGGCTTCCCTTGGCTGAGTGGTGGTACAACACTTCCTATCACACTGTAACCAAGGTTACCCCTTTTGAGATAGTTTATGGGTGCCCTCCACTCATGCCTTCCTCCTACATTCCAGGTAGCTCCAAGGTCCATGCAGTCGATACTACTGTCAGTCAACATGCTAATGTCCTTTATCAACTGAAGATGAATTTGGATGTGGCCCAGAATTGGATGCGCCCATAGGCTAACCAACACCATTATGAGTGCAATTTTGATGTGGGTGATATGGTTTTCCTTCACTTACAGTCATACAAATAGTTGTCCCTCCAACTTTGTAGATGCTAGAAACTTATCGCAAAATACTATGGCACTACCAGGTGTTACAACGGATTGGTGCCACAACCTATAAGTTGACCCTTCCACCTACATCCAAGCTCCATCCTATTTTTCATGTTTCCTCTCTCAAAAATGTGGTGGAAAATCAGGTACAGGTTCAATCTGCACTTCCAAAGTTAGATGAAGAAGGTTCTATCTTGCTTGAACCCGAATAGTTATTGGATAATTAGACTCGCACTCTCCGCAATCACACCTTTACTGAAGTCCTTGTTCAGTGGCATGGACTCCAGCTAGAAGATGCTACATGGGAGTCTCTCCATTAGCTCCAAAACCAATTTCCTCACCTTCAACTTTGAGGATAAAGCTTTTTTAAGGGGAAGGACATGTTAGGATCCCATCCTAATGTTACTTTGTAATTCTCATTATTATGTAATAACCCACTTCCAACATGGGGGGATTCTATTATAATGTTATTTTGTAATTCCTCGTAATGTATGTGGTAAATAAGGCACCTAGCCAAGTGGTGCCATCACATGTAATCATTATCAAGATTGTAACCGATGGTGCCATTGCATATAACCATTATCAAGATTGTAACCGATGTTTGGTAGAATATTCTAGCTCGAGTGGCATTTCGCATGTAAGCCAAGTGGCATTTTGCATGTAAGCCAACTCTTGAGCCTTTAGGTAGGATTGCATGTAGCTTTCTCTTTAAAAGGCATGAAGCCATATACGAATGTATCTTTGTGTAAGCTAATGAAGTAGTGAAGGAGGTTGCCCCCTCGAAGAGGCCTACGATTTGAGTTATATGTGAGATTGTTTCAATTATGTAATTACTTTCTGCATAGTGTTATTATGTTATTTCATGTATTTCAGTTATATTTTAGTATTTTGTATGTGTGAGCTTTATTTTAATAGTAGGTTCTGTTGGTCACGAATCTGCCACAGGAAAGGATTTTTACAATTGCGCCCTAGACCCGGCCAACATTGAAAGGCTGGAAGCAAGAAATGGCTCCCAGACCAATCTCCAGTGGGTTGGTTCCCTTTACTACTCTAAAAATGGGTTTAAGATAGGGTTGCTGGAAAGAGATTTAAAAGGTTGCAGAAAGAAATGGGAAATATGGCCACGAGCCGAAGTGATGGGATCGAGAAAAACAACGACGAGGAAACTAAAAACGCAACAACGACAAGTAACATAAGAAATCAGCTTCATCCTCGCACAATCACATGCCGCAAATCCCTCCAAACCCACATTCCGGGAATTGTACCACGACCGCGAGTATTTAAATCCAGTATGCAGAATTTAAATGTAATAGCAATGCAAGAGTACGAATGCTATTAGAAATGCAAAAAACAGAAAGCAAATTCATCCATGCGACGCTTGAAAAATTAGAAGTCGATCCTTTTATTTCCTGCAGATACAATTCCAGTTTCTAGCAGCAAGTTTTTCCAACCTTTGCAAATGAAAATTACATTGGTTTTTATAGAGGTCCGTCCTCTTTGCAGCATTAAAAACGTAAAACCAACTTCCTCGTGATCTACAATAATATCTTGAAAATCGGGAACACGACCCCTTAATAGCGGCCTCGAGGAAATAAAAATTAAATGCCATGAAACGTTCGCGGTCCTTTATTAAATACGATTCTTCGAACATGTGCATGAAAACCGTTGAATTAATCCACGAACCGCAGCTTTGAACCAATAAATCCTTTAATTTTGGTGGCCTGGGCACTCTTCGACCTTAACCGCATCGGAAATCCGCAAATTATTTAATTCGGGTCAGCATTAAATCATCGAAAATCGGAAAAACCCTCTCGGCCGTTCATACTGCACTTGGCGGGAAAACTGCGCAAGTCGCGAAAATGCGACGGGTCGCGAAATCGCGACGTGTTTTTCCGCCGTACGCTCATTGCTGAAGACCCGCGAAAATGGAACATGTAGCGATTTCGCTACGTCTCTGACTTCCTCTTCGCCATCGCAAGCTTGCTCCGCGAAATCGGAACATGTAGCGATTTCGCTACATGTTTCCGTCGTTGCTCCCCCCTGCGCTCTGCCCCGCGAAATCGGAACATGTAGCGATTTCGCTACATGTTTCCGTCGCCGCATCAATCACCATTTTCGGTCGCGATTCGCTGACATGTCAGCGACGCGCTGCAAGTTTGCACTTTTTGCCTTCGAAGTCTGCCCGGGTCGCGATTCGCTGACATGTCAGCGAATCGCTGCATGTTTTCAACTTAATGATTTTTTGCCCGCCGACCCGCGATTTCGGAACACGTCGCGATATCGCGACGGTTCCGCCAACTCACTGCGTTGACTGAGTTGACCGCGATTCTGCAACATGTCAGCGCGTCTCTGCAATTTTCAGACTTAGTCATTTTTTGCTCATTTTTTCTCCTTTTTTCGCCCAAGCTGCATCAATCAAAGGTCAGATCCCCAACAATACATCAATGCATTCATCAATGAGAATCAATGTGGCAAAAATGCCAACATTCTTGGCGGCTCGCGGGGTATACAGCTCGTCGTATGCAAGAATCCAGGCCTTAGTCCATTGGGCATAGAGTCATATCCGAACAGTAGCTGGCTGCTGCAATACATGTTCTGCTGAAAAATTGAAACTGGAAGGACCTGCAACTTGTTGTGAAATGAAACAAATGGAATGAGATGATGGAGTGAGCTCTTGCGGTTGCGCAAGCGGTGACTGCAATGGAATGATGAAATGAAAATGAACGAAGTTATGGAGTGGGAATGGAACTAGGAAAGCTGTGAAATGAAATGAACTAGACTGTTAGCAAATGCGTAAAAGACTAAACTTAGAGGAAAGGGATAAGAAGGAACGGGGAAAAACAGAAAAGGGAAAAGAAACAACAGCTGTGGCTCATTTTGTTTTAATGCAGAAGAAACAGAAGGAAGAAGATGAAGAAAGGAAAGAGAGGAAACGGGGAAGGGAAAAGAAGAAAGTGCTAGAAAGCCACCAAACTGTTGGGAGGAGAAAAACAAAGGAAAAAAACAAGCATCTACGGCTCGCAGGCAACAAGAGCCGAGATGAACAAATAAAAACAATACCACTTTTTTTTTTTTTTCTCTTCTTTTTTCTATTTTTTTTTGTTTTTTTCAAAATACTATATACAATAATGCACGACATGATTGGCATGTCGCCACCAGACACCCAATCTCAGAATGTTATCCGGTAAATCTGCAATGTCCCGACCAGATCTGATCATACTTAAGTCGGTCCTTGAAATTAGGCTGGCTCCTTCCTGAAGTTCTCCATGGTGCGATAGGATGCAATTCGACAGATTATCCTTCTTACTAGTACCCATATGGAAGACTTCTTCAGGTACTGGATGTAGTGGCTGGAACCAACACCACCACTTTGCAAACTTTACTGGCTGTGGGTTGAGTACAGGCTCCTCTAACTCCTTGATGTGATCACAGGGCTCTTCAAGTGAGAAATCTGATTCTGGGATCTCCTCAGGTTCTGGAATTTGAACTTGTTCTTCTACTTGGCCCATATCTTGATGAAAACTGCAAGCAACCATATTGTTCATTGCTGGAAAAGTGCTTGCATGTTCCAATCCTTGACTTTGGACGAGATCTGTCCCTTGAGCTCCACATGACTGCATCTCAGGGATCTGGCATGAATGTGCAGGGTAAACAGGAGCAGCAACCACCGGAGAAGGTAATGGAGTTTCTCCCCACGGTAACTTTCTTGATAAGTGCAACATCTGTTCTGCTCGCACTGCTTCCTCAAAGATTTGTGGGAACTGTTGTTCACCTGACTGCAGCAAAAAGAGACCTATGTCAGAGTTCAAAGCTCGAACATAAAAGAGGTGGGCTTGGGTGGGTGATGGACGGATCTTCTCTGGAATTCTCTTCCAACTTATCAAGAATCGGACATTGAAGTCCGTGATGCTCTCTTGAGGTGCTCTCTTGATGTGCATGAAAAATTGGTAGAGATCCAAAGAACTGTAGAAAGGATCTTCGTCAAATCTTTTGATTAGTGCTCCCGCTAGATCATCCCATGAGCTGATGCTTTGACATTTGAGCAATCTGTACCACTGCAATGCTCTTCCTTCCAAAGATCGAACCGAAGTCGGATCATGACATCTTCGTGTTCTATGACATGGATCATGGACAAAATAGCAATATCTTCAACATGTGTCAGAGCCATGCCTTCGGTACCATCATATTTTGCCAGGTTCTTCAGGGCACCTTCGGGAATTTCATGCCGAACTTGCAGATTCAGAGGGCCAGGATCATCCCATCTAGAAAAAACCCTCGCCTTTGTGGCAGTGGTCTGCGGAATCACGGCCATCGCCATTAAGTCAGAGTCGCCAGATGAACATTCTTTGAATTTTTTTTTTTTTTTTTTTAAACAAAAATAGGCGTCCACGAACAGATCTTCAACTCAGCAAAGTCGCCAGATGAACTTAAAAATCTCCGCTGTGAGGCCAAGACAACTCATCAAATCTTGAGACCTCCGGGTGTTAAAACGTGCCAAAACTGTTGGCACCGGTGGGGTTATCACTTTGGAAAATTATGCGTATCCCACCGATTATGAATTCTTGGAGACGAAAACAGTCTGTCCCACCGGGCGTGCCAAAAACTGTTGGTCACGAATCTGCCACAGGAAAGGATTTTTACAATTGCGCCCTAGACCCGGCCAACATTGAAAGGCTGGAAGCAAGAAATGGCTCCCAGACCAATCTCCAGAGTGGGCTGGTTCCCTTTACTACTCTAAAAATGGGTTTAAGATAGGGTTGCTGGAAAGAGATTTAAAAGGTTGCAGAAAGAAATGGGAAATATGGCCACAGGCCGAAGTGATGGGATCGAGAAAAACAACAGCGAGGAAACTAAAAACGCAACAACGACAAGTAACATAAGAAATCAGCTTCATCCTCGCACAATCACATGCCGCAAATCCCTCCAAACCCACATTCCGGGAATTGTACCACGACCGCGGTATTTAAATCCGAGTATGCAGAATTTAAATGTAATAGCAATGCAAGAGTACGAATGCTATTAGAAATGCAGAAAACAGAAAGCAAATTCATCCATGCGACGCTTGAAAAATTAGAAGTCGATCCTTTTATTCCCGTAGATACAATTCCAGTTTCTAGCAGCAAGTTTTTCCAACCTTTGCAAATGAAAATTACATTGGTTTTTATAGAGGTCCGTCCTCTTTGCAGCATTAAAAACGTAAAACCAACTTCCTCGTGATCTACAATAATATCTTGAAAATCGGGAACACGACCCCTTAATAGCGGCCTCGAGGAAATAAAAATTAAATGCCATGAAACGTTCGCGGTCCTTTATTAAATACGATTCTTCGAACATGTGCATGAAAACCGTTGAATTAATCCACGAACCGCAGCTTTGAACCAATAAATCCTTTAATTTTGGTGGCCTGGGCACTCTTCGACCTTAACCGCATCGGAAATCCGCAAATTATTTAATTCGGGTCAGCATTAAATCATCGGAAATCGGAAAAACCCTCTCGGCCGTTCATACTGCACTTGGCGGGAAAACTGCGCAGGTCGCGAAAATGCGACGGGTCGCGAAATCGCGACGTGTTTTTCCGCCGTACGCTTCGCTGCTGAAGACCCGCGAAAATGGAACATGTAGCGATTTCGCTACATCTCCGACTTCCTCTTCGCCATCGCAAGCTTGCTCCGCGAAATCGGAACATGTAGCGATTTCGCTACATGTTTCCGTCGTTGCTCCCCCTGCGCTCTGCCCCGCGAAATCGGAACATGTAGCGATTTCGCTACATGTTTCCGTCGCCGCATCAATCGCCATTTTCGGTCGCGATTCGCTGACATGTCAGCGACGCGCTGCAAGTTTGCACTTTTTGCCTTCGAAGCTGCCCGGGTCGCGATTCGCTGACATGTCAGCGAATCGCTGCATGTTTTCAACTTAATGCTTTTTTGCCCGCCGACCCGCGATTTCGGAACACGTCGCGATATCGCGACGGTTCCGCCAACCTGCCTGCGTTGACTGAGTTGACCGCGATTCTGCAACATGTCAGCGCGTCGCTGCAATTTTCAGACTTAGTCATTTTTTGCTCATTTTTTCTCCTTTTTTCGCCCAAGCTGCATCAATCAAAGGTCAGATCCCCAACAATACATCAATGCATTCATCAATGAGAATCAATGTGGCAAAAATGCCAACAGTTCCTTACAATCTAATCCTTCTACCATTACCCAACTACCACCGAATACCCCTTTGAAGGATTTGCTTAGTTTTGAGGATGAAGTTCCAGATAACAAATCTGTGGATGGGAGCAGGATCATCCAAAAAGTTTTGGTTGTGCCATAGGTATTTAGCTTTGATTATGGAGACCCAAATAGAGTCTTCATTGGTGAGAATGCGCCAACCTTGCTTTGCTATGAGTGCAAGATTCATGTTACGGACCTTCCAAAGTCCAATGCCACCATGCTATTTCCTAGAACAAACTTGAATCCATGCTACCAGGTGAATCGGTTGCTTGGTTTTCGATCTTGAACATAAGAAATTACTTTGGAGTTGCTTAATGTGATTGCACACATCAATAGGGATTTGGAAGATAGAAAGGAAGAAGACATGGATGCTTTGTAGAGTAGCCTTGACTAAGGTGGCTTTGCCTGCTTGACTGAGGAGGCTCCCTTTCCAACCGACCAACTTTTTATGTATACACTCAATGATAGGGTTCCATAAATATCTTTTAGAATAGCATTAAAAGAGAAGGAACCCTAAATAGGTGGCAAGGAAAGAAGCAATGGAACAATCTAGGATTGTATCAATACAGGCTTGACGTCTCAAAGGAGTATTGATAAAGTAGATTTTACTTTTGTTGAAAATCACCTTTTGACCAGCAACAACCTCAAAGGAAAGCAAGATGGATTTGATGTGTTGGGCTTGGGGAACTGAAGCAGAGGTGGCTAAAACGGTGTCATCAATAAACTATTGGTGAGAGATGGCCCGGAGAGAAGAAGCAGGTTTGATGCTAGAAATTGTCCCCTCAGAGCAGGCATGGTTGAGAGATTTCCCTAAAGCTTCATCAACAATGATGAATAGAAAGGGGAGAGGGGGTCTCCTTGTCTAAGACCTTTGAAATTTTTAAAATAGCCTACTGAGGAGCTGTTCACTAGGATTAAAACATTTGTAGAAGTGATGATTCCTTAACAAGAGAAATCTAGTCAGGATGGAAACTGAATCTGTAGAGGACCGAGAACAAGAAATCCAAGGAGACTCTATCAAAAGCTTTATTCATGTCGAGTTTCAGAAGAAGGCCATACTTACCACTTAAGAAAATGGAATGGATGATTTCATGGATGGTGATAATGTTGTCAGTGGTCTGTCTCCATTGGATGGAGATTCCTTGTTTTGGAGCTATGATGCAGGGAAGGATGGGTTTGAGTCTGGTTGTGAGGGCTTTGGTGAGGATTTTGTAGAGGATATTGCAAAGGCTTATGGGACAGAAGTCAGAAAGGGTACAAAATTGGTTTACTTTGGGAATGAGAGCTAAAAATGTGGAATTGATGTCCCCTGGGATCACCTTATCTCTTTACATTTGTTGGATAGCAGAGACCACATCTAGGTCCACTATGTCCCAAAAATATTGGAAAAATATGGGGGAAATGCATTCGGGCTAGGTCCCTTCCCACCTTGCATGGAGAAAATAGCAGTCTAGATTTCTTCAACGAAGAGGGTTTTGATTAAGCATTTGTTCTGATCTAAAATTACTAACCTGGGGATGTTCCAAAGGAGGTCCTCAGAGGTTCGATGATCGTAGACTGGAGTGGGACCAAGTAGTTCCTAAAAGAAATTAACTACCTTGGTTCTAATTTCTGAGATACCTTGCCATCCTACTAGACTAACTCCTTGATTATGTTGTTTCCTATGTGTCTCATAGTTATGGCATGGAAAAAATTTGTGTTCGAATCACCTTCTTTTAGCCAAGTGACCCTAGACTTTTGTTCCCAAAAGACTTCTTCGCTTTTGAGGATGTTGTGGAAATCTAAGAGAATCCTTTTTGAGTTCTAGAGAGTGGGATTAGGTTCTCCATGCTGCATTGAGAGTTCAATGTTTTGGAGATGGGATTGGATTTGTTGTTTTTTGTAGAAGATGTTCCTAAAGACCTCCTTGTTCCACTATTTTAGTTTGTATTTTACATGTCTCAATTTGTTGCTCACTTAGGAGACTATAGATCCATGAAAGGGTCGAGTTCACCATTGGAAAATCAAAGACTTAAGGTTTGGATCTTGAAGCCACATGGATTCAAATATGAAGGGATATTTGAAAGTAGAAGCTTAGGGATAATTGTCCAGCAATAGAGGATTTTGGTCAAAGCCAATCCTGGGAAAAGAGTGCATGATGGCATCATCGAATTTGGGGATGGTGTTGGTGGAAATAAGGACACGATCGAGGTGAATTTGAATCAATTAATCTCCTTTCCTACGATTGCTCCAAGTGTATTTTGGTCCTGTAAGACTGATATCTATTAGTTCATTACTATCAATCAATTTTGCAAAGTGCTTGTAGGAACCCTCCTTTCTTTTCTATGGGGAAGAGAGGAGAGTTGAAGTTTCCAAATAGCATCTAGGATTCTAAGGAGAAGACTTCCCTTAGTTGGCTAAGGGAGTTCCATAACAGGATCCTTCTAGAAGGAGAGTTAGGAGCATAAATGTTGGCTATGACCCAATGAAAACCATCCTCTTTATTTTAAAACAAGATATTTATATAACTCTTAGCTGCTGATAGCACTCTTCCATCGACTTTAGATGGGTCCCACAGGCACAACAATCCCTCTGAAGCACTGTTGTCCATACTGAAAGAGAACTCAGAGTCCTTCCAAATGTAATTATAAATGCAAGAAACACTCTAAGGATCAAGATTGGTTTCCTGTAGTAAAATAATAGTGGGTCTATGTTCTCTCCTCGTGGACTTAACTAAGCATTGCTTGTTTCATCCATTGAGGCCTCTCATATTCCATAGGACGATCTTCATTTGGAAATTCTTGAAGATGTTCGCTTTCCTCTTTCGAGCGGGAGGGGAAGTTTGGTTCTGTTTTGATCCTGAGAATACAGGAGCCTGGATGACCCTCTAAGGGTGAACTGAGTGCCATTCATAATTTCATTTGAAGCTTACTTGTTCATAATATCCTAAGCTGAAGGGCGGCCTCACTTTTTCTTGAAGTCCACATCAACAACTGATATCTTCTAGGAATGAGTGGGGGGAGGGCTAGGGTATAGGGGAGGACTATTTTGAGAGGCAGGGGGGCTCAAAGGGGAGGGTGGAGAATGTGGAGGGTGCGAAGGGTGATTGAAGACAAGTTTGGTTGGATGAGAGGAAGGGTCGGTGGTGGAAAGAGGGGAAAAGTGGTTGGAAATCGAGATCGGTATACTACGGGTTGGGGAGAGATCGCAATCGGGTTGGGCACCCATTTGAGGAGGCCTAAAGGGTTCCCTATCCTAATGAAGGTCTATGGAAAAATAGGAGGAGGTATTAGCATTAAAGGTGGTATTTTATTCAGATAAGGAAGGGTAACCAAAATTAGGGGGATAGAGACTCTTGCGGGGAGCAACGATAAAAGGTTTGGAAGGTTACTGAGAGATTAAGTGACCTTTCTTGGAACAAAGGCTACACAATGTAGGTTTGTTTTTGTATTCAATAGTTTGAGAAAAGGAACACACCTTGGATATGAGGTTGATAGAAGTCAGGAGGATTGCATCCATATTAGCATTTACGCACATGCAAGCCCAGGTCATGCGGGTCCCGGATCTGGATGGTAGATCAAAAGAAATCAGCTCCCTAATGCTTCTTGCAATGCCACGAAGGATATCTTCATGCTAGAACTGAACTAGAAGGCAAGGGAGAAAATTGGAGTAACATTTATGTTCTGGGTTGATGGGTCAAAATCCATACCCCATTTTCGGAGGAAAAGATCTCTTCGTCCAAAGAACCAAGGTCAACCTGTGAGAATCCGTCGAGAGTCTACAGGGTTGTTTAAATGGATTAGGAAGAATCCTCTGGGGAGCACTACTAGTTCCATGGATCCTATAGGATGCCAAGAGGTATTGGCCCATCTGCAGATAGAATCCATGTTTGGTCGCAATCTAAGAAATTTACCAATCAACAAGTTAGAGTTGAGGCCAATCACACTGGACATTATTTCATAGGGGATCTCAAGACTACAGTCAGAGGGAAGCGGTTCTATTCTAGTATCTATGTTCAAATATGGATTTTTATTGACCAGTTATGCATAGGACCGAACATGATTCGTTGATCCACCCATCATTCCTGATGCTATTTTTTGATTCGAAGAAACTCGAGCATCTTCAAGAACAAATGTTCCATTGATCTGTGCCTTTGGGCTAGATTTCAATCTACGGTAGCGAGATCCAGTGGTCATTAGAGTGGTTGGTCGAGAGTCTTCCTCTTACGCTGTAAATATTTCCTCCCATTTGGTCTGAGTGGGACAAGGTCCTTCCTTTATGCTGTGACTCGAACCATTTTTTTTTAAACGCTCGGGATGGCAGTACTAGCTCCACCATCATCACCATTAGGAGTGTCTCCATATTTGCTATCTTGATCAGTATTAACTCTATCACTTCCTCCGGATCTATTGGTGTTAGGGTTGCTATCCTTGTTCACTACTACTGCTGCTTTGTCTTCATTCGCTAATTATTCCATCTTCCATTCTCGAGGAAAAATATTAATTTTTTTCATGAACTCGTGTCGAATATTCAAAACCTTATGTTAAGGAAAACTGTTCCTCGTATCCCCTGGGGGCCAGGACTTTCTGTTCCACCCATTTTTGCCGCTATTATTATTAGCTATTACCAATTATATTTTAAGCAAATTTATTTATTTTATATTGTTCCATACATAAGCAATTATATATTACTAGAGTGTGTGCAATATGTAATATGTGAGTTATTTATTTTTAATAGAGTATGTACGTGTGTTGGTTATCTACATTTACATTTAAAGAGTATTGTTAGAGGTATATTTTGCAGGTGTGTTTTGAATGTATTCTTAGTATAGAAAATTTAAATTATAAATGTTTATGCTTTGTGTGTGGAAATCCAAAGTACATAGTAGCCTCTATAGTGAGCTAGTTACTCTGATATATGGAACCAAAATTGTTTGATTTGTATAATATAGAATATTAAGCTCGTCTATAATAGAATAGATATCCCCTATTTCCAAATGGGGATTTCTATGTAAGAGAAAGAATCATTTAATAGATTTGTTTTGATGCACAAGAAAGCAAATGATAATAAATTTTAATAAAACTTTGAAATAAGACAAAATTTTTATTAAAGGAAAAGATAAATTAAATCAGAGAGAAAAGATACAAATGAATGAAAGGCACCATAAAATATGGGATATCGACATACAAAAGATACCAGGAAGGTCACCAAAAATAAAAAGGGCTAGAAAACTAAGGTGCTAGCATTCGACAAAAGAAGAACAATAAAAAATAGAATTGACAACATAAATGAAGAAAAAAAACCTTTTCTTTTATAAAAATGGATGAAGCTCACGTGCATTCTCTAAACCATGTTTGTTGAGCTCTATTCTTAGTAATTTTGAGATTGGAATGTTTGCTTTTAATAGCACTATTGGCAAGTGCATATACATTCTTGTTAAATTTCCAACGAATATGGAAATAGTGCACTTGAGTAAAAATATTAATTAGCTCTTTCATTTTGAATGAAGCTGAATGGAGCTAACAAAATTATCCTTGGAGAGAGCATTTATAATAAGGGTAGAGTCAAATTGTGCAGATGTCTTGTTTGTTGCTCAATAAGCAATTTCAATTCAAACTTGTAAGACAAAGCTTCTGCAACATTGTTGGAAGCAATTCCAAGGTTGATACAATAATTGAGGGTAAGCCTCCCGTAGGTGATTTTTCTCACCTACATCCACTATGTGGTATAGTTAGACTATGTAGTTCTTTTACTAAGCATGCAATAGTCTAGGAGGCAACTAGAAGAGCATTAGACGAGGTCATTGTAGCAAATAAAGTAGATTGAAAGATCATAGAAGGATGCATGATGTAGATAAGTGTGGTTGGATGCAAAATACACTAAGGAGGTAGATAGAGCAATAGGGAAACAATTTTCAGATAAAATTTTGTGCTAAGGTATTAAATTCAGAATTCAAAAAAAGGTAGAGCAGAGTGAAATGAAATTCGGCTAAGTATGGGAAGCCTACCAAAAATATAAAAAGGCTGATGTCAATAAGGGAACGATAAAATTTTGGCATCTAATAATGGAGTCAAGAGCTAAGCAAAGGATCTGATGCCTGATGATCAAACAATGAAAATGGGGCTGATAGAACGGATTACCAAGCTGTTGTCAACAAGGTGGCATAAAATATCTGATATGATGTAGAGCAATGACAAGAAATATTCTAAGGCATTGAGCTTGATACCCAACATTTGATACTATAATTTGCAAAGCTTCCAAAGGTGCTGAATTTTAGAAGGTGATGGCATCATCAATAGAGACTCAAAAATCTAGTAGGCTAAATGTAATCCCAGATGTAAAATAGTTTCAAGTATGTGTTGGTGCAAAAACGAGCATTGGATGACCTCTTGGCCCAGGAGAGGTAGGGGTGGTCGATCTTTAGAGAAGATTGGCTCCTTTGGTTCCAACTACCTACATTGCAAAGAGTGAAAGGAGAAAAGAGAATGAGAGAAAGTAAAGGGAGGTCATAGCCATAAATGACAAGGATGGGGTATGGCTACATCAAGACACACACGTTTAACATCACCAGTAGAAACAACAACACACCACCTAACAGATCAAATCATCTCATCCTCACTTTATTATTCAGCACAACGGGTAAGGGCGAATTCCAGAACAAGCAATAGGGTGCATGAAATCCAGATAGCAGAATTAGAGCACTCCCATCTGACCGAATTTAGCAGAAATAAAACCTTGATACTCCAATATGGATACAAATTCTAGAACCACCCAGTGAGACCCACAAAATCCAGATAGCAGAATTAAGTGAACCAGCTCAAATGGCCATTACAAAAATAAAACATCTAGAATTTAAGTAAATATAAATTGAGAGACCAAACAATGATATGCTTTATATTTACAAGGCAAAGAAGAATTATATATGAATTGTAATGACCACAGAGTTGTCCTTTGGAATGCCGAGCATTCCATTATTTCTAGAAGATTTTACAATAGATTCAAAATACAACATTGATGGCAATTGGAGGGAAGAATCAAACTGGAACGATCAAAAGACTTGTTGATGCTCTGCTCCAAGAGGGATGGTGGTTGTCTAGGAAGGATTAGGTGCTTCTACATATATTTGGTCCCTCTATTGCTTTGAAATTTCTATCATGCCATAAATTTTACTTTACCCCTTCATGCCTATCGACCAGTCGTATGGGATAGTTGAGATCATCAACACCTATTCAGTGCTTCCCTTTAATATCTGGTGACTTTTAGCCTCAACCAGGTTTTTGGGTATGCTCCTTCGTGCACCAATTTTCCAATATTTCACCCATTATCAAGGAGGACAGGTGATTGGGATGAGGCTTTTGATAATGCATTCCCAAAGTTTCATCCAACTTTTAGGACAAAAACTCAAGACTCACAACTACGCTATGGTCTAATTCTATTGCTCGGGGATTTAGGATCCCAATATTTCATCCAACGTAGGGTGAGGATTTGGGGTCAAATTTGATCCTACCCCTGCCTGATTTTTTGTTTGATTCCTAACTTAGCCATTCTTGAAAATTTTGCTCTTTCATCCATACACTTGGTCTTTGAAATTTGCCTTAACCACCAATGCCTAAAAAATTGGCCGACTTTAAAATGTCATCATCTATAAACAAATAAGAGTGGGTGAAGTGGTGTAAAATTTCACCCACACTCTTGGCGACTCACAAGGGTCTTCCGCTTTGTGGGAGAGAGGAACCTAGAAAGAGTTCCTTCGATAAGATGAACCATAAGAGAGAAAGGAAGGAATGGAGAAATAGAGATAAAAGACAACTACAAGATGATTGCGGATAAAGCTATCCAAAAGGATGAGCATTATAGTTATCAGAATAAAAACAACCAAACTGCAAAAATATAATGAAATGGGAGAACAAGAGGGGACACAATATCAAACATACCCTTAAAAGAAGGAAAGTAGAACTACAGGATTCATTGGGTATTTTCAAGAATTGCTCACCCATAAACATACTCCATTACAACCCAAAGCAAATTCAAGAATATAACCTCATTTGTAACCTCAACTTTTATTTCTACATGCTTTAGTGGAAACCTCATTTGTAACCGTGGGCACGTCATGAGAGCTCTTTAGTTGAATCAACTTATGCACTGTCTTTTACGATACATGTAGTGAATTTTCCTTCATACATTTCCTCATGCTGAGGTGTTGCTCTACTTATTCGTGTCATGCCAGCTTTTCGAATTATGAAATTTTTGGCCTTTCTATGTTGTCATGCCCTTGTCCATTGGGCTGTGGAGTCAAAAAGAAAGAAAAGGAAAGAGAATTAGAAGAAGAATAATATGGAAGGGGGGAACACTCAGAAACTAAAGATTCATTTTTGGAGAGCTTGAGTCACCAAAGTACAAGATGATATAATTATCACATGGCCATGTGCCTTATGCACATTTATTTAGTTACCAATTTATATACATTAAAAATACAATGCGATTGGCACATTGTAACCATCGACCGATCCCAAATCATCTGGTGAATCTACCATGACCGAAGCAGATTATGAAAAACTTCTATTGTTCCTTGTGCTAATCTTGACATTGATTGCAGTTACTCCAGGGTTTCGTGGAGTGCCATATGAGTGTAGTACTTTCCTTTGGGATGATAAAACTAAATATCCTAGGGTAGATATCTACCCAATGAGTTCTAACACTTGAATCATTCAAACCAAAAGAAGGGAACCACTTATCACTTGAGCCTGGAAAATCTAAAATATATTCTTCAACTCTCGTAGGATCATTTGATGGGAAGGATGATCCATTGCCCCTCATTTCTTGCTAGGGGAACATTATGGAAATAGCTCTCTGCTTAGAATTATTAGCCATTTGATCAACCTCCTCCTTCCCCTACATTCGAGTTCAGCATAGAGGAGAGGTATCATTGGAGAACAACTCTCAAGCTTGTGTTAATCTATTCTCGACCAGAACAACTTCCTTGTAAATTTCTAGGAATCTCTCTTCCCCTGACTGCTGCACAAGAAAGCTTAATTCTGAATAGAGAGCCCGGATGTAGCATAGGTATGCTTGAGTAAGGATCAGTTGGAGATAATAGAGAATTCTCTTCCAAGTCCTTTCAAAACAATTATTGAAATCAATAATGCTCTCTTGAGGATTTCTTTTCATAAAAAATAAAATATTGAGCATCAAGGTAGGATCCCTTGAATCATCGAATGTACTAATGAGCACTTTTTCCAAGTCAACCCATGCATGAATACTTCCCTCCTCCAAGGTTTTGTACCATAGCAATGCTCTTCCTATGAGAGATAGAATAAGCAACCTTAACATTACATCTTCATGTATAATGTTATAGATGATGGAGGAAGAGGCTATATCTTGACAATGTTCATATGCAGTTTTCTGAGAGCCATCAAAACTTGGTAAAGCTTTTAGGGCGACTTCAGGAATGTTATGCCAAATATGAACGCTAATAGGGCTAGGATTATTCTAATGTGGGTAGCTCTATTGGGCCATTTAAGACACTAGCTCCTTAGTATTAGATTCCACCACTAGGTTGGAGTCACTAGATGAGCATACTTTCTCTTCTAGCAAGATCGGGGCTGCTCATGAAAACATGAGTCCTTCAGGAAATAAAGGTATTTAGTGTAGGAAGGTGACTGATCTCATTATATAGATGTGCTACACAGTTAGAGTCACTAGACGATTAAACTAGATATGGGTAAACTAAAGTATCACAAACCTTTGATTTCCTCAAACACAAAAGCTCAATGAGTTCCCTAGCAGATTCACCAAAAATTGTTGGTGTAAAAATAGGTATCGTATGGGCAAGGGGTGCACCCAATGGTTCTAAACCAGCATTGAACAACCACTTAGCCTAGGAGAGGCAAGGGTGATTGACCTTCGAAGAAGGTTGGCTCCTTCGGTTCCAGCTACCTACACCACAAATATTCAAAGGGGAAAAGGGAATGAGAGAGAAAGCAAAGGGAGGTCGTAGTCATAACTGACAAGGATGGAGTATGGCCACATCAAGACACATGCATTCGATGTTGTTGATGTAAAAAGTAGCACACCACTTAACAGATCATCTATCTCATCGTTACTTTATCATTCAACATAGTGGACAAGGGTGAATTCCAGAACCAGTGAGAGGGTGCATGAAATTTAGATAGCAAAATTAGAGTACTCCCACTTGATCGGATTTAACAAAAATAAAACCTTGAAACCCCAAGATAGATGTGAATTATAGAACCACCCAACAAGACCCAAAAAATCCAGATACCAAAATTAAGTGAACCAACTCAAATGGTCATTGCAAAAATAAAACATTCAGACTTTAAACAAAATAGAAGCGAAGACAAATTGAGAGAGCCAATAGTGTTATAATTTATATTTACAAGGTGAAGAAGAATTACATATGAATTATAATGGCCACAAATCTGCTCTTTGGAATGATGAGCATTCCACTATTTATAGAAGATTTTACAATAGATTCAAAATACAACATTGATGGTGATTGGCGGGAAGAATCATACTGGAACAGTCAAAATATTTGCTAACACTCTACTCCAGGAGGGATGGCGGTTGTCTGGGAAGGATTAGGTGCTTCTACATAGATTTGGTCCCTCAATTACTTTGACATCCCCATCGAGCCATAAATTTTACTTTACCCTTTTGTGTCGTAGGAAAGGCTATAATTGATTTCCTCTGAAGTTGTGCATTTCAAAATATCTCCTTCATGCATATCGACCAGTTGTATAGGATAGTTGAGATCATCAATGCCTATTCAGTGCTTCCCTTTAATGTCTGGTGACTTTTAGCCTTGTATGGGTATTCGGGTATGCTACTTCATGCACCAATTTCCCAATATTCTATCCATTATCAAGGACGGGTGATTGGAATCATACTTTTGATAATGCTTTCCCAAAGTTTCATCCAAATTTGAGGATGAAAACTTGGGACTCACAACTATGCTGTGGTCTGATTCTATTGCCCAAAGATTTAGGATCCCAATATTCCACCCAAGGTAGGGTGAGGATTTGAAGTCAAATTTGATCTTGCCCCTGCCTGATTTTTCGTCTGATTCTTGACTTAGTCATTTTTGGAATTTTTGCTCTTTCATCCATCCACTTGGTATTTGAAATTTACCTTAATCACCAATGCCTCAAAATTTGGTTGAATTTAACATGTCATTATCTATAAACAAAGAAGAGTGGGTGAAGTGGTGTAAAATTCTACCCACATTATGGCAACTCGATAAAAAAGCAAGTAAGGATCAAATAACTCTCGATATCCAACATTATACATGAACAATGTTAGCTGGTGGATTGTTCACATTAGCATTCGGTATCTAGAAATAAAAAATTTGAAGGTTTGGCATTAAGAGGAAGTTAAGGGATGCATTATGCAGTCAATGTCGTCACCCAAAAATAAGTGATGCCTTCCATATTTCCAACCTTTGTATGAGTTAATCCATAATTATCCACATCATCAGGCATGTACACATCACTCAACCACCTAAAATCAATATTGTCAAAATATTTTAACGATTGAAGCTTTCTTCATCATATATTTACCCCTACCAAACTGGCTATGTACATAACAAAAAGAAATGGGCTATCATCTGATGGTTGTGTAGCACCCTAAAATTGGCGCAGTTAAACCCTTAGTAAAATATAAAAGATAAAAATTTAAATTTTAAACCCAAAACCGCCCCAAAACCTCTTGTTACCCACTTCCCTTCTTTTCCACACCATTTTTAGGATTTGTTTTGACCGTTGGATGATATCGTCGCATATCAGACGAAATCGTCCCCGATCTGACGAATTCATATAGAACAGCGTCTAGACGATTTCGTCCTAAAACCGAATGTTCATAATTAGCTTTTGTTTCAACAACCTCTCCAACTTTGGCAGAAACACGTTTGCGCAGTTGGAGATTTCCCCGTTGGAGATCTCCTAGATTGGGATGATCTCCAACCTCCTAGCCTCCCCCTAATCCTATATAAACTAGATTTTTTCTAGTTTATCCCCCCTGACCCTCCTAAACCCCCTAGCTGATGGATTTCCCTGTAGATTTAGTTCCTTATACGCTAGATCATTCTCACACTACTGTCTGCATTCTGTATTTCATGTTTTCTTGCAAGAATTCTACTGTTTTTCAGTCGAAGCTAGCTCGGATCATCGCAAATGATCCCGAATGATTTCGGACGATCTTGTCGAGGAGTGCAGATGATCTCGTACGATTGGAGGCGATCCCGACTGTAGTCCAGATTGGGGGCAATCAGAGCCCAGAGTTTGTATTTTCTTAAACTATTTTTGTATTTTCCCATTGTAATTTTACATTATCTTAAGTTATTATGTTTATGCATCTTGGAGTTCACCTCATTTAGCATAACTGCATGATAAAGTTAAAATCAAACATTAAATATATTGCATTTTTCTTGTTTGTTATTTAAATCCATTTTTAGGCACACTTACTATTATTGCTATCATTCTCTATTGCTTCTACAATTGTATATTTGGTATTTTGTATCTGTTTTTGTGATTGCAGGTTTATGACAAATTCGTCAGATTTCAGACGATTTCGTCTGATCTTAGATGATCGACTATGATTTGCGATGATTATGTGCAATATAAGACGATTACGTACAAGTTGAGACGATATGGACTGCTACAAAACTTAGAATCTTCATCAGACATCAGAAATCAGGTATGTGTTGTTCTAGTTAGCATATTCTCTATGTTTAGCACTTATTTCTGTTTCTGTATCCATTTAAATCAGTATTGGCATATAGAATAGTTTAGATTCATCTTGGCCAAACCTAGGAGTTGAATGATTAAAGTACAAAATAAACACATTAAACCCATTCTCAACCTAGGCATGGAAACTACCACTCAAAAGTTTCCTGGTGAACCCACCATCCGTCAAAAATTCACCTTTATACTCCTCCCCCGAGAGGCGGGACCTTCAAAGGGCCTCTCAGTCCGAGGTATTGTCCCATCCTTCTTGCATTCCCCTTCCGGGCGTGGATCCTATAGCCTGAGGGTAAGGATGCAAAAAATTTGGAGCGATACATTTTGGTGAACCCGACGTGAAAACTAAAAACCTTTTGAAAACAATCCCAAAAAAAAAACAAAACATAAATGCATTTAGAATCAAATATTGCATATCATATTTAGATGGTAGATTATAACAAAAGACGAGTTGTCACCATTAATGTTGAGAATCAATTAATAGCTATAGAGATTACTTTTGTGCTTAGAGTACCTCAAACAAATAGGGTTCAACCTTTGTGGGACAAACTTGATAGGAGATTGGGTATCATTGGATCTAGGGCAACATAACTTAGGCAAATTAAGAGGTTTGTCCTAGATAGAATCCTAGATCCTGATCAAGTGACCTTATATCATGAACTTCAAAGAGCTTGCCATAGGTGGTTAGTAGATAAAAGAGCCCATGTGTCTTCAGAGCTATACACCTTTGAGGAATATCTCGAGAATGCAGTTGTAGTACATAAATTTCTATCTCATATAGAGGATCAAGAGGTTTTTTTTATGGATAGAAAAATATGGTATAGAGTTCCTAGAGTTGTGTTATATCGAGAGTATTGCCATGAAATTTATTTCTACCAGTCAGGGTATGAAACAGATAATATCACTATAGCACATTTTATCAAGTTCTTGAAAAGTCATTTCCAATTTGAAGAGGAGCATTTCATGACTCCTGATGAACTTGATCCTATCAATGAAATCTATAAACTATTTATAGAAAACTAAGCCATTCATTTATTATTGTTATTTCTTGCATTCAGTATGCTGTCTGTTGTCTTTGTAAACATAAAATATATATATATATATATATATATATATATATATATAAATCATAACAAAAATCAAAACATTTTCTTTTAAGCATTATAGTAGGTATATAATTAAAATATATACCTCCCAAATTTGTTGCAAATATATTAATATATATTTGCTAAAATCTAAATTTAGACATAATGACTAAACTCAGGAATGGAAAACAAATTGAAGTAGAAGAAGATTGGTTAAGAAAACCGAGGAAAATAACCCCAGATGTCCTTCCCGAAGACCCAATTCGGGAAGAAGGAACCTTCGACCAACAAGAAGAAGAATTTGTTGTAGGAAATGAACAAAAAGAAAATGATAGAGAGGAAGGATCCTCATCCCCTAAAATATCTCTAGAAGGAGCTATTACTTTTGAGAACATGGAACATTTCTGGAAGTTCCTCAGTACTAATATTGGCACTCTTAATAGAGCAATCCATATGGACAAAGATCAAATTAGTGACACTCAAGCAACCCTAGAAGACATATATCACACACGCACTAATCCTTTGTCCTTCCTTGATCAAGAAAGTGATCAAGCTGGACCATCCAATTTGGATATGGCCGCTATGATCCGGAACATGCAACAACAATAGGTTACCCAACCACCTAGAGTGCCCGTTATCAAGCCTAGGGTTATGCCCACACAAAAGAAACCTTCATTCACTGCTCTATTTCGCCAAGCTATTGATCAATATACCTCAAATCAACAAAAGCCTAAAACAAAACCAAATACCAATTTCCAACAATCTGGGATACAACATAATTCTACAACAAATCTTCTTCATAATACTCTTCCTACCAACCATTTGCATAACAACAATATAGCATCTAATCCTTATGTCTCGCCTTCCTATGCTCACAAATCCCATACTCATGTACCACCAAACCAATATGGTGGACAAACTAGTAATTTGGAAGACATGGTGAAACAATTAGTCTCCCGTATGGACCAAATAGATCCCTATTGTCCCTCGTACAATTATCGAGAGATGTGTAGTCAACCTCTAGATCCTATAGTTGTAGCAAAACCATATCCTAAACACTTTCCCATGCCTGTCCTACCTATATATAAAGGAAATGAAGATCCCATAGAGCATCTTCGTATGTTTAGGATAGCATGTCATGATATATCACATGATGACTTGTTATTACTAAAAATGTTCCCGAAAAATTTAGGAGGGATGGCATTGGAGTGGTATTATCAACTACCCACTCATTCTTTGCGAAATTTTGAAGAGACCGCTGAGTCTTTTGTGCATCAATTTAGTGCCTCTATTGAAAGACATGTAACCATTAAAGATTTGTACAACCTAAAACAAGACAAAGATGAGTGTTTTGCTGACTTCTTAGCTCGATGGAGGCAGTTGATAGGAAAATTACACTTTGTGTTACCTTATTGGGAAATGTTGGATATTTTTATCAATAATTTACAAGAACAACTATCCTATGAATTATCAACTGCTACCTTGACCACCTTCATTCAAGATATAGACTTAGCCCGAAGAGTGGAAGACGCTCTCATTAGAAGAGGTCGACTCAAAAAGAAAGATGATGAGAAAACATCCAGAAATCAATATAAAAATAAACAAGTTGTGGGTGATGGAGTCACTGATAGCAGAAACATTGCCAATATTAATACTGCAAAAACAATAGAGAAGTTCATATTGTAACCTCCTGATAAACCACCTCAAGAATTTACTAGGTTAAATCAACCTCTATCAACCATTCTCCTGCAACTATTAGCCCGAGGTTTGATTCAATTACAGAATATCCGAGAACCTGATCCAACCATACCCGGATATAGAGCTGATTTACATTGTGATTTCCATAGAGGACCTAGACATGCTACCAACTCTTGTAAACGGTTAAAACATAAAATACAAGATTTAATTGATAACAATGAGATGGAGGTGCAAGCATTTCAACCTAAACAAAATCCTCCTAATAATGCTCAAAAGAACATCCCTCAAATTCAGAATTAGAATGCCAATCAATCATTGGATATATTTCAACATCCTTTATCAAAGCATGGTAAAGAGGTGGCTAATCAAATTGAACATCATAATGTTCCCCCTCCTACTTGATATGTAGGAGCCATTAGTGGGCATTTACCTATTCATGATTTAGAAATATTTGACACAACTTTATCCATGGTTACGACCAGACCTCTATATAATATTCAAACACCTGATCTTAGTGATGTAGAATATGATACTAAAAGTGACATGGAAATCACCTCAAATCAATCGAATAGTTTTGAATATGAATCAGATCCTATTCAACCGATAACAAATTCTATGGTTTTGAAAGAACCATTTCCTAGAAGAGTCACTACTCGACCATCTTCTCATCAGTTACTTTCTAATGAACAAGCCATAAATGCTAGACCGAGACCAGTTCATCATCCTCAAAATAATATTGTAGGTACCATCGGAGTCGTTACTCGATAATAGGCTCAAAACTCTCAACAAGATCAAACTCAGAACGATGGATCAGCTCCATTTGTTTTGAAAAATCCCAATAAAGGGAATAATGCGCCTAATGTTCAAACTAAGCCTCCTTATAATATTAACGAACAATTATCCAATACTATAGCTAGAATTTCCCTTTTGGACCTCTTAAGATCTTCTCCTATCCATAGGGATGAATTAATGCTCACATTGAGCCAAATTATGGTACCACAAAATATTCAACCGAAAGCCATGTCCAATACTATCATAACTCGAGAAGTCGATTGTATTGACTTTCGAGATAGAGATATACCACAACATAGTTTACATAAGGATAACCCCTTATATATTACTTCTCTAATTGGGGATGTAGCAGTTAAACGAGTCTTGATTGATAATGGTTCATCTTTAAACATATGCACTTTTGACTTCTACCAAAGATTTGGCTTTAAAAGTGACGAAATGAAAAGAACTGATATGATCATAAAAGCCTTTAATGACGAAACACAAGAAACATGTGGAGTTATTACTATTCCATTGCAAGTTGGTCCTAGAACCTTAGACACAACCGTGTTTATTGTACATTGCCCTGCATCATACAATATACTTTTGGGTCGCCCTTGGATCAACGCAATGCGAGCTGTCCCCTCAACTTTACATCAGTGTGTTAAATTCAAATTTAAAAATTAGTTGGTTACCATTCATGGTGACCCTAGACCCTTTGATATGTGTGCTTTGGCAAAACCGGTTGGAGTTCAATTTTGCCCTGCTCTGTCATCCACACATCCTAATTCTCATCAACCATCTAAACGTGTGAAACACTCACCCATAACATCATCTACTTTTCCCCCATAAACTACACCTCTACATATAGCTCAACCATCTTCCGAACAAACCACATTAGGACCTCAAAAAGATCCTAAAACTACAACCAATGCTTCTTGTTTTACTCCTATAACTTCCATACCTTTATATCCTTCCATCCACTTCTCTACAACGTCTACGCCTATCAAAGACATGATTTTTGCATCCAAAAACATAGGAAATGATCCTTATACCTCTTACACTCTTACTGATGAGCTCTTACCCGATTTATCTAAAATTTTTATATCAGAAGAAACCAACACTACCATGCAAGATGCCCTTATTTTAAATAAACTCCCACCCTCTCCTCGTACCTTGGGCCTCCCACAGCCTATGGGAAGTATCTACCAAGTCAAGAGTTGTGCTTTTATTTATAAGGGATATGACTGGGGAAGAATACCTAGAAACATCAAGACATATTGTGATGGATATGTTAGATGCTATTTTGCTAATGAGTATATTAAAGCTAAACCTATAATGCTTAAATTGGGTCCAGGCTGTGTCTCGGGTCCTCATCGTCGATCGTGAGGATGTCCTCGACGATCCCATCATGACCAGCTCTGCAATAGGGGCTAGCAGTGGTACCCTCTAGTTCTCTAGAACCATGTGATAGTATAGCCCCTGGTAGAATGCGGTCTGAGCAATAGACCGTGCTAGATCCTGAGTGCTCACTCCTCTGCCTCAAGCTCTAACCCGTGTGGCCTCATCCTGCAGCGTCTGCGCTTGAACTCGAAGGTAGGTGACCTCAGCCCGGAGAGCCATTGTCTCGCTACTCTCCCATACATCGACACCCTTGCCCTTATCAGGCGATGGTGGTCTCTCCCCCTGTTGCGAAGGGAGTCTCTCCTCCCTTCACCCTGTCTCCTGTGGCCTCTGTGGAGCCCATGCCATCCTTTGGCGTCTCTCCTATAGAGACCGTCGCTACTCTACCCCACCATGACCCCGCGTAGCCTCAATCATAGCCTGGCATCGCCTCCCCATCCGACGCACAACCGCATGCACTGGACCTTGTGCCCTCATCATCCGAGGAGGGCGGATGCCTGCGTATCAGGCATCATATCCATCAGTCACCCCAACATTGTCACCATCCACTGGCTAGATGGGGGCATCATCAACATCCTGGATCCAAAACCGCTGCATGTCTGGAGCCCTGCTTAGTGTGGTACTATCCCGAACAGTCTAGGAGTACTCATAATCCTTGAGAGAAGGGATCCCCTGCTGAAGACCGAACTATCATAGTACCCAGTCGTAGTGGTGGAGCCCTACCTCTCCCCACTCCATCCTTAGCCAGTAGACTCGCCTAATGTGAGCCAACTCCTACCCATCCTCTGCCCACTCGGGGTGCTCTCACCATGGCCTCCAGGTGATCTAGTCTGGGATGAGGTCGTCCAACAACCTCCGTGACATCGGCATATCTATTCGCCATTATGACCCTCTTTGTAGCCACCAATAGTAAACCTGAGGCCTCTCTCGGTCAACCCCTGTCAATGGGAGCCCTACCGGCCTTCGCACCGCAATGTGCTCCCAACACCAAATCTGTAGCAGCGATGTTAAGACCAGACATCGACCTCCCTTGTATACGACCCCATGCAGGATCCTATACAAGCGACATAGTACAAAGCTACCCCATGCAAACCTGTACCCATGGTCTCTCATGTCGCAAACTATGTCTAAGAGCACCCACGGTAGTTTGCACCCGCTCTGGTGGTACAACAATAAGACACCAACCACCCTTGCCAAAACTTGAGTCAACCTGGATGCCCTAGGCATTTATCGTAGAGACTCAATGTTCACCCTGCCCTTCTCTAGGGCGAAGCTCGGGTCTCTGGTCAGTCTCATCATTGCCTGGCCCTGATTGGCCGCAGGCGTCACGAGCCATCCCTGTATGGGGATCCTCATGATCCTCCATATGTCCTCTAGTGTGGGATCCATCTCCCCTGTCGATAGTCAAAAGCAGGATGACCTCGGATACTATCTCTCTACTAGGGCTTTCAAAAGCCCTATGTCCGTCGGTACTTGTGGCATCTCTGCCACAAGCCATAGCCCGACCTGTGTTAGTCGATCGTGCTCTGCCTGGTCGAGAGCAGCCAAGTCTTCTCTCAGCCTGCTGTATTTCCATTCCTGGCTCTTTAGTAATCCCCTCTGCAAAACAAACAATAAAACAACAAAAATTCATTAATAACCAATCATTAAAATAAAATTAAAAATATTTTAATCAAGCTTAATTTCTTAACAGCGATGATATCGTCCCAAATTTGGCAAAATCATCCTTTTTAGGATGAATTCGTCTCTGATTTTGCAACTTGGGGATCGCCCCTTGTTGAACGGGATCGCCCCTAGTTCGTTGATTTCACCATCCAACGAAATTGACGATATAGGGATGATTTCATCCCGACGTTGTCGACGGCCTAAAAATGGTCGCGATGCCCCAAACAATCAAAATTTAAAACAAAAAATTGCACAAAGTAAAATCAAACCTAATCTACTAGGATTAGATCCTTACCCGTAGCCTGCATTGGACCTCTGTCGCTCTGTGCGTTGTCTCCACCATTGTTTCTCTCTGCAGAGCTCTGGAACGAGTAAAAGTGAATAGTACAAATGAATTAGGGTTTTCCCTATTTTTCTTAATTTTATTCAAAATCAACAACATTTTAATTTTGCTTTTTCGCGTTTTTTCCTCAAACGTTCGATTTGGGTAAAAACACGGAGGGGGTACCATAGTCAACAGTCGTACGATTCGACCAAGAATCGTCGTCTAAAAATTGAATAAATTTTTGCTTTCTCGTAAAATGAGAAAAACTCGTCTTTAACGCATCTTCTTCGAAAAATTCGCTAAAGAGGGGGCAAAATGTAGCACCCTAAAATTGGCACAGTTAAACCCTTAGTAAAATATAAAAGATAAAAATTTAAATTTTAAACCCAAAACCGCCCCAAAACCGCTTGTTACCCGCTTCCCTTCTTTTTCGCGCCATTTTTAGGATTTGTTTTGACCGTTGGACGATATCGTCGCATATCAGATGAAATCGTCCCCGATCTAGCGAATTCGTCTGGAACAGAGTGTCCAGATGATTTCATCCTAAAATTGAATGTTCATAATTAGCTTCTTTTTCAACAGCCTCTCCAACTTTGGCAGAAGTGCATCTGTGCAGTTGGAGATTTCCCCATTGGAGATCTCCCAGATTGGGATGATCTCCAACCTCCTAGCCTCCCCCTAATCCTATATAAACTAGATTTTTTCTAGTTTATCCCCCCTGACTCTCCTGAACCCCCTAGATAACGGATTTCCCTGTAGATTTAGTTCCTTATACGCTAGAGCATCCTCGCACTACTGTCTGCATTCTGTATTTCATGTTTTCTTGCAGGAATTCTACTGTTTTTCAGTCGAAGCTAGCTCGGATCGTCGTAAACGATCTCGGACGATTTCAGACGATCTTGTCGAGGAGTGCAGATGATCTCGTACGATTGGAGGTGATCCCGACTGTAGTCCAGATTGGGGGCAATCAGAGCCCAGAGTTTGCATTTTCTTAAACTGTTTCTGTATTTTCCCATTGTAATTTTACATTATCTTAAGTTATTATGTTTATGCATCTTGGAGTTCACCTCATTTACCATAACTACATGATAAAGTTAAAATCAAACATTAAATCTATTGAATTTTTCTTGTTTGTTATTTAAATCCATTATTTAGGCACATTTACTATTATTACTATCATTCTCTATTGCTTCTACAATTGCATATTTGGTATTTTGTATCTATTTTTGTGATTGCAGGTTTCTGACGAAATCGGTAGATTTCAGACGATTCCGTCTGATCTCAGATGACCGACTGTGATTTGCGATGATTATGTGAAATATAATATGATTACGTACGAGTTGAGATGATCTGGACTGCTACAAAACTCAGAATCTTCATCAGACATCCAGAATCAGGTATGTGTTATTCTAGTTAGCATATTCTCTGTGTTTAGCACTCATTTCTGTTTCTGTATCCATTTAAATCAGTATTGGCATATAGTATAGTTTAGATTCATCTTGGCCAAACCTAGGAGTTGAATGATTAAAGTACAAAATAAACATATTAAACCCATTATCAACCTAGGCATGGAAACTACCACTCAAAATTTTCCTAGTGAACCCACCATCCGTCAAAAATTCACCTTTATACTCCTCCCCCGAGAGGTGGGACATTCAAAGGGCCTCTCAGTCCGAGGTATTGTCCCATCCTTCTTGCATCCCCCTTTCGGGCATAGATCCTATAGCCTGAGGGTAAGGATGCGAAAAATTTGGAGCGATACAAGTTGCAATCCAACGATGCAACATGCAAGTCAACCTCAAGGTAAAACCTATATCATCCACACCAGTAGAGCATGCCTGAAGTAGTTAAGCATAGTTGTGTTGAATGTGACAACCACTCTCTATGCCTACTCTAAAGCTTGTAATATGCTTTGACAATAATTATTCTTAGATAACTGAATACATTGTAAATTTCTATATATACTAGAATGCAAGTTATTCTAATGGTCAACTCTTTAGCATATACAAATGGTATAATTGTATTGATTGAGGACTATATGTCTTTGAATGAAGATTAGATTGTTGTTTGGAATTTTTCTCATCTTTATTTGCTGAACATATATGTATGCATTATTTAGAGCTAATGATTTTTTGTTAAATCTAAGAATGGATAATTCTATTATAGTTATTTTACATTCTAGATTTCTCTCTAGATTTACCATTATAGTTATGGAATAATTTAGAAAATGCTTGGAGTTCTTCTGTAGTATGTCTCCTGATATTGCTAATTTTAAACCACTTTTAGCTTGTCTTTCTAACCCTTTGTATTTTTGACTCTAGTCTACAACCCCCATTTAGTTAGATTAACTAGGCACAAGAACTACCCTTCTCCTAAGGTTGGATTAGAAACCCCTATTTTTGAGCCTTCCAATATCTTGGTCAAAGTCTTGAGGGTGCATCTCATTGATTTATGATAGCCACCAACTACATATTCCATCAATAATGTCTCATCAATTGCAGGATGTTGTAACCATCAACATGAACTAAGACCATATTATGACAGTAGAAAAATACTCTACAATTGATTTGATCAGTCCAAATGTAAATTTAGAAAAAGAAGAATAAGATGAGGATGGATTAGATGAGTATGGAGTAGAAAGCAACCTAGATCTACAAGGGGAGTGTAAGGAGGAGCAAAGGCGAAAGACATGTCATCTAGGAGATTTATATCAACATTACCAAAAACGACAAGCTCGTCAACCATTTTATTACCCATCCATATTAAGAGAATAGTGGGCAACAATAGTCAAGAGTTGGGAGAATTCTAGAAATGATGTTATATAAGAGGGAAATTTGAAATATCTTCTAGTTTCTACATAGGTGGATTTGGTCAAAGCAGCCTTATAAAGTTCAAAATTAGGTATCACAACTTTATAAGAACCTAAACCAACATATGGGCAACATCCTAGAACACAAGAAGGGTTAGTCCTCCTTTGTGTTATCTTTCAGTATGCTTGGAGGGATGGATATTACACAAATACCTGATAGATCAAAATTTTAAACTTGCTATCATGCCTAAGGTAATTTATGATGCTATGAGCTTGAAGTACGCTAACTTGAAACATCAGGTTATCAAATTCAATAAAAGGTAAGTCAAAGCAATAGGGATAGCTGAGAGAAATATCACGACCCTCCCAAAAAATGATTTATGATGTTATTTTTATATGTATGTTGTGCTATCTTCCTATGAATTATTATTTTTAATATTTTGGACAAGGTAGTACTAATGAATTCTATGTTGTAATTATAGGTACTCGAAAGACAAAATGGGAAATGATGGTGGTGTAATTTATCACCATGGTGAAATATTCACTATTAGGTAAAGGGCAGAATAGCCCTAATAGTGAAACATTCACCAATGGCTCAAGGGTACATGGAAGCCCATGTAGATGCATTATGAATAAATATTTCATAGCATTAAAATGAATGAGTGCTTGTTCTTTTACATTCCTCCAATGACAAGAAAAGTGCCATGAAGCATGGGAGCTATTCTTGTCTGGCATATGGTAGCATTTTGCTATCATCAAATTACCGGTCTGAGAAGAATTGTCGGAGGTATAGATGCACATAATAATTCAAATTATTTATTTGGTTGTTTGTTTATTTACTTATTTATTTAATTATTTATTAAATTAGAAAATGAGTTAAAAGAGATTTTAAATTAATTAAAAAATAATATTTATGCTTTTGATGAATTTTAATTTAATAGAACCTTACGATTTGATATTTCTAGAATAATTATAATACCAAGCACCTCTTGGAGCATTGAGTGATGAGATGGCAACTTGTATGATGTTGCACTTGCCTAGCAATCCTTCCCCAATATTCATTTTAAGAATGGAGAGAGAGAGGGGGGAGAGGAGAAAAAAAGAAAAGGGAACAAAAAGTGGAGGAGAACAATAGGGCAAATTGTTAAAATCTTTTCTACAAAAACATTTTAGGTTCATTATTTTATTCTATGTTGCTACTTGCATACAAAAGTTTAGTTTAATAAGTTCTTCCTTGTTGTACATGCTGCTTATATTGAAATTCAAGTATTTGTATGTACTGCCCTTCTGCCTTACGTTCATGCTAGCATGTTAAGAGTAAGATAAATGTAGGAGCTCTTTTTTTTTAGACTAATGTTTTAGCCAAGTTTAAGACCCTCTTAAATTTGTAATAGCTAGTTTAGAAAGGGGTGGAAATTAGAGAAATTATTGTGCAATCGAGGAACGTTTATCCGTAAAACAATGCTATTAATACCTTGAGATTTATCCTAGTCATATTCCCTATTTATATGATAATAATACCTATTAGGTCAATCCTTAGCATTGTGGTAAATCTATGCTTGTTCGTTTAAACAAAAAAATAATTTTACTTGTGTATCTGTTTGACTAAAACAACGAGTATTGTGATATGTTTCCTTTGGGTGTGTGTCATTATTTTCACAATAGATATCTTTTTATTGGGGAGTTTATTTGTCTACTTGGGCTGAAAAAGAATAACTATGGTTTTACGTTACATCACGAGTAAGATTGTGCTTGTTTTACATCACTGGGAAGATTATATCTGTAGTGACTTAGAATAAGAAGTAGTTTAATACTCCTTAAAGTTATTTGTAAATAGTTAGTGTTAAGTCAGTGTAGTTAATAGGTTTTATTGACATGTTGCTCAAAGATATTGACCTTTTTAAATAAAAAATATGTGTCTGTTGCTTTCTCATGTGCACCTCTGACTAAGTTCTTTATTATTAATTCATGGTTTGGTTACCTAAAATAGATGGAAGTTAATTAATGTTTACTTTACCTTATCAATGCATTTTCTTGGAATAGAGTCATTGTATACATGATTAAAAATATAATTTTAATTTAAAAAACTGGAGCTATTATGATCCCAAAACAAGAGCACTTAAAATTGACGATGTACTAGGTTCTAACTTATGTGTATTTAGTATGATTATTTATATAGATATTGATATTTCCTGTATATCCATTAGAACCTAGGGAAAGGATCAACCAAAGCTTACATTGCGGCTCTGTATTCATTCTTGTAAAAATATCTAAATCCTTGAATTGGTTTAAGACATTAAAATTTAAACTAGGTATTAATTCATTACAATGTGAAATGATATTTTATATTTATTACCCTCGAAAAGTATATATATAAATAAGTTTACTTTCAAGAAAATAATTAGTTAATAATTAGTTAATAATTTCGATAAGTATATTAAAGTATTCTTTTTTCTTTAAATTTTATTTCCCTTATATCATAAGGATTAATTAAATATATGGATTACTTAAATAATCAAAGAAGAATGCAAAAAATTCTTCTAGGTCAACTCAAGGATTATTTTGAATTGAGATCATATCTTAGAGAAAAACTGGATAATTTTGCCATGATTAAATAAAAAATCTCCTAAATATTGGTTGAATCATTTGGAGAATGAGCAACCAAAGAAAATGAGACACTCAATACCATTGAAATGCATGAGGACATTCAACAATGTTTCCTGAATGATCACTTATAACAAGTAGGTCAAGACAGGACGTAAGGATGGGTTGTATGGGACGTCCATCTAGGCCATTGCATGAGTAGTACAAGTGATGGATCCTTGTGCAATTTATGAATAAGGAGGAATCTAACAAGGAACAAGGCTAGATGAATTCATGACGGTTGGAATTGGATAACTCATTGCAGTATACATGACTTGTCAAGAGAAATGATGTTAGAACTAGGTGATTGGAATAACCTTAATTGTCCATGATGTTAGATATTAATCTAGAGATGTGGTCATTAGTTAAGAAATATAACATCTACACTAAAAAATATTACATGTTATCTAAGTAACATATGAGTTAAATTAGACTTAGGGTTACACCTTTAGATACACATAAGGGAGGGAAAGAAAGTGTCCATCCTCTAAGTGTTATGGGCTTTAGAGGATAACCCCAAGACATGGTTTTAGGTTCTCATTCTAGGATAGAGGGTGAGAACGATAGAACCACTTAAGGCACCTTTTATGGGATTTGACCAATTTCATCCACTTGGGGGCCATCTGCAACAGTCATATCCCAAAAGTGGTTTTCGATGCTATGTACTGATTAATCAATGGGTGCAAAATAAAGTTCAAGAAATTTTTTTTTCACCCTCATCAACCTCTTTCTTTGTTTGTAGAACCTGTAAGTTAGTCCAGGTTGTTTAAATCAATGTGTTATACTAGGTTGTCATAGTTTGTATCATAGCCTAGGTTGTAATATTCCTAGGTCATAGGGCCCAGGGACTTCCATAAATAGACTTTAACCTCATATACTCCTAGTAAACCAAAGAACATTAAAATTGATATAGCTCTTGTCATGGCCAAGAAGAAATGGATGACCTTGCATCTACAATCAAATTATTCCAGGGATAGATGGAACAACTTATATCTATAATTAAGCTACTAATAGAGAAAATAGAGCAACAACAAAAGATAATGGAAGTTCTTGTTGATCAAAAACCCTGAGGCAAAAAGGGTTAGGGAAGGTTGAGAAGAAAATCTATAAATAAAGGAGATAAGAAAAAAGATAATTTAAAATGATTCCTTAAAAAATAAGTGGGTTAGATCATAAAGTGAGTATTGATAAAAATAAGAAAGGAAAATCTCGAGCATCAAAGATAGTTTGCTTCATTTGTGGAGGGCCACATTTTGCTAATAAATGCTCTTTGAGAATAGACCAAAGGAAAGCATTAGAAAAACAATCTCATCAAAATTATGTGACAAATTGAAATTCAAGTCTGGATGGACAAGTCACAACTAGAAATTCAAATCTAGATGGACAAACCACCTCTATACTTTGGAAAGGTAAATTAATTAGTAAATGGTGCTACAAATAGTTTTATTTCCCATTAGTATTATTAGGGATATACTAGAAAGACCTAGTTTTTGGCAAATGGGTGGAAGGTAGAATATGGATCAGGGCAAACTTATTCTATTAACTAGTGTCTATATGATGCATGCATATTCCTATCTAATGGAAGAAATGATGGGCATATATATGTAGCTCCCCTTTCATACCTTTAATATCATCCATGGAATGGAATGGTTAAAAACCCATAGATCCCTTGTTGATTTTCCAAGAGAGATGGGTAGAATTTACTGAAGAATCTAACCAATGGATAAGAATCCACTCTGATCGGGGTTCTTTTCAACTATATTTGTTGTCTAAATTTTAGCTTAAAATAGATAGTAAAAAGAGGTGGAATAGTCTATATAGTTAAAATGAATAAATGTGAAGAGAATGAAAATAACTCAAATTTTTTTAAGAAGTTTTCTATATTGAAAGGATTTGAGGATGTATTTCTTGAGGATTTACTACATCTTTTGCCATAGCAGGATTTTGATTTTTCTATCAAAATCTTACATGGAGCTGAGCCCATTGCTAGATCACCTTATCGGATGACTCCAATTGAGTTACAAGAATTAAAAATAAAACTCCAAGATCTTCTCAAAAAGGATTGATCAATCCAAGTGTGTCACCTTGGGGGAGAACTTGTATTATTTGCAAAAAAGAAATATGGAAGCTTAAGGCTATGCATTGACTATAGAATGCTTAATAAAGTAACTATCATGAATATATACTCCTTACCAAGAACTGATGATCTATATGATCAATTGAAAGGAGACACAATTTTCTCCAAAATTGATCTTAGATCTAGATATCATCAGTTAAGGATCAAATAATATGACACTCACAAGACTACCTTTATAACAAGATATGAGCATTATGAGTTTATAGTCTTACCCTTTGGGTTAACAAACGCTCCAACTACTTTTATGAATCTTATGAACAATGTCTTTCAAGAACAACTAGATCACTTCATACTCATATTATTGGATGAAATTTTGATATATTCATGAAGCAAGGATGAGCATGATTTGCACATGATAATTGTGTTAGAAATACTTAGGAAGAATCAAATTTTTGGAAAGCTATCTAAATGTAACTTTTATACCTCACAAGTCCAATACTTAGGGCATGTTATATCTGCTAATGGAATTGTTGTCGATCTTAGAAAAAATGAAGCTATAGTTAGTTGGCCTACACCCATCGATGTTTTGGAAGTGCGTAGTTTCATGCAAATGGTAAGATATTAAAAGCATTTTGTGAAGGACTTCTCAAAATTTGCTTGTCCAATCACAAATTTACAAAGGAAATAATAGGTGTTCAAGTGGACATAACAATGAGAAGAGGCTTTTAACCTATTAAAAGAAAGACTGACAACTACCCTAATACTCAAGATACCTAATCCTTTAGAAAATTTTACAGTATGCACTAAATATTCTACTGAAGGGTTGGGATGAGTTTTGACTTAGAATGAGGTAATCATAGCTTATGAGACTCAAAAGCTCAAAAAGCACAAACTAAAGTATGCTACCCATGATTTAGAGCTAGTAGCTATTATTCATGCGCTTAAAATTTGGAGGCATTATTTATTGGGGAAGCCCTTTGAATAAAAAATAGACCATCAAAGTCTGAGATATATCTTCACCCAACCCCCCTTTTAAATGTAAGACAATATCGATGGATGAAATTCCTGGTCGAGTATGACTTCAAATTGAATGCATTAAGGGGAAAGAAAATAAGATAGCAAATGCTCTAAGTCTAAGGAGGTACATAACTACATGTCCAAGTGCCAAATAGATTTATATGATAGGATCAGATAACAACAACAAGGTGATAGTTATTGTGGTAAATACCGAGTGTGGGTTGAGCTAGAACTTGATAAGGGCAAATAATTTGCTAGTAGGAATGGTTTGTTATTTTTCAAAGATAGGCTTGTTATTATTGAATCAAGTGGATTAAGGAATGCTATTTTGCAAGAATCCCATTGCACACCTTATTTTAGACATCCTGGTGGGGTTAAAATACGGGAAAACATGAGGAAAAACTTTTACTGACCAAGAAAACAATGGGATATCAATAATTTTATGGCAAGATGTCTTGAATGTCAAAAAGCAAAGGCTATACACCTACACCTAGTTGGAAAAATTTATCCTCATGATATTTAGGAACATTAATGACAAGTAATTTCCATGGATTTTATTTTTGGTCTACCAAATACCAAGTTTCAACATGATGTAATTCTGGTGGCGGTTGATAAATTGACCAAAGTAGCACACTTTATTTTGGGAAATATCAAGGATGATGCACCTACTATTGCTAGTAAATTTGCTAGAGAGATTGTGTGACTACATGGATTTTTTGAAGTCATATTTTAGATAGGGATTCTAAATTTACCTTAAAATTTTGGCAATTCTTGCATTGAGCCTTGGGTACAAAACTAAATATTAGTTTTGCATACCATCCAAAGATAGATGGTCAAAATGAGAGAGTTAACTAGGTCCTTAAGGATATGCTATACATGTATTGCTTGGACCATAAGACAAAGTGGGAAGATTATCTCTACTTAGTTGAATTTACATATAAAAATAGCCATCACAACTCCTTGGGAATGGCTCCTTTTGAGGCCCTGTATGAGATATGATGCATAACTCCTCTATCTTGGGATAATCCAAAGGATCGAGTAATGATCAAATAAAATACTATAAATAATATGGAAAAATAGTTAAGAATGATCCACCAAAGGTTCAAAGAATCCATAGATCGATAAAAGAGCTATGTAGATTTATAAAGGACACTAAGGGAATTCTCTGTGGGAGATAGAGTCTTCTTAAGGGTAAGACCTAACAAAAGCTCCATCAAATCTACCAAAATTGACCCCAATTTTTTTGGCCCTTTCGAGATCATAGAAAAGATCACTCTTGTGGCCTATAGACTTTCCCTTCCACCTAATTAAACAAAAATCTATGACACCTTCCATGTATCCCTACTTAGAAACTATGTTGTTGGCCCATCTCATATTTGGAGAGTGTCTAATTTGCTGATGATAGATCCTCTTGCCATTGAGGTCCGCCCAATCCAGATTTTGGCTTTTCATACCAAAATATTAAAAAATAGAAATGTGAATCAATGTAAGGTCCAATGGAACCAATTTTTTAGAAATAAATGCTACATGAGAGAATGTAGATTCTATGAAAGAACAATTTACTTAACTTTTTGAATAAGATGTATGTGCAACACAAGGGAATGTGTTAAAACTAGAGGGAAAGAATATCATGACCCTCCTAAAACATGAGTTATGATGTTGTTATTTCCATATGTATGTTGTGCTATCTTCTTATGAATTATAATTTTTAACTTTTTGGACAAGGTACTGCTGATGAATTCTATGTTGTAGGAATAGGTCCTCGAAAGACAAAATGGAAAATAATGACGATGTAATTTCTCACCGTGGTGAAATATTCACTATTAACTAAATGACTGAATAGCCCTGGTAGTGAAAAATTCACCAATGGCTCAAGGGTATATGGAAGCCCATGTAGATGTATTAATGTAGGTGCATTATGAATGAATGTTTCATAACATTAAAATGAATGAGTGCTTGTTATTTTACATTCCTCCAATGGCAAGGAAAGTGCCAAGAGTATGGAAGTTACTCTTGTTTGGTAGATGGTAGCATTTTGTTATCATCAAATTATCGATATGAGAAGAATTGTTGGAGGAATAGATGCACACAATAAATTAAATGATTTATTTGGTTGTTTGTTTATTTACTTATTTATTTATTTAATTATTTATTAAATTAGAAAATGAGTTAAAAGGGATTTTAAATTAATTAAAATAAATTTATGCTTTCAGTGAATTTTAATTTAAATAACCTTACGATTGGATATTTATTGAATAATTATAATACCAAGCATCACTTGGCTAGAACATTGAGCGATGAGATGGCCACTTGCATGATGTCACACCTGCCTAAAAATCCTTCTCGAATTTTCATTTTAAGAAGAATAGAGAGAGGGGAAAGAGGAGAAAAAAAGAAGGGAATGGAAAGTGGAGGAGAACAGTAGGGAAAGTTAGTAAAATGTTTTCTTCAAAAAAGTTTCAGGTTCATTCTTCTATTATGTGTTGCTACCTCCATACATTTTCATAGTTAATTTATGTTTGCAATAAAAAGAAAAGTTTAGTTTAATAAGTTCTTCCTTGCTATACATGCTCCTTTTATTGAAATTCGTTTATCTATATGTACTCTCCTTCTACCTTACATTCAGGCTAATATGTTAAGAGTAAGATAAATTGAGGAGCTCTCTTTTTTAGACTAACATTTTAACCAAGTTTAATACCCTCTTAAATTTGTAAAAGCTAGTTTAGAAATGGGTTGAAATTAGAGAAAAAACTGTGCAATTGGGGAGCATTTGTAAATAAATATTGTTAATGCCTTGAGATTTATCCTAGCTTTTTTGACTCTTTATATAATACTAATACCTATTAGGTTAATCCTTAGCATTATGGTGAATTTGTGCTTGTTCGTTTAAACAAAAAATGATTTTACTTGTGTATCTATTGACTTAAATAGTGAGTGTTGTGATATATTTTCCCTAGGCATGTATCATTATTTTTATAGTAGAAGTATTTTGATTGGGTAGTTCATTTATCTACCTTGGCTGAAAATGAATAACTATGGTTTTATGTTACATCACCGTGAAGATTATATCTATAGTGACTTAGGATAAGAACTGGTTTAATACTCCTTAAAGTCACTCGCAAACAACCTGAGTTAAGTCAATGTAGTTGATAGGTTTTCCTTAAAGTGTTGTTTTAGAGACATTGACCTTTTTAATTGAAAAATATGTGCCTATTGCTTTCTCATGTGTGCCTCTAACTAAGTTCTTTATTATTAATTCATGGTCTAGTTGCGTGAACTAGATGGAAGTGGTTGCGTGAACTAGATGGAAGTTAACTAATGTTTACTTTACCTTCTCAATGCATTTGCTTGGAGTACAATCTTTGTATTCATGATTAAAAATGTATTTTTCATTTTAAAACTTGATGCAGGAGCATCCAGCAGATCTGATGTAGAGGCATCAAGATTCGGGAAAGTCAGTGCTGAAGAGTCGAAAGAAGAGAAAGCAGAAGGCAAGGAGGAAGTTCACAGCAAAAACTGTCACGATTTCGCTATGTCACGAAATCGTGACAGTTTGCAGGAGAGAGAAAATGCAAGAGAAGGGGCCGTGAAATCGTGACTGTCGCGAAATCGTGATAGCAAAACAGCGGAGGGCAAGGAGGCAAAAAAGAGTAGTGAAATCATGACATCAAGATTTCGCGACGTCGCAAAATTGCGATAGAAAACATAAGCGAAGGCGGAGGAGCTGGAAGGTCGCGATTTCGTAACATGTCGCAAAATCACGATCGTCACGAAATCGCAACGAAGAAGTGTAGCAGATGAGGAAAGCAGATGGGATGTCGTGATTTCGTGACATGTCACGAAATCGCGACTGTCGCGAAATCGCGATCTCAGAGCGATGGCAGAGTGGAGGTAGCAGAAGTGTCACGATTTCGTGACACGTCATGATATCGTGATTGTCGCAAAATCGTGACTAGAACGAAGCGAATGGAGGGAGTAGCGGGGACGTCGTGATATCACGACGTCGCGATATTGCAACAAGAATTGGAAAACGGTCGAGCAAAGAGAGTTGGTCGCGATATCGCGACATGTCACGATATCGCGACCAAAAGCGCCAGGGAGCATAGGAGAGCAGAAACGTCGTGACATCGCAACATGTCGCGATATCGTGACGAAGAGAGAAGAAAGCGACGAAGAAGGATGAGAAAAAGATGGCAGGAACCACGACAGGTGGTATTTTCAAAATTGTTGTAGAATGACACGTGGCACCCAGGGTGCAGTAAATGGCGGACAAATACCAAGAAGCGCGGGAGATGAAAAGGATGGGCACGCAGGGTATTCTGATAGGGATCAGCCGTAACAGGGCCGTGCAAAGTGCGGGTCTTTAATCGGGTTGGTGTCCCAGTTTTTGTGAATGTAATTAATCGGGTTGGTGAATCCTTTTAGGTGGGAGTTGATGCTTCAGAGGGTCGGGGCCTCTATAAAAACCCAGTTTATTGTATTAGTCGGGATGGTGGATTCGGGTAAGATTGCACGCAGAGTGTGAGTGAAGAAGAACCAAGCCGAGCGCTGGTTAATGTAAGCCTACGGGCTGTTTTCATGTAATTTCTAGATTTTAATGAAGAAAGCTTCGAGATGAGCAAGTGTTGACGTGTGAGGCTTTACGTGTGATTTTCTTGGGTCCCCATCAGTGGTATCAGAGCAAGTTGTCCTGAGTGTGTAACAGATCGTCGAACGTGAGGCAGTTACACCAAGATCTGTGGAGGGTTCTGAGAGAGAGTGAGTTAAGATCTCGGGCGTGTTAGCAGATCGTCGGACGTGAGGCAGCTACACCGGATCGGTAAAGCTTTGTAAGAAAAGCAAGAGAAAAAAAAAATGCATTCCCGAAGAAGACGGGACAGCAAGGAAGATATGGTGACGGAAGAAGAATTCATAGCTTTGCAAAAATAGTTGAAGGCCCTGCAAAAGGAATGGCTCGGAATAAAGTTGCGGGAGCAAGAGGAGCGACAAAGAAGACGGGAAGAGAGAAAGAGAAAGAAAGAGGAGAAGTTGAAGAAGGCTGCAGAAGAGTGCAGCAGTACCGGGACCTGCCCGAAAGAAGGCACAAATTTTTTTGTGCAAGAGGAGGAGTTGAAGCAGGCTGCAGAAGAAGTATGTAGCAGTGGGGAAATCTGTCCGGTAGAAGACAGAAGCCAGGAGAGAGAGTTGGAACAGACTGCAGAGGCAGAGATAAGTCTGAAAGTGCTGCAGGAGGCAGTGACCGAACCAAGCAGAAGTGAAGATCACTTCTCCACGTACCCCGAGTGTCTGATGCAGGAGCATCCAGCAGCATCTAATGTAGAGGCATCAAGATTCGGGAAAGTCAGTGTTGAAGAGTCGAAAGAAGAGAAAGCAGAAGGCAAGGAGGAAGTTCATAGCAGAAACTGTCACGATTTTGCTACGTCGTGAAATTGCGACAGTTTGTAGGAGAGAGAAAATACAAGAGAAGGGGCCACGATTTCGTGACTATCGCGAAATTGCGACAGCAAAACAGTGGAGGGCAAGGAGGCAGAAAAGAGTAGCGAAATCGTGACGTCACAATTTCGCGATGTCGTGAAATCATGACAAAAAATGGAAGCGAAGGCGGAGGAGCTGGAAGGTCACGATTTCGTGACATGTCACGAAATCGTGACTGTCACGAAATCATGATGGAGAAGTGCAGCAGATGAGGAAAGCAGATGGGATGTCACGATTTCATGACATGTCACGAAATCATGACCGTCGCAATATCGTGACCTCGGAGCAATGGCAGAGTGGAGGCAGAAGTGTCGCGATTTCGTGACATGTCACAAAATTGTGACTATCGCGAAATCGTGACTAGAACGAAGCGGATGGAGGGAGCAGCGGGGACGTCGCGATATCACGACGTCGTGATATCGTGACAAGAATTGGAAAACGGTCGAGCAACAAGAGTTGGTCGTGATATCACGACATGTCGTGATATCATGACCAAAAGCACTAGGGAGCGCAGGAGAGCAGAAACATCGCAATATCACAACATGTCGTGATATCGTGACGGAGAGAGAAGAAGGCGACGGAGAAGGACAAGAAAAAGATGGCGGGAACCGCGACAGGCGGTATTTTCAAAATTGTTGCAGAATGACACGTGGCACCCAGGGTGCAGTAAATGGCGAACAAATACCAAGAAGCACAAGAGACGAAAAGGATGGGCACGCAGGGTATTCTGACAGGGATCAGCCGTAACAGGGCTATGCAAAGTGCGGGTCTTTAATCGGGTTGGTGTCCCAATTTTTGTGAATGTAATTAATCGGGTTGGTGAATCCTTTTAGGTGGGATTTGATGCTTCAGAGGGTCGGGGCCCCTATAAAAACCCAGTTTATTGTATTAGTCAGGGGATGGTGGATTCGGGTAAGATTGCATGCAGAGTGTGAGTGAAGAAGAACCAAGCCGAGCGCTGGTTAATGTAAGCCTACGAGCTGTTTTCATGTAATTTCTAGATTTTAATGAAGAAAGCTTCGAGATGAGCAAGTGTTGACGTGTGAGGCTTTACGTATGATTTTCTCGGGTCCCCGTCAAAACTAGAGCCATTCTAATCCCAAAACAAGAGCACTTGAAGTCAATGATGTACTAGGTGCTAGCCAATGTGTATTCAATATGATTCTTCATATAGATATTGATATTTCTTGTATGTCCATTATAAACTAGGGAAAGGATCAACCAAAGCTTACATTGTGGCTTTGTATTCATTCTTGTAAAAATATTTAAATCCTTGAATTGGTTTAAGACAACAAACATTAAACTATGTATTAATTCATTACAATGTGAAATGATGTTTTAGATTTTTTACCCTAAAAAAAAAAATATATAAATGATTTTACTTTTAAGAAAATGAATGTTATTTTAGAATAAAACAAATGCGAATCGTATACGGTTTATTTTTATATTTATATTTACATAATATATGAATACAATAGTTTATATGGATTAATCATTATTCTTACAAAGTATCTTAGATAATGTTAATAGTTAGTTAATAATTTTGAGAAGTATATTAAAGTATTTTTTTAAAATTTTATTTCCCTTATATCATAAGGATTATTTTAAGTAATCAAATAAGAATGAAAAAAATCCTTCTAGGTCAACTCAAAGATTCTTTTGAATTGAGATCATACCTTAGATAAAAACTATATAAATTTTCCATCATTAAATAAAAAAATCACCTAAATATTGGTTGAATCATTGGGAGGATGAGCAACCAAAAAAAACAAGACACACAATACCATTGAAATACATGAGGTCATTCATTGATATTTTGCTATTGGTCACTTCTGACAAATAGGTCGGGACGAGAGGTAAGGATGGACGGTATGGAACGTACATCTAGGCCATTGCACGAGTAGTACAAGTGATGGATCCTTGTGCATTTTTAGAATGAGGAATCTAGCAAGGAACAGGGCTAGATGAATCCATAATGGTTGGAATGGGATAACTCATAATAGTAGTCATTGTTGGAAATCCCTAAGTCATAGTCATTATTGTTAGAAGATTAGAAGATATATTTTACGTAGCATTTCAGGAATAGAATGTTGTTAGAAGATTGGTTAGAGTCTTTATAGCCATCTAGTTTTGTTGGATTGGCATAAGTCTATTATGAGTCGTGATTTGTTATGTTTTCAGCTATATATATTGTAACCTGAGCAAACTTGATTAGTATAATGAATTTATTGCCTCATTTTGATATTAGAGTGAGAGGTTGAAGTGCTGGTATCCTGTGGATTGCCCATCACCATTAGTGATTTCAGTCTACCAAGAGCTGAGAGGAGTTTTGTTGCAGTGAGGTGGAGAGTTGTACCTTTGATATGGATGTCATTTTATTGGATATATTTGTTGATTGGACGAGACTACAGTCTAATAGAAGTATGTGAAGGCAGTGAGTAACCATTTTGCTGTGAAGGCGTGCAAAAGGCCTACGGTTTGGACATGAATCAGAGACAAGGAGGACATCAACGAATGCGATCAAAAACCACAACACAAACGCATAAATTTGGATATTAATTTGCATGTGTTATGCTATGTGAGAGGACAATGAACGCAGGAGGTAAAATTTGTGTGAAAATTTGTGTTATCCACTGTTTGTAATATAAGACAAATGATTTGTCTTTACCTATGAAAGATTGGTTCAAAAAATTTGTCTTTACCTACTGTATTGGAGGCTATGTGAAGACCAACAAATGCATCCATTTATGACGTACTATAATCATGTTAAATCCATGTTGGAGATCGTGCTTTAAATCTGCGAGCGTCGAGAGAGGAATCCGTGTGGAGGCGGACACTAGAGAACTCGATGGATTTGTGAGGCTACAATCTGAAGTGCTAGCCTTGCCTTACTTCTATTTTATATTATTGGTGAGACGTTTCATATGTGAAACGTGGAAACATGTAATGTGATAAGGTGATCTACATGTTTTGTTATAAATCGTGAGGTGCAGTCACAATATTTTTTAAAAACATAGCGTATGATAGGGGAATGACAAACCGACGATCTATGTGAGCTACTATGCATTGAGAGAATATCATCACATAAAAGGGCTGCATGATACATAAAAAAGATGATCCATGCTAGCTTAAAGAGAAAGGCCGATCGTAGAGTGAAACCGTAGTTTGACTGTGTGACAGGCATCGTGGGAGACCACACAAGGATTTTTGTGGAAGGCCGTGTTGAGACTGTTGACTTGGAGTGCATCTAGAGTGTTTAAGGTGACATCTACGAAAGGGTTGATACAAACAGAGGTTGATGCAAATGTTTCCCGACCTATTTGATTCTACCGCTACCTAGAGGAACAATGAGCACACAACATAAGGTAAAAGAAACAAGCATATATATTACTGCATTAATTACTACATTGAAAGGAACACGAGAGTAATAAGCTAAGTAATATAGTCATATTGTAATATAGCTTGTTGAGATAGTAATTGTAATATTATGATAATAGTATCTTGCATTGTGTGAATGAGATTCGTTGAGCAAACCTGGTAGAAATTTTTTTTGAAGCAACATATTGCAGGTGTCAAATAAGGAGATTTTGGCAGCAGATTGTTGGATTTATTTGAACTATTTTGTAAGCTGTTATATTGCTACCATTTTGTTGAAAATAGAGACACTGGTTTTGTTTTTCATTTGTAAGAAATGGCAACCAATAACAACTTGCCCATTCTTGAGTTCAATGGGCTAGATTATGAGTATTGGTCTATCAAAATGAAGACCTTACTCATTGGCAAAGGTTTATGGGATATAGTCGAAGAAGGCTATGCATAACCCACAGATTGGATAACTTTGAGTGCAACAGATAAAACCAGAAAGAAGGATGCTTAAAAGAAGAATTTGTTTGCCCTCTATTGTCTCCAAGCAGCCTTGGAGAAAAAAATATTTCCAAGGATTTCTTCTTGTTTATCAGCCCAAGAAGCATGGAAAGCCTTGAAATATAGCTATAAAGGAAGTGATCAAGTGAAGCAAGTGAGGCTTCAAACCTTGAAGAGATATTTTGAAAATCTCAAAATGCAAAATGATGAAAATGTAGGTGATTATTGTATTAGAGTGAAATCCATTGTAAACAAAATGTAAAACCTTGGAGAAGACATCAAAACTGAAGTAGTTATGAAGAAAGTGTTGAGAATACTTATTCATAAATAGAATCATATTGCAATCATTATTGAGGAGTCTAAATATTTGTCTACTCTAATTTTTGATGCTCTTATTATTTCTTTGATGTCTCATGAAGAGAGACTACAAGATTCTACATCAACAAGCTATGGAGGTGATGACAAAGAATTCTCATCCAAGGAGGGTGAGACTCAAGGAAGAGGACAAGGAAGAGGAAGAGCAAGAGGAAGAGGTAGATCAAGAGGTGGCAACCAAGGAAGAGGAAGAGGAGGTGAAAAATCAAAGAAAGCTTGTTACAATTGTGGTAAGCTTGGTCACTTTGCTAAAGATTTTTGGTCCAAGACTTCTCAAGAAGGGAGAGGTCAATATGGAAACTATGGAGAAGAGGAAGGAACTTATTCAAATTTGTTCCTCACATATGGAAAATCAGATCAAAATATTAATGAAACTTGGATTTTGGATACTGGTTTCTCAAATCATATGAGTGGCAAAGAAGAGCTATTTGCTACAATGGATTCCACCTACAAGTCAAAGATCAAATTGGGAGATGACAAGGCACTACAAGTTGAAGGTATGGGAGCCATGGAGGTTCCAACCAAAGAAGGCACAAAGAAGGTAAACAACATCTATTACACCCCCAAACTCCAACATAATTTTCTTAGTGTTGGACAAATCATGGAAAAGAACTATAGGCTTGTTTTTGAAGATGGAAAATGTGTAATTTTTGACAAAAACAATTATAATAGAGTTGTTACACAAGTACCTATGACAAAGAATATGTTGTTTCCTCTTAAATTTTGGGAACAAGGAGGTGCCCAACTTGCTAATGTGGCCATAGAAAATCCAAGTGTGCTTTGGCACTTGAGATATGGTCATCTTAACTTTGCAAGCTTGAAGTTAATGACTTTACAAGCTATGGTATGTGGATTGCCAAAAAATGAAGAGAACAAGGAGGTCCGTGAAGGATGTGTTTTGCGAAAACACTCAAGAATAAAGTTTCCAAGAGGACAAGCATGGAGAGCAAGCCATCCACTACAATTGGTACATTCGGATATTTGTGTTCCAATGAATACCAAAATCTTGGGTAACAATTCTTAATTTTTCACTTTCATTGATGATTTCTCTAGAATGTGCTGGATTTATTTTTTGAAAACTATAGATAAAGATTTTGAATGTTTCAAAGATTTCAAAAATAATGTAGAGAATCAAAGTGAGTATGTTGTAAAAATATTAAGGTCTAATAGAGGAGGAGAGTTTTTTTCAAATGCATTTCTAAAATATTGTAAAGATTGTGGGATCAAAAGGCAATTAACTACTGCCTACACCCCACAACAAAATGGTGTGGCTGAAAGAAAGAACCACACTATTGTAGAAATGGCTAGATCAATGCTTCAAACAAAGAAACTCAGTAACATGTATTGGGATGATGCTATTAGAACAAGTGTTTACATTTTGAATAGGAGTCCTACTTCTAGTTTAGATGGAGTGACCTCCTATGAGGGATGGTATGAAAAAAGCCAAATGTAAAATACTTCAAAGTTTTTGGTTGTCTTGCATATGCACACATTCCTAATGAGACAAGAAAGAAAATTGATCCCAAAAGTCAAGAATGTATTTTCATTGGGTATTGTGAGTATTCAAAGGCATATAGGCTCTACAATCTAAAAACACACAAAGTTGTCATTTCCAAAGATGTGATTTTTGATGAAGGGGGAGTATGGGGTCATCAATTTTTTTTTGTTGATGATGGATCTCAAGATGTAAGCTCTTCTCAAGTGCAACCCATTAATAAAATCAGCACTGGAAATCCTCCTCCAAAGAAGAGTTCTACTCCAACAAGTGCAACAAGTGCTACTCCAAGTTTTTCTCCACAAAGATCAGCAAGTTCTTCTCCAATGCCAATGGAAATAGATTCACCATCAAGAGGTAAGAGAACACTTCAGTACCATCCCTCCTACCAAATGTTGGATAAGAATTTTCAAAAAAGATACACTAGAAGTCAAGCTAGTGAGATGAATGAAGTTTTGAAAAGACTTGAAAATTTGCACATGTATGGTGATGATGACTCCCAAGAGCCTAAGGGAGATGTTGTAAACTATGCTTTAATGACTAGTGTAGAGCTAGAGCCATCTAGTTATGAAAAAGCATGTATTCATGATGTATGGCAACAAGCCATGAAAGAGGAAATTACCTCTATAAAAAAAAATGATACTTGGGAGCTAGTGGAGCTTCCTAAAGGTAAGAAATGTGTTGGATGTAAATGGGTCTACAAGACCAAGTTCAATGCTGATGGGAGAATTGAAAGACACAAGGCAAGGCTAGTAGCAAAAGGGTTTACTCAAAAGTATGAGATTGACTATGAGGAGACCTTTGCTCCTATTGCTAGACAAGAGACCATCAAACTAGTCCTTTCTTTTGTTGCCCATAAAGGGTGGAAAATTTAACATATTGATGTTAAGAGTGCCTTCTTTAATGGGTACTTGAATGAAGAGATATTTGTGCAACAACCTCAAGGATTTGAAGAACAAGGTAAGGAGCACCTTACCTACAAATTGAAGAAAACATTGTATGGTCTCAAGCAAGCACCAAGGACATGGTACTCATGCATTGATGGCTACTTTCAAAGGTATGGTTTCACAAGGAGAAAAATCTCTGGATTGATGCTCGCCTAGTGAGGACCACCACCCTACCATCTCTTTTTTCCCATTAATTTTATAGATGAATAAGCTATTCCAAGTTTAACATCTATTAAGCTTGTGTGAGTCTTCTCTCCTCCACTCGCCATGTGGTGTCCGAGTCAACACTATATGTATTTTTTTATTCTTTAATTAAACCATTATGCAATGTCTCGATTATGTTACCATTAATATTATGCAACATTGTTTGTAACATTATTATTTTATATTTATTTTTATTTTACTTTTGTTTTTATATTATATATCCATATTTTGTATATGTAATATTATTATTATTTATTATATTTTTATTATTTTATTTTATTTTAATTTATATATTTATATATATATATATTTTAGAAATGCATGTGAAACTTTTGAATGCATTTAGGGCTAGCTGCATTTCATTTCGTAGAGGCCGTTTTGACCCTTCTAAACTTCCAGCTATCACTAGTTTAAGCTCGAAGAAGATATCAATGTAGAGACTGACTGTGTAACCTCAACGACAAGTGAAGTATATTATTGAAAGTTATATCTGATATCAGTTTCTGATAATATTATTTTCCTATTAATGTTCCTGGCAAAAATTGTGTGTGAAATTTTATAATACTTGGAGGGGGTGTTGTCATAAGTTGGTATAAGATTATGTATCGTAAATATATCCTATCAAAATTGGACTCAGACCCTGTTTTCGAGGGTTAAAATGTTTTTATTATGATACATGTTTTTATTGAAATCAAAATATAAAGGTCTTTGGGATATATGTTATATGAAGATTATGGAATAATTGTGGTATGGGCTTTCCAGTATTAAAAAAAATATTATAGATAATAGAGACTGTGTTATTCGTAGGGGCTAAGTTTAAACTTAAAGGAAAGTAATGAACTCTAACGCAAAATTATTTGCTTAGATATATTGGGTGAATTTAGATGAAATTAGTTCCAATTCGGATATAGAAAGATAATTAAATAGATATGGAATTCCTTGGTATTAATTCATAAAGAAATGTTGCAGGAATATTGCTAATAATATAATTCCTTGGGTATTTTGAAGTTGGCAAAACCAGTTTAGCTTGTCTATTAGCTTGACATAGCTTAGAGTAGACAGAGCCGTCATTGGCAGTACAATAATTTTAGTGTGAACATAAAAGAAGAAGGGCATTGATTGGACGTCTTCTCATCGTCCCAATAGTTGTTATGCCTATTAGGTTATAAATATGGAAAATTAGTCTTTTGTAGAAGTTAGGATTATTAAATATAAGAAAAAATCCCTAAGTGGTGCATACGTAGTAATGGAAAGAACCTATAGAAAAGAGCCCTAAGATATTATTCCTATAAACGATTGTGATTATCTTCAGGAGTAAAGTTGTCGCAATCAATATAAATTAGCAATCCCGAAATAAATATGTTAAGGAAAAAAAAAATTAGGAAAAGCTTCATAGGGAAAACCTGTAGCTAGAGTGCATTCTGAAAATTGTGAGAACAACTAGTATACTAGTGAGGACCGAGATGAAATTATTAAGTAAAGCATAGGTTGATTGGCTTCTCTACAAATTTTTACGCAACTCGTTACATAGAAAAATGTTGAATTGCATGCTGCCAAGTATTTATGTTTATCTCCGAAGGGTGTTCTTTCAATAACTAAGACGTAACCGAAATTAAATCCTAGACTAAAAACTTTGGAAACGATGCCATAGCTAAAGATGAGAATTGATTATTTTAGAATGTTAAAGAACAATCGAATGTGAAAAAGGATCTAGCCATTATGTAAGATCTGTAGCTAATACTTCTAAATTAGTTTACTTTGGAAAGTTGTTCGAAATCATTGCATCATTAAATAGTTATAATGTAGTATTAGAATGTAGTATTTTGTTTTATTAAGACATAGCACTCAATGAATAAAGAGAATATATAAAGCATTGTTTTCTAGAGAATAGTTATTAATCTCTTTGATTTAAGAATTTTTATTTGTTGAGTTTTCTCTTTATATGCTTATTATTGTGTTTTTCTTTAAGAATGACGTGTAATTGAATACATGCTTTAAACTTTACAAAAATTCTTTATAAGTGAAACAAGGTAAAGACATTCTCAATGTATTCTTATATGTGGATGATCTAATATTCATGGGTAGTAGTGTTAAGATGAATAAGGAGTTCAAAAACACCATGATGAAAGATCTAGGCTTGATGCATTACTTCCTAGGCATGGAAGTACATCAAAAAGGAAAAGGGATCTTCATATGTCAACACAAATATGCTCAAGATATGATAAATAAATTTGCTATGGAGCAATGCAAGTCTGTTGCAACTCCAACAGGTCATGGAATCCAATTAAGCAAACAAGACAAAGCACCAAAAGTTGACATGACCACTTACAGGAGAATGGTTGGGAGTCTAATGTTCCTCACCAACACAAGGTCGGATATTCAATATACTATTTCTCTAGTTTCAAGGTATATGGCTGATCCATCTGAACTTCATCTACAAGCAACTAAAAGAATTTTGAGATATGTAAAGGGTACATTGGATTATGAGATCCATTACCACAAATGTAATGTTGTAAAATTAGTTGGCTTTAGTGATAGTGATTGGGGCAGCAACATAGATGATAGAAAATCTACTTCAGGGAATTGTTTTAGTCTTGGATCAGGACTAATTACATAGAGTTCCAAAAAGCATACTGTTATAGCATTATCATCTACTGAAGTTGAGTACATAGCAATCACAAATGCTAGTACCCAAGCTTTATGGTTGAGAAAAGTGCTTGAAGAAATAGGAGAGAGACAAAGTGGTCCTACCATATTGTATTGTGACAATATGAGTGCCATCCAATTGGCACATAATCCTATCCACCACAATAGGTCAAAGCACTTTGACATGAAGTATCACTTCATTCAAGACATGATGGAGAAATAGGTGATTGAGCTATGACATTGCAACACTTTGGATAACATAGCAGACATCTTCACCAAAGGAGTTGCAAAAGCTCAGTATATAAAGCTGAGAGACTGTCTAGTCAGTCCTCTCAACTTTAATGGGGAGAATGTTGGAAATCCCTAAGTCATAGTCATTATTGTTAGAATATTAGAAGATATATTTTACGTAGCATTTCAGGAATAGAATGTTGTTAGAAGATTGGTTAGAGTCTTTATAGCCATCTAGTTTTGTTGGATTGGCATAAGTCTATTCTGAGTCATGATTTGTTATGTTTTCAGCTATATATATTGTAACCTGAGCAAACTTGATTAATATAATGATTTTATTGCCTCAGTCATGACTTACGAAGAGAAACCATGTTAGAGACAAGTGATTGGCATGACCTTAATTGTCCTTAACACTAGATATTAATCTAGATATGTGGTCATCAGTTAAGCGCTATAACATCTATGCTAAAAAACCTTTCATGTTATCTAAGTAACAAATGAGTTAAATTAGACTCAGGGTTACACCTTTAGATACATGTAATGAAGGGGAAGAAAGCATCCACCCTCTAAGTGTTATGGGCCTTAGAGGATAACCCCAAGTCATGGTTTTAGGTTCTCATGTTGGGATAGAGGGTGAGAAAGATAGAACCACTAAAGGCACCTTTTACGAGATTTGGCCAATCTCATCCACTTGGGGGTCGTTTGCAGTGGTCATAACCCAAAATTGGTTTTTGATGCTATGTACTGATTAATAAATGGATGCAAAATAAAGTTCAAGAACAAAAATATTTTACCCTCGTCAACCTCTTTCTTTGTTTAGGGATCAGAGCAAGTTGTTTTGTGATAATTATGTAATTAATTACTTGTTTAATTAAGGGTTGAAATTATTAATTAATATAATTCAAAGATTGAAGACTTTATCTTATTAATATTGATTAAATAATGTGTTTGTTTATTTTTCAATATTAATTTATTAATTATAAGGATTATAGTTGGGGTTATTAGAAGAGTAATAAACCCATGTTATAAGGAATAGTAAGAAATAATAATGGAGCAATTTATTGAATATTTTCTAAATGTTAGAAAAGGAAAATTTACTATTTGAAGGATTAAATAGTATGTTTACAAGAAATGGATGAGGCTTGAGTAGCTAAGGAATCCATAATTGAGATAAGTATGGGATTCTCTCAATGTTCTTGCATGATTTGGACATGGCTTGTGTAGTAATAGATCCATAAATGAGTGAGAGAAGTATGGGATTTTCTCAATGCTCTTGCATAATTTGGATGTGGCTTGTGTAGTAGTAGATCCATAAATGAGTGAGAGAAGTATGGGATTCTCTCAATATTCTTGCATGATTTGGATGTGGCTTGTGTAGCAATAGATCCATAAATGAATGAGAGAAGTATGGGATTCTCTCAATTTTGAATTGTTCTTGCATGATTTTATTTATATATGGCTTGTATAGTAATATATTCATAAATGAGCAAGAGAAGTATGGGCTTCTCTCATTGTGACTAATAAGCATTATGTCATAATAATCCTACTAGGTAATTGTGAATGATACACCCTAAGCAGTGAGGCTTGGGTGGCCTAAAGCAATAAGGCTTGGGTAGTCCTAGTGGCCAGGCTTGGATGTGTTCCTAGTGGTGAGGCTTAGGAATCTTAATGGCATATTAGTATAGGATAATCCACTAGATTATTCACTAGGTAGTATAGTGGTGGTACCTTACGGAGAGGCAAGTGTGACAATGATCTTTACCAGGTTAGTGGTAATAAAAGTAGTTTGATCATGGAGGGAAATAAAACTAACTAATCACTAAGGCATCATGTCATAATGGGTTAGAATAGTGAACCTCTACATTGAAAAATTTCTTTGAATTCTATTATAGAATTGAGATCTAGCATTGTTATTGAATTATTATAATTGTATGATGCATGTTAGGCTTGCATATACATATTATTATGGAATTAAGATATTGCATTGTTATTGAATAATTATATTTGTATGATGCATGCTAGGATTGCATATACATGTTATCATGGATGAAGATATTGTGCTATTATTGAATGATTTATTTGTATGATGCATGTTAGGATTGCATATACATTATTTCAAGACCAAAATCTTGCATTGTTCTTGTATGAATTTATTGCATGATGCATGTTAGGATTGCATCTTCATTTACAAGAGTTGTCCTGATCCCTAAACTTAAATTCAATTCTATTTTGGGTATGATATGAGTCAAAACAAGTTGTTAAAATTAGTGTGTTAGAATGAATTGTCACTAAAGTGCTAGTGCTATTGCAAAGGATGCTAAATTTAACAACAATTCAAGATATCATGGTGGTGGAGGTGCCTCCAACATTTGGCATGGTCTTACCAAGAAATTTCTTGATGCAAATAGGTGGTCATATGAGACATGATGATGCACATATATTTTTATCGTGTGTCAAGGAATTTTCCAGATTCACACTCAAGACATAAAACCCCTTCACATGCAAAAATACGAGGAATACAAGGCAAATATGTCTCAAGAGATTTTTAAGTTGGTCAAAATGGAGATTATCGACTAGGCAGAGGATGCACAAAAGTAAACCTATAATGTCTTAGCTTTAGCAGAGTATGACCACATGCCATGGCTAAGATCATAGAATAGATATGGCTTGGTAGTAAGTCAAAGGGTTGGGAGAAAAGTTCAACAAGAATTCTAAAAGCTTCTAAGAAATAAAGCAAAGGACTGGATGTCGAAAAATGAAGACTCTGTACTAAATGGCCAATCATGGTGCCTTGAATATATTAGCTATCTCTAGTTCCTAATTAATAGGATAATGCATAGGAAAGGGTGCATGGAAATGGCTTATGACACTTGATGTGATCAACAATAGGCTCCACCATTGGATTTGTACATACTTTTCTAGAAAGTTTAAAAATAGATCCAAGCGCAAAGTCAAGATTGTTGTAGATTCTTGATTAGATTGGTCACACTTCCATATATGAATACCACAAGGAGAAATGTAAGTTTGGCATCATATGGTCCATTCACTATAGATTTAGGTGCAAAAGATAAAGAAGCAAACATAGTCGGTGTACAGGGCTACATCACAATTTTAGGTATATAGGTTGACCACTAAATAAAAATTTTGCAATAGCAAAAAATGATAATAAAGGGATATTGAGAATGCCTTGGAATAAAAAGTTGAACAAAGCATATCACATGACTATGAGGTTCCTTAGGAAACAAGATTTTAATAATTTGAACAAAGGGTGACTTTTTTGTAAATAAAAGGTTTATATAAAATGCAGATCCTTCACTTTCAACAAGAGGAAGGGAAAAGCATGGGCTAGAGATTATGTGGCTTGAGCATATAGTGTATTGTTTTCTCCTTGCTATTTTTTGCAACCTCATATTCTAGAAATTTTAAACTCGAAGATAGGTTCATAAAATAGGAAGGCAAGAAAGCAAAGTTATAGAATGAGCTAGAAACAAGTGGGAAAAGTAATACATCCTCCCTCAGGTACAAATTTCTTGTCTCTCTCCCTCCTCTCCAATACTTGCCATATATGTATTTCACTTATAAACTTTCAAGTTTCCCTCATTACATCCCTAACTCCAAAAATTTCACTTTCCTCTTCTTCCTTCTATTTTTTTGACTCCATAGCCCAATGGAAAAGCTCACAATTCATCCTTCATAAATAACTATAGTTGTTTCTCATGACTATGATAATATGCGAAGAGGATGCTCTGATATCCTCATAATAAATTCAAGTACCATTAAGGAGACATCTTGGCATATGTGAGTTGAATGCATATATTTCTTGATAGTAAGACTTGAGAAGATGAACATAATGACTAACTTGATGTTAATGTGCTAAGGTACCGAAGCAATAAAACCAAGCATGTCTTGTATTAATGAGAGTAACCTAGTGCAAATATTTGATTGGAAAAAAAGGAGCTGGACAATCACTTGGGCAACTAGATATGAGAAGACCGTGCCAACATTGATAAAATTCTATTCCAAATGAAAATACAATTGCCATCAACTCCAATAAGAATCTATAAAATAATACATAAGTATCCAAATGCATGTAGTTCCACACTTACCCTAGGAAGCCATGCACTCAACTAAACCATTGAAGAGCCGAATGAAGAAGAAATCCTACCTATGTAATTTTTTAAAGAAGAAAGTGGTAAGAGAAAGAAAGCTTTTGAGTATTTTACAGAATTTCATAATGCCACCTCCATGAGTGAACATTCACCTAAAGCTACATATCTAGACTTGAAATAATGTTCAACTGTAGCAAAATATGCTTATGGAAGATTTAGTTTTGTAGGAGGTACCTAAATTCAAGTATCTTAATTTTCTTTGCTCTCTCTTCCTTTACCAATATCCCCCTCCTCCTTGTGTGACCCTTCTCCACACCTTCACATCACACACCTCCATAGTTATATTCTTACCCTATCTACCTAAGTATATTGCCATCAAATCCTAACATCCACATTCTTCACCTCACTTACCTTTCTCACCCCCTGCAACATTCATTGCCCCCTTCCTTTACATAAATTCCTTTCCCTACCTAAAAGTTTTCTTATTTTTGATCATTATAACCATCAACTTATCCCATAATTCTCACCCTCAATCATTTACCTTCAATCTTCATTTCCTCTCAAAGCTCTGTTATACTATATATAAGGCATTCCAAGTTCTCAATTTTACAAGCAAAAACCCTTAGAAATCACCAATAATGTAGGTGAATTTTCTCACCTACATCCACTATGTAGTATAGTTAGACTATGTAGTTATTTTACTAAGCATGTAGTAGTCTAGGAGGAAACTAGAAGAGCATCAAAAGAGGTAATTATAGTACATAAAGTAGGCCAAACTATTGTGGGAGGATGCAAGATGTAGATAAGTGTGGTCTACTATAAAATACACTAAGGAGGTAGACAAAGCAACATGCATACAATTGCCAAATAATATTTTGTCTAGGATATTAAATTTGGCATCCAAAAAAGAAAGAATAGAGTGAGATGAAATTTGGCTAAGTATGGGAAGCCTACTAGAAATATAAATGGTTGATGTTAGAAAGGGCACAATAAAATTTTGGCATCTAATAATGGAGTCAAGAGCTAAGCACAAAAACCAGTGCTCAATAATCAAGCAATAAAAATGAGGTTGACCAGATGGATTACCAAGATTGTGTCAACAAGGTGGCATAAAATATCTAGTACAATGTAGAGCAACGACAAGAAATATCAAAAGGAATTGAGCCTAGTACTCAATATCTAGCAACTATAAATTTTAAAGCTTCCAAAGGTGTTAGATTTTAGAAGGCGATGATGTCATCAATAGAGACTCAAAAATCTGTCAGGCTAAATGCAATATTGAATGCAAAATAGTTCTAAGTATGACAAACCGACAACAAAGCAAGTAAGGATCAAATAACTCTTGACGTTTGACATTATACATGAACAAAGTCAATTGTTGGATTCATCAGATTAACAGCTGGTATTCGATAAAAAAAAATTCAAAAGCCCAACATGAAGAGGAAGTTAAGGGATGCATTGCATAGTCAAGGTTGTCACCCAATAGTAAGTGATGCTTTCAATATTTCCAACCTCTACACGAGTTAATCTAAAATTATCCACACTATAAGGCATGTTCATGCCAATTAGTCACCCAAAATTAGGATTATCAAAAAATCTCAAAGGCCAAAGTTTTTTCGCATCACACATCTACCCCTACCCAACTATCTATGCATAATAGAAAGGAGTGGATTGTCATATGATGGTTGTAACCTAATGATGTAGCATGCAAGCCAGCCTCAAGGTAAAACCTGCATCATCCTCACTAGTAGAGCATACCTAAAGTAGTTAAGCACAATTGTGCTGAATGTGATAGCCACTCTTTGTGCCTACTTCAAAGCTCGTAATATGTTTTAATAGTAATCATTCTTAGATAATTGAATTGTAAATATCTATATATACTAGAATGTAAGACATTCTAATATTTATAATTGGTATAATTGTATTGATTGAGGACTATACATATTTTGAATGAAGATTGGATTATTGTTTGGAATTTTGCTCATATCTCTTTGCTGAACATGTATGTATGCCTTACTGAGTGCTAATGATTTTTTGTTAAAGCTAGGAATGAATAATTTTATTTGCATTTTAGATTTCTCCTTGGATTTACCATTATAGTTATGGAATGATTTAGCAAATAATTAGATTTATTCATGTTAAATTTTCTAATAGCATAAGAGAATCTAAGTGTTTCATTAGGTGGTTAAATCTATGTTTGAATTGCAAGACTCTCTACAGTATGTCTCTTGATATTGTCAATTCTCTGCCACTTTTAGCTCATCTTTCTAACCCTTTGCATTTGTTACTCTAGTCTAAAAACCCCAATTTATTTAGATTATTTAGGCATAGGAATTTGCCTTCTTGAGATTCCTAGAAACCCTTATTTTTGAGCCTTCTAATCTCTTGGCCAAAGTCTTGAGGGTGCATATCATTGATATAGGTAGATTTCAGAACCAAGACCTCCCATCTCTTTTCATGATCACTCCCCCTTCAATAGTTATGCCTGAATTATACTTAGAAACCCCATAAAAGAACAAGGTAGGGTAATGTATCTTTGGGAACATTATAGCTAAAATATTCGTGTTGGTAGATATGAATTCTTGAGGATCAAGCTAGTTAATAAGATTCAATTCCTACAATATAGTTAATATTTTTTGATTTTGCTTATATTTGAATGTGGCTTTGAAATTGGTCATAAGGTCTTTGACTATTATTTTAGTGAGGATGCTATTATTTTCCTTTTTACCTTTGAAGATCAACTTGTTCTTGTTCTTCCAAATGTTCCATATAATAAAGAAGGTGATAGCATTCCAAAGGGACTTGATTAGAGGCTTTCCCTTAATACTTCATTTATAATTTGATTACCAATTGATTAAACATTATTCCATGCTAAGAGTTCCAGATAGGGGAGAACCAAATCGGAGGACTATATTTAACCAGATAGGTGTGGCAGAGTTGCATTCAAAGAATAAATGGTGCATAGTTTCATTGTCCTTTGTACATCTTAAACACACATGGGGTCCAATAATATTTATTTTTTGTAAGTTATCACCTATGAGGATCTTATTTTGAAGAATTAACCAAGTTAATACTTGTATCTTGGGAGGCAATTTTAGGTTCCAAATTGTAGTCAATATTTTATTAGGGATTCCAACAAGTTGCATTTGAGTACCCATCTAAACAATGTATACACCAAATTTATTCATGTCACCCCAAATAAGTTGGTCCAAATTATGTTGTCATAGCAATTTTATATTAGTGTGTTGTTTCTTGAAATATTTCCATTTAGTAGTTAGGAAATATGGCAAAGGAAGTTTTCTCCATTTTGCAACATTGTTGTGCCAATATCGAATTTCAGAAAACTTAGAGATTTGTAAATGTTGTAGCTCTTTTTGAGAGCTAGGATTCAATTTATTAGAAGAGGAGGCTTGCCAAGAATAGGATCATGACAAAGGTCAATTTGAGTACCATCTCCTAGAATCCATGAGATATTGTTTAGAATCCATTGCTTTGCTTCTATAATATGTTTCCATATTAGAGAAGCACCTGACCTTATATTCAAATTTTGCATTAGGTGCATTCTTGTAGTTGAGGCAACATATTTGGTTTTTAAGATCATTTTTCATGGGGTGTCTAGAGGCTAATGTATATGCCATAAGATTTTAGACCCTAAAGCCTTGCATACTATTTTAGCACGAACTATACCAAATCCCCCTTGATTCATTCATGTATGAACTGATTCCCAATAGCCTAAATGAATTTATTTTTTCTGTTCTATTTAATCCTTACCATATAAAGTTTTTGGCCAGCCTATCAATGGTTTGAAGAATACTTTTAAGAGTATGATAAACCATTAAAAAAAAACTAATCTATTACATCATCACCACAAGTTGTCTTACATCAAGTTGGCTATTTTAAGCATGTATCCTTGGTAAGAGTCAAACATCAGCTTCCTCATTTTAAATTTAAGGAATCTAACTAGTTGAGCTAATGCCTTGGAAATGATAAATCAAAAGTTGATATATTGGAAGGGTAGATAAAGTAGATCTGATTAGCACTCTTCTTTTGGCTAAATTCAACCAAACATTACTATAAGCAAAATTCACTTCTAAATTTTCTCAATGGTTGGTAATCAACTATTTTTAGATTTAAGGTGAAAGCCCATAGTTAAATATTGATCTAATCCTTATTTGAATTCGAGAATTTTGGCAAAACCTCTATTTTCTACTAGATTGGTGTTAATTGTGTAAAACTAATTTTTTCTACAATTAGTTAACATGCCTAAGACTACTTCAAAGTAGTTAATATAAATCTTAAAGCTCTTAATATTGTGCTTGGTTGCTTCTTTGAGAAATATGGTATCATAAGCAAATTGGGTATGCATGAAAGGTATGATACCTGTAGACACCAAAATCCAGCCACTTGTAAGTCATCTATACCTTCCTGCCAGCCACGTGTCAGTCATCCATCCTTCCTGCCATTATTTGGCCCAAATCCACACTTTCCCACCATTATTTGGCCTAATTTCACTTTTCCCCCCATTTTTCATCCCCAAATTTATTTAAATTAATATATATATATATATATATATTTTAATATTTTAATATATTTTAATATATATATAAATAAAGTTTAAGTGATTTAATCTGAGTCGTCCATCCTTCATTTAATCTCATCCGTCCATCCATCTTAATCCGTTTCACAACCTAGATTTATTCTCTACCCTTGGATCCACTTTAATCTTAGCCACATGTTCAAAGTGTCGTTAAAACCCTAAAGTGTGCCCTAAGAGTAGATTATAAATTGAGTCACCTTGATGGCTCAAACCCTATCTATCTCTTTGGCTAAACCTACCTATCTTTCCAATCTAAGTCTGGAGTTGGCTATTGCTATTAATCCTGAGTCTTCTGAGTCTTCTACGGCCCTAAGTCTGAACTAAACCCTTTCGCCGCATCCATCGCCACCGCCTGGTCTCGCCGCGTTAACAGGAAAAGGTATAGATTCGTCTAAAGCAAGTAATCTTTCTTTATGTATTAATTTGCTGTTGAATTCTGCATTCTCGTTTATTTTTATTTCATAAATCTAGGGTTTTAGACTGCTTTTGAGGGCTCACACAGTGGAGCCCTCTTATTAGTTTCTAACTCTTTGATAATTTTAAATGTGTGCAGGATTCTAGTGGTAAATCTGATTTGTTGATAGCAATGCTTAAGCTGGAGTGGTCCGAGCCAAAGGATACAACGAAGCCCACTCATTCTGTTGAGGTTAAGGATACATTCTTCGGAGATGCCACCACATTGTGCCGCCTAGGGTTTCGGAGAACCCTAGCACAAATTGTAACTTTGTATCACAAAAAGGGTTACAGGCCCTGTTGTACTTAAAAGGAGTTTCTAAACTCCATTGATTAATAAAAATCATTCATTTTGTACAACTATTCTGCATTCCTTTATTGTGATTTCTTTATTTCTGTTTGGCGTTGTATCTTTAATCTAGAAATGGCGATCATGGTGGGACCCCCTAGGGTTTCATGTTTTTAATACTTGCTTTACTGATCTATTCCTATTTTTGTTTTATTTTGCAGGTTCTGGAAATCGTGAAATTTGCTGTTCCAGCGAACTAGGGTTTCTGAGGAGTTTGCAAAAAACGCAGCAGACGTAGAGCGGTGTCTGGAAGTCCGATCCGAAATGCAGAGGTGCATTTCAGCCTGCGCAGACTCCCTTGGGCGTTTGAAGGCAGTTTTACAGAAAAAGCATAGACTTCCGAGTAAGTGCGTTTTTTTTTTTTCTTTGTTAAACTGTACTTTTTACGTTTTTGGTTTTTCTATTGTATTCTATTTCTTTTTCAGATCATTGCTTTAAAATGAACAAAAACTAAGTAATCTGGAAAAGAACAGTTAAGCTGTATATACATTTTTTTTTTGTTACATTTTTAGTTACATTTTTCTGCATTGCATTATTGGTTGTTGCTTGCATAAAAAAAAAATTGCATACCTAGTCGCATATTAGAATAGCTACGAATTATCCGTTTTAGTTATCTAAGTAGGACTATTGATTGGATGTCAATAGTACTCCTGCCATTGGGTGATTCCAAGCGAGAGAAGTGGACGAACCTTCCGGTTGCTCCTTTGATATCCGATATCATTGGTAGGCTGGGGGTTTTAAACGGTGTACTCCACTTCTTCGAGGAAATGGCATATTTTCAGGTGGCCTCTTGCTTAGATCATTAGAAATTTTGATTTATAGCTTTGTATGTATACATTAGACAACTAAAACACTTAAAATAAAATTCACCGCATTTCATATTTGCATTTAAAACAAGAATATCCTGGATTTCATCACCGGTATTGCTTGAAGTTTAGTGACAAGTGGAATTCATCTCCATCCATTAAACTTCTGCCTCATACACCATAGGTCACCCCCGAGCAAACTTGTCTGGATTTCATCACTAGTAAGAATCTCGTTGTCTTTTCCTAGCCATAGTTTTTACCTTTTTTGTGAATAATTCAAGATTAGATCACATGCAAAACTCATAAACCGGACACTTAAAATTTACTACAGATTAAGATCAGAAAATAATTAATTAACCACAGGTAAGACACATTGGTTGAAACCTAGGTTGTGATCTGTTCTTGATAATTTCTTTAGTGTAAATTTATCATTCAAGTTTTGCATTCTTCTTTTTTGAATTTGTTTAGATTTATTGCGTTATGGTCTTAACAAGGAATCAATCTAAAGTGTTAAATATAAATAATCAAATGAATAATTCACAGAACATCCCCACCACCAACATGACCACTTATCCTAGTGAATTTCAGTGCGAGTTCGCTCGCGTGTCTTTCACATCCTTCTACCGTCTATAGCATGGCCATGCCCATGGAGGAAGACAATTCCTGTCATATTACCCACATTGATATGGCCCAAGTGCAAACTCACTTAAGAGATGGCATTGGTTATGTCCTTGAGCCAATCCAAGATTCCCCTATGCAAGATTCTATTTTTCAGCAGGATATTGCATCAACCATACCCGCTGGTTTCACTCAGGTCTACACTAACCCTTTTTTTGAGGCTAATGTTGTATCTGCTCACTCGGCTTCATCTCCAACATCTTCCCAGATGCTCAATTGTCATCCTTTGGAGACAAATGTAGTGTCTTCCCGACCACTTTCTCCTCCATTTACCCCGGTGTACACCAATTCTCTCTATGAGGTCGGTGGAACCTCCTCTAACCATGACCAATTTCAACCCTCTTCTTCCCAAACCATTTATGGTTTCACCCTACCCGGGGCACGACTCATCGTTTCTTCCCGGTACCACCTACTTCACCCACCTTCATTGCCCCCGCTATGCGGTCTCCCGTGACTACCATGGTAGCCTGCCCTCCACCTTCATCCAATCATCCCACCTCCCTTGGGTTAGAGATTAATAAGGTTAGGGAGTACCTCGACAAGTTGCTTCAGCAACAACAACAACAAAATGCCCAACCACCTGTCGTAGTAAATCCTACACCCCAACCAATTTCTACCCAGCCGACTTTTCTTAGCTCAGGCCCCACTTGGGTACCCCAATCTTTGGTGGTGTCCATTCCTACCCCACCTTTCTCCCAACCCAACTCAGCTTCATCATTCACCCCAATCACCTTCTTTTCGGTATCATCCATACCAACAACCTGTCCATTCCACACCGCCTAATCCAGGCAATTTCATCCCATCTCATCATTTTTCCACTCCTCCATTGCATCATCATAATCATCAAACGAATCAAAATTTTCATGAAGATTCTTGACTCCATGCTATGCAACAACAGATTGACAACCTTATGCTCAACATGCCTGGCGCATCTAGTCGAAACCTACGCTAAGGTCATTGATCAATCAACCAATTCATCCTTCGGTACCTTCACCGCCATATCCGATCGATTTCACATTACCGAAGTTTGACAAATTTTGAGGAACTGAGGATCCTCATGAACATGTGAGCTCATTCATGCATGCCTGCTTTAGAATCCAAAATAATGACGCTCTTATGCTCAAAACTTTTCCTCAGACATTAGGAGGAGATGCTGTACAATGGTACAATCATTTACCTCACCATAGCATTTATGCTTACGAGCAATTGATTAATCTATTTTTAGAATGATTCTCCCTAAATGTACAAAGGAAAGTCTCATTGTCCGACTTATACAAGCTCAAGCAACATGACGATGAGACTGTTTATGACTTTGGAAACCGTTGGAGGGCTATCATTAATAAATTGCCATTCTCCCTACCAATGGAGGAGTTAACCAAAATTTTCACCCAGAGTTGTCTGAAACCTATCTCTTGGTTACTCCAATTACAACAATACAGGACTTTTGAAGAGGCTTTGGCCCAAGCAAGTATCATAGAAGACATTAAAGTCCAAGAGGGTGTTTTAAAACCCCATAGAAAAGAATGGCAACAAAAGGGCCAACAACAAAATAATAATTATGGCCAAAACAAACAAGCACAGGCTAGTACAGCCTCAAATGTTAACCAAGTTAATCAAGTGGTGGCGAGCCAGCTCGTAATGGCTCAACAACAACAAGTAATGCAAAGTCAACCGCAACCAATTGCTTATCATGCGGTACCCGCCCCTCCTCAACCAGCTCACAATACTGAGCCAACCATGGAAACTCGACCTTGGCAAAAAAATCGTCCCAAGTGACAGTTCACACCTTTAGATGAACCATATGCGGTCATATTCAACAAGTTATATAGCACAAATCAGTTAACTTTACCTGAGTTTAAACCTTTAGAACCATCTAGGAGGGGGAAGTAGTACAAGGAGTACCTATTTTGTCCTTATCATAGGCAAAATGGGCACGATATCAATAATTGTACGACTTTCAAACATGTGATCCAAGATCTTATTGAGATTGGAGCCATTAAATTGGATAGCCCCTTAGCTCAACAAAATCAAAATCTTGGTATATTTCAAACACCCCTTCCACATCGAGAGGAAGCTCCAACAACTTCAGGGGGAGTAACTCAGGTAACTCCTCCTAATCAAGTCAACCATGTACAACCATTACCAAGGTTTTATGGGTACTATTAACGTAGTAACCCGGGGTCAAAGGGCGAACCAACCAAATCAGGCTGAACCACAACCACCTATACAAACTCCCATTCCACCTCAGGTAACAGTGACCCAACGACGTGCTAGTACTTCTCAACAACCGCTAAATCATTCTACTCAACGCCAACAACCCATCATGTCATTGAGTAGCCGATTAACTACCAGTTTAAAAATGGCTTCTGCCAAGTTATCGATCTATGACCTCATTCAACAATCTCCCCCGCATAGAGAGGCATTAATGGAAATATTAAAGTCAATCAAGCTTCAAACTCAAGATACTAATGCCTTCAACAACTTTTTGGGGAGTATTCAAACATGCATGGAGCCCTCCATCACTTTCTATGATTTTGAAATCAAACCTTTGTCAACAGAAAGTATAGATCCTCCACTGCATATCATGGCCAAGATCGATCACAAGCCATTCAAGAGAGTCTTAATTGACACCGGTTCCTCAATCAATATCATTACAACATCGGCGTTAAGTAATCTAGAGCTGTCACCATCCCTTATCACCAAGTCGACTTTTACTCTTAAAGCATTCAATGATGCTTTATCTTCCATGGTTGGCACGATTATCTTGCCCATTGAGGTAGGGGCCCGAACTTTGCATACCTTGTTTCACATCTTGGAAGGGTCCATGGCATACAATGTATTGCTTGGACGGCCTTGGCTTAGGGAGATGAGATGTGTCCCTTCTATACCGCATCAATGTCTCAAGTATGTATATGAGGGACGAGTTCATTGTGTACTCGCCGACACTGAACCCTTCAAACATTGCAACTATGTCTCAAATCCTTATGAGATTGTGTTGCCATCCACTCATCTTTTCTTGACCCCATCTACTTCTTCTATACCATCTTCTTCTAAAGCTCCCATTCCTGAGGAGCTACCCATCATATCACAACCATCTTCCTCTTCTGCTATTCCATCTCATTCACCACTTTCTTCATCTTCTAATCTTCCTTATTCTTCCCAACCATCACCAGCTGATGTTTCACAAGTCAGTGAAGCATCAACCCAACCAAATCCTTCCAATTCTTCTATCCCACATTCTTCTATTCCATCATCTAGTCCATCTACCTCCCAAGTCAAGGTCCATCTAATTGATGCAGGTATTGGTGAGTATGCCATCCAAGATGTCCACATCACACCATTCAATGTGCAAACAGTTAAAGATTTTGGTCGTCCACATGACCAACATTTATCCATTGGATCGGTTTATAACATGGGCTCTATGCCAAATTCCATTAATTTTGTATATGGGGGAATAGAGTCATCTTCTAGTCCTACCACCATACCAGAACCCAAGCATCCAGTCCCTGCCAATATCGAAAGGATGGAGGGTTTTCCCTCTCGCTATTTCCACAGACATAATTGGCAGCAATTTGGCCTAGGTCGATATGAGCAAGGGGTAACTGAACACATCGATATGCCATACCAAAGACCCACTGAGCATTTTGGTCTGGGCTACCAACCACTTCCATCCCTTTCTTCTTTTGAACAAGCTTTTCAAAGCATTAATCTTAATTCAGAAGAAGAAATCCTCCACCCCGACGAATCCAAAGATGAAGCCTATGAAGAATTTGACGTCATGTCAAATGGTGATGAATCTGAAGAAGAGTCGACGCCCATTGTTCCCCTCACTGAACAAGACGAGTTTTATCTCCAATTGTTCCCTCTCCAAGAGGCCATATTTCGCTTGCTTATTCCACAAGAACGAGGTGAACCACCCCCTCCGCCACATCCATAAGCCATAATCCAAACCTGTATTATATGTATATACTAAAATAGTGGTTTTCACCACTACCAAAAAAAAAAAAAAATCAGAAAATTCCCAAAAAAAAAAAAAAAAATCAAAATATATAAAAATACTTTATTGCTTTATGTATGTGTGTAATAGTGGTTTTCACCACTACAAAAAAAAAAAAAAAAAAAAAAAAAAAACTGAAAAACTATGTTGTTTTGCATTTCAGGTCTTCCGAGGTCTTCACCGGTTTTCCCTTCCATTCCGCCCATCCTTTCTTCCATAAGTCGACAATGAATTTTGAAGACTTATTCACACCGCTCCATAATCCATATGATCCGGATAAGCCAATCCTGATCAACCCAAGCCTGATTGACATGGATCGGATTTCATCCCCTCCATCTATTTCAGAGTTCATCCTTTTCGAGGAATTGTTAAGGGCTTCCGCCAACTACATTCCTCCTTCACCTCCACATTCACCTTCATATTCTAAGCCAGAGGTCTTCCAGACAGATATAGACGAGAGCAAGGCATAGGAGCTTGATGACATTTTAGATGACATAAATCTGATCCCTACTCCCCATCACCTTGAGGAAGGTTCCCACATGTCTATTGAAGAAACTATCGATGTAGACCTTAGTCCAGACCAAGATGGCACCCAAATTGTGAAACTGGCTAAAAGTCTATCATCAAAGAAACAAGAGCAAATGATTGCTCTACTCAAGCGGAAGAAGGTGATATTTGCATGGTCTTACAAAGACATGCCAGGCCTAGACCCTAATTTGGTTGTCCATAACCTCACCTTAAAAAAAGATGCTAAACCTGTCAAACAAAAACTTAGGAAAATGCATCCTACCGTGGCCCTCATAGTTAAATCGGAGATTCAGAAACTTTTGGATGTTAAATTTGTCGTCCCGATTGATTATCCCGAGTGGCTTTCTAACATGGTACCCGTTCGTAAGCCTAACGGGGGATACGTGTTTGCACCGATTTTCGAGATCTAAATAAAGCGTGTCCTAAGGATGACTTTCCTCTTCCAAACATTGATACTCTTGTCGATACCTGCGCTGGTCATGAAATGCTTTCGTTCATGGATGGATTTTCAGGATACAACCAGATTCGAATAAACCCTGAAGATCAACACAAAAAAGCATTTACCACACCTTGGGGAACTTTTTGTTACAGGGTGATGCCCTTTGGCCTTAAGAACGCAAGTGCAACCTATCAACGAGCCATGAATTATATTTTCCACGATTATATGCATAAGATTATCGAAGATTATGTGGATGATTTATTGGCAAAATCTAAAACTCGACAAGAGCATTTTGATGTATTGGAAAAAGTTTTTGATAGACTTCTAGAGCATAAAGTAAGGTTGAACCCTAAGAAATGTGTCTTTGGTGTTACCTCATGCAAACTCCTAGGTTTTATTATCTCTAAACGAGGTATTGAGGTGGACCCAAACAAGGTCAAAGACATTATGGAAATGTGTCCCCCAACTAATTTGAAGGAGTTGCGTAGTTTGCAAGGAAAGATTAATTCAATCCGTCGCTTTATTGCACAACTTTCTGATAAATATAGGCCATTTTGCCACCTACTACAAAAGGGGGTACAATTTTCATGGACAGATGAGTGTCAGAAAGCCTTTTATGACATCAAGCAAGACTTAGCATCTCCGCCAGTCTTAGCTCTACCTCGTCCAGGGGTCCCTTTCAATCTTTATATCTCAAGAACGGACTTTGCCTTAGGGACAATGCTTGCACAAAAGAATGAACAAAATCGTGAGCAAGTTGTCTATTATATTAGTCAAACATTGGTAAGCTATGAAACCCGATATGCTTATGTGGAAAAATTGTGCTTAGCAATGGTTTTTGCCACTAAGAAACTTCGTCATTATATGCTTAGCCATACAACATATGTCATAGCTAGAGAAAACCCTCTGCGTTATATGATGTCTCGCACTTATAATACCACTCGTACCGCCAAATGGATAATGTTGCTTACCGAATTCGATCTTGAATTCATTAGCCAAAAATCTGTTAAAGGTCAAGTTATAGCCGATCAACTTGTGGAAGCTCCACTACCTAGTGATCATCCTTTGATTATTGAGCTCCCAGATGATTCGGTATTTGCTATCACCGAACAAGAAGAGGACATCATTCCGGAGGAAGATGTTGATATCACGCTATTCTTTGATGGCTCTAAGTGCGTGAAAGGTCAAGGTGTTGGAGTTGTGTTTCATACACCTCAAGGGATTCCCATCCCTTTATCATTCAAACTAGACTTCCAATGCACCAATAATACAACAGAGTATGAAGCCTTAATTTTAGGTCTTCAATCAGCCATAGCTATGAGCATTAAGCGTATTCGGATATTTGGGGATTCTCAACTCGTGGTTAAACAAATTACAGGATAATACCAAGCCAAAGAACCTACCATTAAGCTTTATCATGATGTAGCAATGAAGTTGCTCTCTAAGTTTGATTGGTATGAGATCACTAGTTTGCCTTGTTTCACTAATAGATTCGTGGATGCCATGGCCTCTCTTATCATTGATTCCAAAGGACTCCCTTGGAGAGGTACAACCCCTAATCATTTCCACAATCTCTAAGTCTGCAATTGTCCGTGCTGAGTCTAAGGATGAAAAAGATGTTTGCTTTATCCATTCGGATCCATATGAGACTTGGTCTAGTGAGATAGTAGCCTTCCTCAAGTTTGGAACACTCCCATATGATTTGTATCGAACTGCCCACCGCTGTTTTAAGAAAAAGGTAGCTCATTTTGTTCTTTTGGGGGATGTGTTGTATAAACGTGGATATGATGGAGTACTCCTCCACTGTCTAGAAGCAGGTGAAACACATAGAGCTATTGCTTGAAGCCCATGATGGTACTTGTGGTGGTCATTTTAGTGGAATGGCCATTGTGAAGCGTATTTTACGTATGGGGTATTATTGGCCCACTATGGAACAAGATTGTTGCAAATATGTTAAACAATGTAAAAAGTGTCAAGAACACGCTAATTTAATCCATATACCATCACAAGTTTTACAGCCCATCCAAAGCCTTTGGCCCTTCTCACAATGGGGTCTCGATTTAATTGGCAAGATTTCACCTGCCTCTTCAGGACAACATACTTTCATCATTACAACCACCTGAATACTTCACAAAGTGGGTTGAAGCTATTCCTCTAACCAAGATCTGACAGGTCCTAGAATTGTGGAGTTTATACTTCACCATATCATTTGTCGTTTTGGTATTCCCTCTAAAATCATTTCGGATAACGACAAGTCTTTTAAGAATAAGGATGTTCGAGCTCTTTGCGAAAAGTATAATATCCAACATAGTTTCTCAACTCCTTACTACCCACAAGCCAATGGACAAGTTGAAGCTTCCAATAAGACCATAATTGCTATTATTAAGAAACTTGTTAAAGAAAATCATAAATATTGGCATACACAAATCCCCTTGGCATTATGGGCTTACAGAACAAGCATCAGAACTCCCATTGGGGCAATGCCATTTTCTTTGGTCTATGGAGCTGAAGCAATCATGCCTCTTGAGCTCGAGATCCCTTCCTTGCAAATTTCTTTGCAAGAATTTATCGATGATGATATTGCTAGACAAGCACGTCTTGATCAACTCACACTCATAGATGAAAAACGAATCAATGCTTTAGAGCATTTGCGAGTTTATCAAGACCGATTGAAACGTGCTTACAATGCCAAAGTTCATCTAAGAGAATTTCAAGTAGGGGATCTTGTCCTTAAAGAGAATCAACAAAACACCAATGCATTGCCGCATCTTCGAGATAAATTCGCGGCTAATTGGTTAGGTCCATATATGGTCACCGAAAGAGTGGGCAATGGAACTTATAGACTTGCCAGTTTAGAGGGAGAGGAAGAACCCGAACCACTTAATGTTATACACTTGAGGGCATTCTACGCATAGTTTGAATTTTATATGTACATATATACATGGCTTGTACAACAAAAAAAAAACAAAAAAAAAAAAAAAAAACAAATAAAATAAAAAGAATTTGCATTTCATTGTTAGTTGCATACATCTCATTCAAAAACATTGCATTTCATGTGCATACATCTCATTGAAAACCAAAACATTTCATTTTCAGCCATAGTTGCATATCATGTTAGAGACCATTCTATCTTTTGGATATAAAATTTGGTCAAGCAAAAGTCATGTTGCCTTAATCAGGGGCACCTTCATAAAATCCATCAAACCGAATTGTCATTCGTACACCCATTTTCCATTTGCACATATTTACATTGCCAAAATGTTTTCAGTCACTCAGCCATTCCTAGTGTTTTAAGCAAACTTCGAAATGCATGTCAAAGTTCTCTAAGGCCATATCACAAATTACACTAAATAAAATCTTGAGTATTGGGAAATGATTTCAAAAGCGGTTTTGAACCTATCACATTTTCACATCTTAAAAACATCTTGTGTCAAAGAGAGATAACACCATCCTTGGGTTGTGCCTTGAAGTGAAAAGGGTAATCCTCGTTTGTCCTATCATGCAAACATAGTCCATAAAACAGTGGTTCTTACCACTATCACAAGCAATCACAAAATATAAATATAAACAAAGTAGTAAGGATAGGGTAAAATTCTCATCATACTTCGGTTGAGAATCCGATTCCCCAAAGCTCTAAGGAAATGAACATTTTTCACACACCACTGATCCCAAATAAGTTGTAAGGATCGTACTACTTGTCCAGTCAGATGGATAGGTAGTCATCCCCAAGGCTTACAAAGGTCAAAAACAACATGGACTATGGAGTTAACCTTCACCGGGGCTATAGACGCTTGACTGGAAGTGGACTATACTCATTGCGTGGCGACATGTCTCTCCTCAAAAAGAGACCTTTGAATGCTCATACGGACAAACTAGCTTCGGGGTCTTCTCCATAACAGGGTTACCTAATTTATGCAAGATGAGGTTAATGAACACACTTGCACACACAAGTTTTTGATTTCCTAGAGTCACTACCATGCTTCTGATTTGGTTAATGAACTCGCATGCACACACATTTGGTCCTAGTTGAATTAGGCAGTGTTAGTAAGTTTGTTTGATACCACTAGCATGTTTGAGTCTTTATAAAACAATCTTCCATATCAACCTCCATATCTTCCTCCATATCTTCTTCCATATCACCCTCCATATCTTCTTCCATATTCATGTCATTCCATACGTCATCCATTCACAAGCCACCAAGTTCGGTGCCCCTGATTAAACAATTATGATAACAATTGGCTAAATCTAACTATCTAAAAGTATGAGTGCTTCTTAGTGCATATTTCATTTACTTAGTCTTGCATTAATCATCCATAGATTTGTATGTTATATACTTAGTCTCGCATTAATCATCTATAAGTTTGCATACCATTCCATCACATATGCATCAAAAACATTAAAACATATAAAAACATGCATCACAAAAACATAGGCATTCACACAAAAGAGAGTAAAACACCAAATAAATAAAAGCCATGTATATATATATGTATAAAGGTCAAACTGTACAATGAATGCCAAAAGGATACAATATACAATAGAGCACCAAGGCTCATAAAGAGTGCATCTAAGCACTAAGCTAACCATCAAAACAGGACCCCCGAGACCTAGTAGGAGCCCTAGACCTAGTGGTGTGCCTAGACTCACTACGCCTAGAGACAAAGGAGGATGGAGGATCAGGCAACACAATGTGATGCCTAAACAATGTGTCCTCCAGAGCCTCAATGTAACGAGTCCTAGACCTAAGCCTAGCTGTGTCTATCCCGTGTCGTCGCTCCCGATCTGCTAGCTCCGCCCGGAGTCTCATCACCCCGTCATCCCGGGGCACCCCGGTCGCTCCATCCAAGTCCGCTCGCAGCCGGGCCATCCTCTCCTCCCCGAGCAGCCTAACAGGGGCATCCCGCTCGCCGCTCGTTGCTCCAGCCTGAGCTATCCCCTCGTCCCGGCAGCTAGCATAGCATCGCGCTCTGCTATCTACTGCTGCAGCTGCGCCAGCTCGTTCTCATGCCCGCTAGGGGGTACCTCCCTAGCCTCTCCTGTGGCCTCTCCTAGGCCCTCTCTGCCATCTTCCCCATCATCTCCGCTCCTCGAAGCCTATTGTGCCATCTTCCCCTTTCACCTTCGACTATCAGATCGAAGGCGGGGACCCTCCCTACGCTTGGGAACCTTCACGGTTCCCTCGCCCTCTCCAGCCCTAGCCTCGGGCTCTCCGGCTCCACCAACCACCAATGGTGGCTCCCACCTTGGCTCTATGGCCATCCATGCTGCATACTCAGCTGTCACCCCGACGTCGTCCACGTCGGGGATCTCCATGTCCTCATTGTCCTCTGTCGCCTCCCTCCATGGCTTGGCACATGACAAATCCCCCTCTGATCCGTGCCTCCGATAGCGCACTGGCTCACCGGGGACATCCTGCCTCAATATGACCTGGCAGAGTACTCGAGACATCTGTATGTACTCCACCTCATCGTGGCTCTGCCCCACTACCCATCTGGCCTGTCGTACCCGTCTCAGGTGCTATCCATCCCCGATCCACCTCGCCTCCTGCCAGGGCCTCCAAATGACTTGGACATCTATCAAGTCTGCCCATAGTCTCCTATACCATTGCCCCGATCTCACGGGGCGGCTCGGATGTCTCTCCTCTGCCACTGGCCATCTCCTACCATAAGCCTGGCTCACGTCCCAGTGAGCCCATGGCAACCCCTTCGGTCAGGCCACTCTAAAGTGCTCCCAGCCCCAGCACTAGAGCACCACACTACAACCCAGGCCCTTCCGGCCCCGTCTTCGAACCTCATACAACTCCCGGTACACCTGCACCAATAAAGTGGGCGCCCAGGCATACACTACCCTATTAGTGAGCATCTCGCTCACTACACCCATCAGGTTCCATGGGAACCTGCACCCGATGTTGTTCGGGGCCACAATGTTGGCCAACACGAACATCGTCAGAGCCTCCACCGCTCCCAACTCCTTGGCCGTATACATGGCCAAGGATGGGATCCCCTTGCTCTCCGTCCAGATCTCCCTCCAGTCATCCCCAAACACCTTGGCCATCTCCGTGGCCCTATCTTGTCCAACCTTCACCCGTGCCCCCTCCACGGGCACCTTGAGGATGTGGTATACATCCTCAAACGTCACCGTCATCTCTCCAGTCAGGAGCTGGAACGTCCCCCCGATCTGGATCCCACCTCTCGGCCAAAGCCGAGAGGTACCCCTCATCCGCCCGAACTACCTCCAACCGGGCTGCCTCCGCTAGCCCCACTGCATCCAATATCTCCCAGTCTGCCTGGGACAATGACCTCTTCATCCCCGAAATGATAGGGAAGAATCGGTGTCGTGCCTCTAACACCCTAAGCTGCAAAACAACAAAACAAAAATTTGTTACAAATTTTTCCGAAAAAAAAAAAAAAACACATAATAAGTACTTGCTTAAATGAACAAATACCTCAGATGGCTGCACTGGCGCGTCCGCTCCCATCTCTACCATAGCTCCCGCGTGCTCCACTCTCCCACACAACCTTTCACTCCACTTCACTCCACTCCCTTAGACGCACTTCTCTTAAGCTCGAACGCACAAATGAGCAAAATTCTCACTGAAACTGTTTAAATAGCTGATTTTGGCACCCTGAAACGCAGTAGGGCGTTTCATGGCAGATTCAGATGCAGTCCTGCATCTGTAGAGCGCCTAAACACCGGCGGGCGTCTCTGCCAACCACAAACGTAGATCGGCGTTTGGTGTCAGTATTGAATAAAGGAACAAAATTTACAAAATTGAAGCTTACCTCCTCCAAATTTCATCAAATTGCATTCATCCATTCTTCTTATCATAATAAAACATTTTGTGAAGGTTACAACAGTTTTGGACACAAATTTTGTCATTTCGCTCAAAAAGCGCATCATTCATCATTGTTTTACAAATTGGGTTAAAAATATTCAAAACCTTCACAAAATTAACCACATTCATCAATTCTTCTGATCTATCGTTAATTTCATTCTTCTTTCATCATGCATATTTTTGCCAAATCAAATTAAAGTAAACCTCGTATCTAGTAGTATATTCTATCACCTTGGCGATTGCAGCGATTTGAATCCATGCAATTCGGTAAGAGGATTAAACCACCATAAGGACACTTACCATTTATCATCATCAATTATTTCATTGTTTGAAAATTGGAAATCAATTTTGGGTATTCTACTTTTCAAGTGACCTCATACCAAGATTAATTTGCTCAACAGTTGTCATTGATGGCCTAGTTCATGGGGCCATAAACATGGACAATCTTTCATAACGTCATTATTTTAAGTCTTGCTAGAGATTGTGGCTACCTAGGTTGATTGGTTCCGACCCGAGAAATTATCCATACAGTCACTAGGAGCATCTCTGAGTTCCGGACTCTTTCATGCATCTTTCATCTCTGCATATCAATGGCACCAACAAGGCAATTTCATCAACAGTATGGATTCACACACAGGATTTGGGGCATCCGTTATCAATTTCTAATTTTCCTATAGTGGAATTCATCTTACATGATCACGGAATTTACAGTTTGGCAAAAATCTCTTTATAACCGTTGGGGTAGAAAACGGTCCATCTTTCACATCACTCATATTGTCTTCAATCATATTCTTTTCTGGTTTGTACACCAACCCCTTTTCTATTGGGACATAAACAGATGGTGCATGCACCAACCCTTTTTTTCACCGTTGGGGCAAAAACGGTTCATTATCTTCCGATTTCTTCCAATTGGCTTGTGAGAACCATTCTCGCTCGCCAATTGAGGGGGTAAGCTGAAAAATTTTAAATATTATTTTATTCTTTGGTCTTCAAAATTGTGCTTTAGTCTTGAGAGAGAGTTGCGTCTCGATCCAACTTTTCGTGTGTCTTAAGTTTTTGTGCTACATTGTGTCTTCACACAAAGCAGCTCAAAAAGGGGCATCTATAGACACCAAAATCCAGCCACTTGTAAGTCATCTATACCTTCTTGCCAGCCACGTGTCAGTCATCCATCCTTCCTGCCATTATTTGGCCCAAATCCACACTTTTCCACCATTATTTGGCCCAATTTCACTTTTCTCGCCATTTTTCATCCCCAAATTTATTTAAATTAATATTTATATATATATTTTAATATTTTAATATATTTTAATATATATATAAATAAAGTTTAAGTGATTTAATCTGAGCCGTCCATCCTTCATTTAATCTCATCCGTCCATCCATATTAATCCGTTTCACAACCTAGATTTATTCTCTACCCTTGGATCCACTTTAATCTTAGCCACACGTTCAAAGTGTCGTTAAAACCCTAAAGTGTGCCTTAAAAGTAGATTATAAATTGAGTCACCTTGATGGCTCAAACCCTATCTATCTCTTTGGCTAAACCTACCTATCTTTCCAATCTAAGTCTGGAGTTGGCTATTGTTGTTAATCCTGAGTCTTCTGAGTCTTCTATGGCCCTAAGTCTGAACTAAACCCTTTCGCCGCATCCATCGCCGCCGCCTGGTCTCGCCGCGTTAATAGGAAAAGGTATAGATTTGTCTAAAGCAAGTAATCTTTCTTTATGTATTAATCTTCGTTGAATTCTACATTTTGTTTATTTTTATTTCATAAATCTAGGGTTTTAGATCGTTTCGAGGGCTCACACAAGGGAGCCCTCTTATTAGTTTCTAACTCTTTGATAATTTTAATGTGTGCAGGATTCTAGTGGTAGATCTCGATTTGTTGATAGCAATGCTTAAGTCGGAGTGGTCCGAGCCAAAGGATACAACGAAGCCCACTCATTCTGTTGAGGTTAAGGATACATTCTTCGGAGATGCCACCACATTGTGCCAGCTAGGGTTTCGGAGAACCCTAGCACAAATTGTAACTTTGTATCACAAAAAGGGTTACAGTCCCTGTTGTACTTAAAAGGAGTTTCTAAACTCCATTGATTAATAAAAATCATTCATTTTGTACAACTGTTCTGCATTCCTTTATTGTGATTTTTTAATTTCTGTTTGGCGTTGTATCTTTAATCTACAATACCATAGACATCTCTGATTCCAATTAACTACCTAGATCTGTACAAGCTGTTAAGAGCTCTACCAAGAGTTTCAGCAAGTAAAATGTAGAGATAAGAAGATAGTGGGTAGCCCTGGTGAATTCTCGTAGAAGGTTGAAATAAAGTAGAAGGTTATCTATTTATTAAATGGGATATCCAAGGAGTTTTGATACAAGCTCCAATCCACTAAATCATTTGATCCAAAAACCTAAACTTAGTGAAAATTCTTTCCAAAAATTGTAAGTTGACTCTATTGAAAGCATTTGCCATATCAAATTTTATGAAAATATTCTTTGATTTGAGTTTGGAATAGGAATTAAGACTATCAAACCATAATGATGTTGTTGTATATTTGCTTTTCGGGGATAAAACCTCTTTTTTCTTCAAAGATCAATTTGCTAATCAACTTTTTGATTTGATTAGCAATTATCTTTGTCATGATTTTATAAGAATAGTTGCAAAGAGAAATTGGCCCGAATCAGTTAAGAGTAGTGGAATTATTCTTCTTGGGGATTAGAGAAATGAATGTTTAATTAGTGGCTCTAGAGAGAGTACATTTTTTTTGACATCTTCAATCATTTGCAGCATGTCATCACCAATAAGATACATGAATTACTGATAGAAATTATTAGTGAAACCATCTCATCTTGGAGCTTTATATTTAGGGAGAGAATACACCATAGATTCCAATTCTTCTTTAGTCACTCAGGCACATAAACCATATTTGTACTCTTGAGTAAGAGAAGATGGACTATTTTGAAGCAAAAGGTCTTGGGCTTGAAGATCTCCAGGTATATGAGTGAGCAGTGTTGAGAAGTAATTTTGAGCCAGTTATTTTAATTTTTCTTTCTCTTTGTATATGATTTTTTCCTCCTCAATAATTCTAATAGTATTCCTACAGTAGTTTTGTAGAGTTTTGAGATAGGAAATATTTGTATTTTTATCCCATTATTGTAACCATACCATCCAAGATTTTACTATCCATTGGGTCTCTTTCGTAGAATTCAACTTGCATAGCTAGACCAACAACTCATTTATTTTATTAACATGCTAAGGGAGAGGACAAGTATCTTTTAACTCTATTTCCAATTTCTCAAGCTGTTTTAAAATGAACTCTTGTCTTGGAGGTGGATTTTTGGATAACCATTTTCTAATTTCTCTTTTAAGTCTTAGATTTTTTTGTTAGATTTTTATGCTATATATTAAAGGAAATGCAACCACAAGTACTAAAATAAGAATGCAATATTATATATATGATAATAATAATATAATAAGTAAGTAAATAGCATGAGAAAATTCTGAAATAACTCATAAAATAGCCATTAATGAAAGCTCATGAAAATAGGAACTTCATACAAAATGTGGAGATCTCAAATGCTCCATGCTTCATACAAGTTCTACATTGTATCTACTCTAGTCTATATTATGCTTCTCTCTATCTCTCTCTCTTTATAAAAGGCCTATATATAATGAGATATGACTCTTGGCCTTCCATATTCCTATGACTCTTCATATTCCTATCCTATGGACTCATGTACATGTGGACAACATGCACATTTACATCATTGCACATTCTAATAATACTTGTGCATTTATTACATTGCATAAAGTAAATACTCAAGTCCTAATCTAAGACACTCTCCTAATCTAAAGATGTACCCAAGATGGTACATTATCATGTACCAAATAATGTAATATATTCCAACACCCCCTTGTATTACATTATTTGGTTATTGAAGACTTTAGTATTCAATATGGGTCTTCATCCTGGTTCTAGAACTTGAGCTCTTCTTTTATGTACTCTCTATCTGTATCCTGATTAGTATCTTCATCTTGTTTATTTAGTTCACTTTGATCTGTATTCAGCTTGAAAGTATTTTCTTTCATATTCATATTTTCTTTTTTGTCATGCTTCCTCTTTTTTCTTTTTCTTCTTCGTTTCTGCATTTTTACTAGTGATATATCTTCTTCATGTTGAGTTAGTATATCATCACAATAATATTGGCTAGGATTGCTAGTATGTTCATTTTATTTCATGTTTTGAAAGAATTTAAAAACAATCAATGATAGATATATCATCAAACATTATTCTGATGTAAATATAACTATATTTTGAGTATTCCACCAAGCTTTGAAAAGTACTTCATGAAGATAACCAATTAATGTCATAAAATTTCCTTCTTTTGCTTCCTTGAGAAACAACGAGAATATTTATTTTTATTAGTAGATAGATATTTGTATCCATCAAAGGTATCTATTAAGTTTTGTGAATAAAATTTCAATTCATGAAATAGTTCTTCATTATTGAATGCATTCCTCACTATTTCATCCATGCTTCTTCTAATTTAATCTTTGAAGTGGAATTCCTTATAGCTCCCTAGTGTTATGTATTGAGAATAGTTTTGATAGAATATTTTATCTTTCAAAACCTTTGAAGTTGTCTACCTTATGACTCCAAACTCAATGAACTCTTTTCAATTCTCAAATTTGTAGGATACCTTGAAAATATTAATGTTCAATCAATGGTTTTGTCAAGGTTTTAATTTTTCAAATCTCTAGGTAGAATTCCTTTTAACTCCTTAGTATTTTGAGTATGAGATCAAATTTGATAAAACATTTTCAATTCTCAAGTTTTGTAGAATACCTTGTGTCTACCAAATGTTTTGAATATACTATGGTCTTGATAAAGTACTTAGCTTTCTTTTGAGTTGAATTCCTTTTATCTCCCTAATGTTCAACTTCTATTCTTCACCTTATTTCTCCCTATTAATGAATAGAAAGCTAAAGATAGATTTGATGCAATTTCAATTGGTAAAATTTTCTATCTTTAATACTCTAAATTTGGACTCCTTATGTTTCATTCATTTGAACAAGAGACTTACTCAAAATGCAATTTTCCAACTTTTCAATAGCTCTATGTTTTGCTTCTTTCAAAATTTCAAATCTCAATAGTATAATTTCTAAATTTCAATAATTTATTTTGGTGTTGAACTCCTTATATCTCCCTAATTGGAAATTTAGAAAGTATGAATATTTGCAAATTTAATGTTTTAATTTTCTATGTAGAATTCCTTTTTCCTCCAAATAAGTTATTTGCAAATATTTCTTATGCTTGAATAAAGTAATTTTAAATGCTTCTCAATTAAATATTTCTTGCTTCAAAAAGCTTTCAAACCTTTCAATAATGCATCTAAGGTTATAATATATCAATGCAATTCCTTATACCTCCATTTATCTAATTAATATCCAACATAAAATATTAACTAGGTTTGACCTTAGCATTAATATTCTTTATTTATCCTTTAGCTTTATAAAATGCAAGTGTAGTTAAATAATTCCAAATACCTTCTTGACTTGGGTGTGCACTGAGTATGAAGTCTAATTCTTCTTGACTTCTCTACAACTTGCACTTGAATTAAAGCATTGTTCACTTCTCCATATTCAATGCCTATGACATATTTCTTACAACATTAAATGCTCTCCTTTTTGGTACCTTCTACATTTTTGACTATATTCCTCGTGCTGCTGGTTATTCTTCTTCCACCGTGTTGCACTACATTCACTTGTTATTGTAAGAATGATTTGTGAGACTTGTCACTCATGCAAAGAAAACATTCTCTCTTTCCTTGGAGTTATCTTTTACATCGTGACACTTGGCAACATAACTCTTCATCTCCTTGTCCTTACAAGTGATGGAACTCTCTTATCTATAATGTTCCTTCACTTATAAGATGCTATCTCTATTCAATGTGGTGTTAAGACTCCACTTTTCTCTGCTTGGTAGAGCGCTCACTCTTCTTTATGTGGCATTATTTTTTACTTTGTAATGCTCCTTTTACGTGGTGCTATCCTTTGTAACACTCCTTCTACATGATACTATCCTTTGTAATTCTCCATCTACATGATGCTATCATTTGTAATGCTCCTTCATGTGATATCTCCTCTCTACATGGAACTATCCTCTATGTTGTAATGCTCCTTTGAGTGTTTCCTCTTATCAACATGGATCTTTTGTTGATAAGCTCCTTTATAACATCCATTTACTCCTTTTTTACTTAGTAACGCTTGATACTACACCTTATATCATTTTTTGTGAATGACACCTTTGCTTTGCATTGATTGATATTGTTGGTTGGTATTTTCAAGATGGCGTTGTGTTTTCTAACCTTAAACAGAATAATAACCTTGGATCTATGATGCTTGCTAGCTACTATACGTAGATTTAGGGAAATACAAGCTTATGCATTTCAATTGCTTTCCCATTTGTACTTTCAACTATCACCCTTGATTTCTTGAAATGGTGGTTTCTCTTCTTGAATATGGTGGTGTCACCTCTCCTTTTTCCTACTCCTCTAGTGGCTCCTCTTTACCAAGACGTGATAATGGTGGTTTCTCTTCTATGTTGCCTTTTCCTCTTTGGCTACTCTTCTACTACATCTCCTTCTTGGCTCAATTCTTGGTGATATCTTCTATGGTGACTCCAAGCTTCTAGTTTATGCTAAAATTTTTACCTTTTGGATAGTTTATTGTATCCAATCTTTGTTAGCTTGTTTATTTCCAATAGATAGTAAGAAGTTGATATTTTATTTTCCTTGTATTATATCTAACTTCTCCTTTATTTTGTGTAGGTTTTAATTCCTTGTAAATGCAATCTACTCCAACCTTGAAGACATAAACTTGAGATATTTCCTCTTGCTACTTTAAAACCTCAAATTTGGTGCTTTTAAAGACTTAATAATAAGCTAAATAATAAATTTTTATTGCACCAATATTGCATACCTTTTGGTCTCCTTTTGTAGCTAGATTTCTTGGTGATTAGACTCACCTATTTGCTACCTCAAGTTTGTAAAATTTGCAGCTCCTATTCCTTATGCTTTGCTACCCTAAACTTGTCTATCTTGCAAATCTATCTTGCTTTTCAAGAAGCTTCAAATTTATGAATACTTCTCCTTATATTGCTGTCAAGAATGTATAATTTTGTAGCTATAATACTGCCTAATTATCTTTGTCTTTGAGCCTTTGGTTTGCTGTTAAAAAGGCTTTAATTTACAGCTTCCAATATTGTTTAGAAATCAACTTCTATTGCTGTTTAAAAGTTAGATTTTGTGGCTTCAATTCACCTCCAATTTTTAGCTCAATATTATTTTCTAAAACCCTGCAATCTCTACTGTAAAAATTAGCAATATCCTTCTTGAAAATCAGCCTTCAAATTATTTATGGCTGTCCTTAAAACTGTCAAATTTGGTGGCCTCTTCTAGATTCTTTATCCTTCAACATCCTTAAAAAATTTTGACTTCAAATTTGACCTCCTCAAGAATTTGAGTGTCTTGAGATCTTCAAAAAACCTTTCCAAAATTTGGAAAACTTCTTACCAAATCCTTCTTCCTTTTGTGTTTGTTGTTGGATGGTGAAAATTTTCCCAAATCCTTCTTATCAGGAACTTCTCCTTACTTGTAATATTCTCCCTTGGGATTTATTTAAATCTCCTTTAACAACCACTTCTTCAATTTATTCAATGGGGCTTTTCTAGCCTCATTTTCCTTTCAAGTTTGCTTGAGGTCTTCTTCTCTTGGGCCTTCAAATTCTGCAGCTCCTCAAGTCTCCTTCTCAAAATTTCAATGAGATATTTCCTTGATCTCTCCAATATTCCAACTATGGAATTTCTACAATGAGATCTCTTTCTTGGATCTCTAAATTTTGTTGCTTCTAAAATCTACAATAGGGCTTTTTCCAGTCTTTCTCTATCTTCAATATTCCAAATTTGAAAGTTCTTCAACTTGCTGCTTTAAGTATTGGATCGATTACAAAGAAGATATTCTTCCTAGCTATTGTAGGAAGCTTCTCAACTTTCTTTTAATCAACTTTTATTTGCAACAAAGTATTAGAAAACAATAATGGTAATATAATTTTTTTTAAATCTAAAGATAACGATATTCACTAGTTGATTTTGTCAACCTAGTAGAATCAATGTTGAGTCCTAGTCTTCATGAGTTTTTCCTACAACTCTATGCAAAGACTTTATCTAAAAAGTAATTTCAAAAATACAAAAAAAGATATTTTTTATCTCCTCTCAATATCTCTTGTAGTTCTCTCTATCTCTTATCAATCTACTGTGTGCTCTGATACCACTGTTAGATTTTAATGCTATATATTGAAATAAATACAACCACAATGACTAAAGTAAGTATGCAATATTATATCTATGATAATGATAATATAATAAGCAAGTAAATAACATGATAATTTTTTTAAATAACTCATAAAATAGCCATTAATGAAAGCTCATGAAAATAGGAACTTCATACAAAATGTGGAGATCTCAAATGCTCCATGCTTCATACAAGTTCTACATTGTATCTACTATAGTCTATCTTATGCTTCTCTCTCTCTATCTACATTGTATACAAGGTCTATATATAATGAGATATGACTCTTGGTCTTCCATATTCCTATGACTCTTCATGTTCCTATCCTATGGGGTCATGTACATGTGGACAACATGCACATTTACATCATTGCACATTCTAATAATACTTGTGCATTAATTACATTGCATAAAGTAAATTCTCAAGTCCTATTCTAAGACACTATCCTAATCTAAAGATGTACCCAAGATGAAACATTAGCATGTACCAAATAATGTAATATATTCCAACATTTTTCCTTCCAAATGTCTTACAATATTTTTGAAGTGGTTTTTAATTTCCAATTATTCTTAACTAGAGGTCTAAAAGAATCCATCTCTGTCCATCCTAAGTTGCATATAAGTGGAATATTTTTGACTTCCTTCCTATTCTATCAATTTTCAAAAAAATTGGTTTATGATTAGATATTACACTTTGGATGATGTGATTATTAGAAGAGGGTAAATGAATAGAATATTTTCACTGACTAGAAATCTATTCAGTCTTTCAAAAATGTAATGAATCCCTAATATTCTATATGTCCAAGTGTACTTCCATTTTTGAGGTATGATATCCTACAAATTTTCTTAGGCAATTATTTTCTTAACCAAGTCTCTATTGGAGTCATAATTCCTATTTTCCCTTATATTTTTCCAATACTCTAATGTGACATTCATATATCCTCTAATAAGAATGTTCTCAAGTTGTTCTTGATTGATCCAGTGATGCGATTGATTCCATACCCCTCTTTTATGCTATGGATTGTTTGGCCTATAAAAGTTGACAATAGTAATGCAAGTGCCACTAGAAAGTTTAAATTTTAAAACAAACCAATTATTTTATTTATATTTTGCTATACAAGTTAACTACTAAAACAAGAGAAGTTATAACTTGCATGTCTCGAATCTCTTGTGAAAATGCAAAGTGAATATTTGGATTTGTATTAATTTCATTGTATTAATCCTTAGCTAAGAAGTTTGGAACCAATATGATATTTTTCTTTCTTTTTTTATTATCCTAGTTTCTTAAAAATTATCATTTCTATAATGCACATAGAAAAAATAATTTTAAATCCCACTTTAGATCACTTTTCAAATTATGAAAAAAAAGACTCCAACAATGCTTGAAAGTTTCACAACAAATTATTCTGAGCATCTTCATAGGACTTTTGTGATATACAACTAGCAACTATTCAATGGATTACTATGCATATCAAGTTCTATTCATTCTATCAATAAGTACAATAATAATCATATATCTATCAATAAGTACAATAATAATTATATATCTATCAATAAGTACAATAATCATCATATATCTATAAATAAGTACTATAATAATCATATATCTAGGAGGTCTGATGCCAACCTAAATTTAGATATATAGAAAAATAATATCAAATACAAAAAAATAAATTTATAATAAACTAAAATCATGCACAAATAAACAACTTTTGTTAAAAACTAGTTACTACATAACACTTGTTATATTATAATTATGTTTCTATAAAGAACAATATTTAAATCATTGTCATGTCTCAATGTGTTTCTAAGAAGAAGATAATATAATTATGTTCCTAGCAGGAATAAGAGGAATATAGTCGCTCTTCTAATTTAAAGTAATTTTCAAAAAAAAAAAAAAAAAAAAAAATATATATATATATATATATATATATATATATATATATATATATATATATATATATATATTTATTTAAAGTGAAAAACCTCTTGAGGGGTCGCTTTATTTTAAGTGAAAAACCTCTTGAGGGGTAGCCTTGGTCAGAGAGACACGACCAAGAGGTTCTACATCGTCAAAGTCACTCGAAAGTCGTGCTTGGCCCTGCCGATACCAACATTATTAATTGGATTTTTGATACCCAATTCAATTTTTTGGTAAGATGAAAATTCAAATATAATTTGTATGAAACATATTTTATATAAAATAATTTTATGATATTTCATAAGCCTATTTAAAAGTTTCAATTCTTATTTTTCAAAACTTAACCTATCACCAACATGCAAACCGACTCCTCATAATATCATTTAATAACATTAAGAAAAATAAAATATTGGTATAAAAAGTATATAAATGATTAAAATTGTTGTTCATAACACACCAAAAATACACGGAGGTCTTTTAGAGTCGAAAGTGAGCACTCACTCATGCTTATAATTATCTTCCATTGGAGATAAATTCAGTGCTAGCCTTTCAAAATCTACACTATAAATTGCAGAAGGAGATCATCACCATACATATTGATAGCTACATTTTTGCAATCATCACCATACATCTTGATAGTACATTTCTGCAATCATCACCATACATCTTGATAGGTACATATTTTCTTTTTTGTTTTTCATTTTTTTTTTGTTTTATTATGCAACTTTCATTTGCATGCTAATTTTAAATTTGTAATTGTGATTTTATGAGATAAGGTATTTTAATAGGTACTCGCTAGTTTTAAATATTAATTATGTGATCTTACTCTTTAAATAAAAAATCAATTATGTTTTGGAATTATATATATAATCTTAAACAAAAAAAATACTAGAGACTTTAATATACATATCTATTCTAAACAACATAAATTTAATATATATATATTCTAAACAACATAAATTTAACATTTTTTTATTTTATTGGATTGCATTGTTATGTAGTGATCGTCATAAATCGCTGAATAAAACCATAATTTAATTATAAACTCAAAATTAAACTATTTTTTTTATTTTAAAAATAAAAGCATAACATGGCATTGGAAATGGAAGATTTATATTTTAGGCTTAGCATTATTCTTTGTGCAGCTCTAATTTAAAATTTTAATAGGATATTGACAAAGTACCTTGTTGAGTGCTTTCGACATACAGCCAAAAAAAAATATTCGAGAGTATGTTTAAGCCAAAGCCAAATATATTTGTTCCACAAAAGAAAAAATAAAATCCGCTCATGTAGAGGAGTTGAGAGCAAGTGGGTCGTTAAAACTCCTTAGTTATGGACCGTCGTTAAAACTCTTTAGTTATGGAGAGGTCCAGGTTCAAATCTCTCCCCTCACATGTTGCGGATATGTTGTATATAAAAGATTCCTCATCAAAAAAAAGAAAAAAGAAAAATCTACTTAATAAATTTCATCTTTGTACTTACTTTTTTTTGAATGAAAAAGCCAAAATTGTATTAATAAAGCTTAATCATACAAAACAGTGTGGGTGGGATTAACACACCCCAATCAACCAAGAGAAACTATTACAATTAGGAAGAAAAGTCACACTAACTGCAACAAACATATCACCTAACATATCTCTGTACATAATAGCAGGAATCAACTATCAGAAAACATAAGAGCAACAATCATGTAGAAAGAACTGAGACCAGTGATGAGGAGTTGCAGATCCATGATCCCGGGGCGTTCTGCCAGTGGTTCATAAGTTGCCGAAGGTACTGAAACTCCATGTTGACTTTCTTAATTTGGGCAAAAATCTGCAACCAGCAATCATAGAAAACCTCATATTTATCAGATAGTGAAAAATACAAAGAGGATTCTTGCTGGGAAAAAATAACTTTGTTGCGGGTTTTCCAGGAAGATAATAGCAATTCTGAATATATGCCAAACCACTGAAATATTTGTGGAGAACTGAAGAGGGTCTCCCAATAAGATATGCCTCCAGGAGCATGAACCAGCAATAAAAGGTCTGAAAAATGAAAGAATCCAAGACCAAGCCTGTCTAGCCCAAGAACATTCCCAGAATAAATGAACATAGTTTTCCTCCTGACCACATAACTTACAAGAGACATCATCAACTCCCAAGTATTTCAGCACTCGACCAATAGGCAAACCTTGAAAAGCACACTCCAAGCAAAAAAAGACTGCTTTGGTTCAATATATTTAGCCCATATAGTATGAAACCGAGATTTCCAAACAGACTGAGAAGAATTTAAATTCCATCTTCCATTGAGCATGGCTGCCATAGGAACTGCAGGGAAAGCCGGGGAATAACCCAAACGGGCGGAATACTTAAGCAATGAAACATGTTTAGGCCATTCCCAGTCACACCACCATGGATTTTGAAAATGTCTAGACAACTTGGACCATACGCAAAAGGGAGTGTGATCAATAACAACTTCATAAGTGGATTTATCATCTTGTTTCAAACCATAATAGTGTTTAAAATCTTCCCAAGGGATCCAATTCTTAGTATGAGAGGAAACAAAATCAGAAAATAATGCAATTCCTTTTTTATAAAAGCGTTGGGCTCTAACCCATTGCACTTGTGCTAGTGGCAAACCTTCATAAGAAATAGCCTGAGACCACCATACATTCAGAAAGGAGATAGAAGGGCCAACTTTCCCGCCAAAGCCCTTCCAGGATAACCAATGTTTGAGAGCTTCCCAGGCTTTCCAAATGCTTTTAGCCACGAAGGACCCTGAAATCTTGACAGGAATAGGGGCGGTAATAAGCGTATGAAGATTGAGGCCTTTCCAAACTTTTCTCGCCCAAGGGAAGCCCGTAAGAAATATAATTTCTAAGTAAAATTTTCCAAGCCTCATCTCCTTGCAAAAAACGAGTTATCCATTTGGCACATAAAGCAAAACCTTGCTTTTGACAGTCAAACAAACCCATACCACCCGAGTGCTTAGGAAGACAACAAATATCCCAAGCAACTCCGTGAAATCCTCTTTTACCAACAACATTAGACCATAAAAAATCCCGAAGAAGCTTTTCAAGTTTCTTGTAACAATTCTTGGAAGGAACCCAACAAGAAGAATAATAAACATGTGTAGAAGCTAAAACTTTAGAGCAAATTTGGAATTTACCTGCAAGAGACAGCTTTTTAGAAGTCCAATAAGCTATCTTTTTCTTTACCTTTTGCACTACATATCCCCAAAGCTGAGCAGGAGATCCCTGAAATGCAAATGGAATGCCCAAAAATTTAAACATCTCACCCAGTTGTATCCACTTCCATTGTTTATGGAGGAAGAGGTTTCAAAGATTGTATGAAACAAGATGTTTTTCTCCATTGAACATTAGATCCTAAAGCTAAACAAAAAAGCTCAAGGCAAGCTAAATCATGAAAAACAAAAATCTCATCTTCTGATAATGTTAAGTTTCAAATTAGGGTTTGATGGATGTGTAAACATTTGTACCTGCTTTGGACTTCTACATATCATTCGTTAATAAAAATGTCCTTTCTTTGTGTAGGCTGCAAGGAAAATGAGTTCCCTCATGTCGTATGCTTTTTATTCGATGAGGTCCAATAGCATAACAGAGGCCTTTTATCACAATTATCAACCCACCTTCGAAAAGGGGTCTTCTCCGAAGGTCAAAAGTAATGCCGATTTCGCATATTTGTTTTTTTTAATTATTATTATTATTTTTTTATTCTTAGTTATAATATATAACAAATACATTGTGTATGATTGATGTTTGAGTCATATGCAGATTGATGATGAAATTTTGATGAGGTTTATGGTTGAATGGAGAAGAGACAGATTGCCACACCCATTTTGGATTGTAAGAAGTTTTGGTAGATTGCCATCTCCAGTACGAACAATGATGCCCGTACTAATTGACAGTTGCACAAAAGTTAATAAGATTGATGTGCATGTAGAGTATATAGAAAGTGACACTGCTGTTGTGAACGTTGAGCCAGATGAAACTGACGACACCGAAGAGAGTAAAGTTCAGGTTCGTAGATGTACATTCTATAGGAAAAGTGTTGTGAATGTGGAGATAGATGTCATTGGCGAGGATAAAGGGTTTGAGATTCCCATTCAAATATGTACCATGGATCACAAGAATGTTGTGAATGTTGAAATTGTTTGGAGCGAGGAGTACAGTGAGATTGATATGCAAGTTCACAGATGTAACAAGAATGAGAAAAATGTTGTAAATATCGAGATAAATTTCAACCATGAGGATCTGATATTCAGCTTCAAGGACATAGGTATGCCCAAGATAATAAGAAAGCTGTGAATGTGGACATTGATGTCAGTGAGAAGGACAGACAGCATGAGATTCAGGGTCATGAATATGTCCAATATGACAAGAATATTATGAATGTGAAGATTGATGATGCCCGCAATGATGATAAAGAGATCGAGAATCGTGATTATGGATGTGCCCAAGATGAGAAAAATGTTATGAATGGGGAGAATCAGGCTCATGAATGTGTTCAAAATGAAAAAAATATTGGTAACCTAAAGATTGATACCATGGAGAAGGTAACAAATATTGGAATTGGAGGTGATGGAAGCACCCAGGATGGGAAGACGGGCACTGACCTTGTTGATATTAAGGTTAAAGATCCTAATGAAGATGACCAACAAGATGCAGAGGTTGATTTTAGTATGGAAGAAAACAATATTGATGGATACCAAAGAGAGCCATATTTAAACAAGCAGAGTGAAATTGACGAGTTTAATGTGGAAGGTCAGGCTGATGTCTATTCCAAAGAGAAACTTATTGGCATTGGCACTCAGGATAATGATGTTAAAGTCAATAGCAAGAATAAGGTTATTAAGAGCATAGTCAATGGTATGGTATGGGTAATAATAATATTGATTATACTCAAAGTAATAACTGTATAGAGATGCACCTGTTTACAATGCATGGTTAGAGTGCTGTACCCACAGAGGATAGTGATGATTTGGAAGCTTGGGTGGTGGTTGATAATGATAGCGATGGTTTTACGTCTATCTAACGAGGCTTGGAGGATAGTAATGTTAACAAATGTAACTTAGTATTGAAATTAAAAAAAAAAAATTACTGTCTCATTTGATGTTTATTGATGCAATTTTTTCTATGAAATTCCTATCATAGTATATAGATTATAATTCATTTTTAATAAATTTAAGTTATTGATAAACTATTATGCTAGATAATATTATTTTGTATTTGCTATAAGTGCAAAAGATTTTTTCATATGATTTTATTATCTCTGAAAATAGAATATTAATTATTTTCAATAAAATATTGATTATGTTTGTTGTATCATATATTTAGGTATATGCTTGAGATTATTTATTTGTGATTATTTGTGATGAAACATATTTTGATATATAGTTCATGAAATTGTGAAATAATAGATATATAAGTTTTATAATTATATTTTGTTATTTATTTATAGGGTTTTTGAGAGGCAAGCAATCTATAATATCTTTTGAACAATCAATTGTATCATTAACTTTCAAATTAATTGAAGTATTTTTCTAATAAAATTAGTAATTACTATAATGTCTATATTATAGGATATTGTAAACATTTTTTTAAATTTTCTTTGATATTTATCAAAATTGTAATTTATTTTTTTTGATTTGGTTAATGTAATAAATCCGTACATCCGACCCTTAGGGATGAGCATTCCTATCCCAGCCATGACCCCTCATAAGGTAGAGGGCTAAACTTATCAATAGAGTATTAACACACATCCACACACTCTCACTCCTTATTACCTCAAATTGGTATTACTATTATTTTAAGTGTATGACTTATTTATTCAAATAAAATATTTTTAGTTAATATTATTAGCATTTACTCTTTAGTATATTAAAAGCTCTTACATTTTTTCTTCATTTGAAAAGCAATATGTTTGTATTTAAAAAATAATTCTATTTTCTTTTATTGCATGTAATGTAGTTTTCTATCTAAGTTTTCTTTAAGGAAGATTATTACTATGTTCGTCTTAGATCTTTTTAAAAAAAAAAAAAAATTTGAATCAAAATTTCTTGCTTTAATGACTAGTTCTATAGAAGGATCTAGTTACGTTCAAGTCATATAGTTAAATTCTTAAATCTAAGACTATAATTCTTAGAAGGATGAATATTCTATAATTCCTAACCATTTCATCTTTGGTAGTGTCTCTAATGATTCCATCCATTATCATAGTGTAAATTATTTAATCTTATTTTATCTTGATGCATATTATTGTGATTGGGAGGGAGATGATGTCATTTTTATCATAACTAAGTGTCAATAAATTCATAACTATCTTACACAAAAACAGTTTTATTATGATGTATATTTTTCTTAAATATCCAATATAGACTTTACCCAATATCCTAATCTAGATACCTAAGCCATAGATATTGATAGTGGAGACAATGAGATCCTATATCTTGTATCATCTTCATCTAAATGGTAACTTGAATTGAGTCTTTTCATAGTGGAGACTATAGACATCAATGTGGGAATGCTAGAAGAACCCCATATCCTTAAGCTAGGTGGTTGACTTTGATGAGTAACAAGAATACATAAAGCTCTTTAATCTAATTTAAAGATACTTTGCTTTGTTGTATGTTTGAATGCCTAGCCTAGATACCTATTTAGTTTTTCATTATATAGGATTCAATTCAAAATCCAAACTTGTTAAATAAAAGTTACAAAAACTATATCTTAAAGTCACATTCCTAGCTAAAGAAATTCAAAAGCTTTTCAATATTAGTTTGATTAAACCTATCAAAAATTTTTATTTGATATCTAATATGATCCCACACCCTATGATGGGTATAAGTTTATCATCATATGCACCAAGTATTTTACAAAGTGCTTTAAAGCCATGTCCTTATCCTCTACCATTGGTTTCCAAGTGTCCAAGCTTATCTAGAAAGAGTTTATCCATTCATATGAGACTCCATATATCATATGTTAAATAATAAAACTTCATTTTAAAATAAACATATCAATAAAATTTATGCTATATACTATATTCAATATAAATGGTCTAGTCCTATTATGCATATGATAAAGGCTAAGCTAAAGCTTCTAACAAAACATGACCATTGTTATTTGTTTACGAAAATTTTTCTTCCTTATAAGAGTTAAAATCCACTTCTATTAAAACATTAAGGACCGACATTGGCTGAGGTGAAGTTTGGACTTCCTTCTATCTCCATAATTTAAAATATTATTGATGTTAGATATTAGAGTTAATAAATTTGGTTGGGATTTAAATTCAAATATGTATGATGGATGACAAGAATGTTGTGAATGTTGAAATTGTTTTGAGCGAGAAGTACAGTGAGATTGAGATGCAAGTTCACAGATGTAACAAGGATGAGAAAATATTGTAAATATCAAGATAAACTCTGACCATGAGGATCTAGAGACTTATATTCAGCTTCAAGGATGTGTTTGGGATACAAATATTGGAATTAGAGGTGATGGAAGTAGCCAAGATGATAATACGGGCACTGACATTGTTGATATAAAGGTTAAAGATCCTAATGAAGATGACCAACAAGATGCAGAGGTTGATTTCAGTATGAAAGAAAACAATATTGATGGATACCAAAGAGACCCATATTTTACCAAGCAGAGTGAAATTAAAAATTTTAATGTGGAAGGTCAGGATGATCTCACCATCATTTCTACCCTCTATCATCACCCTCACCTCATTCGCATCCGCCTATGCATAACCTATGCAAAACTAGAATTGGTTCTACGACACCTTCCTCAGCCCTTGAATACCCTAGTGCATATGTTGTCATCACATAATTTCCTTGTGTATTTACCACCATCACAAAATACCCTTGTGCATCTGTCACCATCACAGAACACCTTTGGATGTTTCTTGTAGTAGATCTACAATCCTACAACCCTCGGGTGTTGTTTGAGCATCCTCACAACCATCATCTACAAAAATAAAAGTAAAAGTTTCAAGTGATAAGGTAAGAAATTATTTGCATTTATTTCATATTCTTGCACTTTGTTTTTAGTATTACATTGCAACATCTAGGGTTTAGTTGTTATTTTATCTTTTTGAGGGCCTCACATTGTGGAGCCCTCATAGGTATTACTAATATTTTTTGTTGTTTTTCTGATTTTAGGTATAGGAATCATACATTTGGCAACTGTTAAATCTAGGGTGGATCTTTTAGGATACACAAGCCCATGCACATCCTCATTGGGATTGAAGATAAGCATGAAGACACCAACCATTCCTTTCAACTAGGGTTTCAAAGAACCCTAGTATCTGTAATTTTGTATCAACATAAGCATTGTAAAAACCCCACATTGGGGTATATTGATTGTATCATTTGATATCTACCCACATTAATAAAAAGAGTTTATCTATCTTGTGTAATCTTTGTGTATTACTATGCTTATTGTCATTTTATACTTTATATTGGTGTTGCCTGATTTATGATTCACAGTCTACAACCCCCATTTAGTTATATTGACTAAGCACAAGAACTGCCCTTCTCCCAAGGTTGGACTAGAACCTATTTTTGAGCCTTCCAATCTCTTGGCCAAAGTCTTGAGGGTGCATCTCATTAACATAGGTAGATTTTGAAACCAAGAGTATTTTGGCACGCCCAATGGGACTCGAGGGTCCCACTTTATCTTATTAGGTAGCTTTCGTCTGATAAAAAAAATTGAACACTTATCTTAGAAGTAATCTAATATTGCAAATAATTTCAAATACCCAAATGACTCAAGATTCTGGTGAATAGTCTTGACCTCACTTGCAGAGACTATATATTCACCTGGTAACTATATTGACTAAAGAATTTTAATAAGTGGTGTCTCTACTAGAATATAGGTTTAAAATCAAATGGTAAAAGTATAAAAAATCCAAGATAATATTATTGGAAAGTTGAGTACTTTGGTTGTCATTTATGTCAGAAGTACATAATCATTGATGTCAAAGGTTAATGTGCTATGAAAGCAAGACAAGGTTCTCTCCAAAGCATTTGGGACCATGAGTTCTAAGCAAATGTATAAAAGGTTTGAAGAACGTTTGAAGGCCCAAGTTTAACTCTATGTGCAAAGAAAGCAAGTATCTAAGGCTCAAAGCAGACAATATTATAATATTTTAATATTATAATATCTTGGATAAAAGGAGCCGTTTAAAAAAGAGTTTTGAAAGTGCCATGGACAAAAGTTTCAAAAAGGAGTTAAGTTGGCAAAGGACTAAGTTAATATATAATTTAATACCAAGGTTAAATAATATAAATAATTAATATTTAACACTAAGGTTAAATATTAAATAAAAAATAAAGTAAAATTCGAATTATTATAAGGGACAAAAATTTGAATGTGCATGGAGGCATGTTTCAAAGTTGAGCCGATGTCATAAGTCAAAGGGCAAAATGTGTATAAAAGAGTAAACTTTTTGCAATACCAAAGTTAATTTTTTACCCCTAAAATATATCTCCTTGTTTGCTTCGTTCGACATGCGATGGAGGCAGATAAAGCATTTGCGGATTTCGAGACAACATAAAGTTAAGACAGAGGGAGCTTGATTCCATTTGACGTGGGTGGATAGCTTAGTTGGTAAGATTGGCTTATGAAGTACGTGGCAGGTGGTAGGTTCAACATTCAAATCGTGCAGAGTCCTTTTTGCTTGGTCAAGGGTTTTACATCGGTGTTAGTGGAGAAGTAGGAGCACGCGCTTCTTTGGAATTTTATGGGTAGCTAGACCACATGGTGTCTGCCCTTGTGGTAGGGCGCGGGGACCAACGAGGTCGCGAGTTCGAGTAGCGACGACAACGCTTGGGTAATTTTTTTATAAGGTATGCATATGATGCTTGACTTTGGGAGTTATAAGGGTTAATTAATTTTTAGTGTTTTGAGGTGAATTTACTAGGGAGCCATAAGGATAATAAATTGATTTTAATTTTTGATTTAAAAAGGGATGGAAATTAAATTTCAGATTGCTAGTGCCTTGTTGATGCATGAGATGAAGTGATATTTTATTGGTCTTATTGAAATTTTAAAAGTGCATTATTTTCATAAGAAGGAGGTATAAGGTGTATATGAGAAATTTATGTGTGTAATTTCTAGTTTGTTTTGTTGAGTATTATTTTACATGAAAGAATAGGAGTAATAAGGTGTTACAATGGTTTGATATTTTACTGTAAGGATTGCATGGTGAAAGTAAGTTTGAAGGTTTTTGATAATTATTAATGCCTTATATTTTAAGCTAGAAATTCATGTGGATGGATTTGAGAAATTATTTTGCTATCTAACTTTTGTAGTAGCACTAGAAAATCAGTTGTTTGTGAAGACAAGATTTTGAAAACATATCTCCATAAGAGCAAATTAAGATATATGGGTACATAATTACTTTATTAAGATGTTTGGTTAAGTAAATGTTTTCTGGAACATAAGGTGGAGATAAATGGGTTGTTTGATAAGCATTGTTGAAAATATTTGAGTTAGGCTTTGAGACCTACATTGTGCATCTTTGTTGAAAGAAAGTGAAAACACTTGTATTAGGGTTTGTGAGCAAATTGTGCTTCATTGTTTGAATGATTGTGTGAAGTTTTTGGGCATTGGTTTTGAGTGATATTAAAAGTGAATGTGCAAGCATTAGAAATCAGTTTTGTAAATCAAGTGTGTGCCTCAGAGAGTCAATTGTCATGTCCTAGAATAGACCTACATTTAAAGAGTAATAAATGTGAGACATGCGGAAGTGATAGACTTAATGATTGAGTAGAACATATTGAGCTATTGACATGTGCATATCATTCTCTATATGTTCAGGAGGTTAAATGAATTCTAGGTAGAATATGTCTAAACTGCTTCAAGTTAAAGAAATTACATTGAAGATTAGACAAAGCATTTGGTAGCACTATTATGCAAGATATGGAAATAGATGAACATTATTTGTATGCATGATTTAGAGAAGAGTTTTTGATGAGCAAATTGGGTATATACTTTGAGCACCTTTTTAGCATATGTTTTAGGTAAGTCTTTTGAGAAGGCTTGAAGGTATATTTGAGCAAGTCTTTTGAGAAGTTTTGAAGGGAGTTTTGAGCAAGTCTTTTGAGAAGGCTTGAAGGTAGATTTGAGTAAAGTCTTGTGAAGACTTGAAATATCATTGAGAGCAGGTTTTATTGCGGATTTGTTCAAGCTTTATGTTAAGGCTTGGGGCATATTTGAGAGCAAGTTTGATTGCTGATTTGTTCAAGATTTGTGTTCAATCTTGGGGTAGATTTGTGATAGATTTTGGTGTAGTTTTGTGAGCAGAGTTAGAGCAAATTTGTGCTAGACTTGGAAAAAAGTTTGGTGTAAATTTGAGACAAAGTTGAGAGTAGGAATTGGAGGTGAAAAAGCAAAGAGGACAAAGGTATCTAGTGGATAGAGGTCCATCAACCAAAGCAGTAGGGACAAAGGTCTCATGTGGAGAGAGATACACATGCCAAAGTAGTGGGGGCAAAAGTTTTCTAGAAGTTCACCAACTAGAGCAAAAGGGATAGAGTTCTCATATGGACAAAGATCCATGAACCAGAGTAAGGGGAAAGAGTTCTCATATGGAGCAAGATATATGAACCAGTTGGGAAGATAGAGTTCTTCTATGGAGAGAGATCCATGAACCAGTTGAGGAGATAAAGTTCTCCTGGATCAAGTTCCATGAACCGGTTGAGGAGATAGATTTCTCTTGGATCAAGTTCCATGAAATAGAGCCAAGGGAAAAGAGTTCTCCTTTATAGACAGATCCATGAACTAGAGCAAGGAGATAGAGGTCTCATGTGGAGAGAGATACACAAAGAAAATCATAGGGGATTAGTGTTTCCTTTGGACAGAGGTCCATAAACATTGTACTAGGGAATTAATTCTAAAGAGATTTTTTGAGAAAATTTAGAAGAAATATTTTCTCCATGGAGTAGCCCACATTGGGTGAACCAAATTAAATTTGTGTCTTTCTTGTGTGTGATGATTTGTGCATTCCTTTTATTACTGCTATTGATATTGCCATTGGTAATATTAGATAATATTGTTTGGAAAATAAAAGTAAAAGTTGATCATATATTGTTCATCCCCCTCTCAGTATAAGCCCATGTTCTTCAAATATGTGAAGCACCAATTATATGGCTCTATAAAGTTAAATTCCTAAAAGCCATGGTGGGATAAAATTATTCGACTTAGGAAAATATCAGGTTCCTAAACCTCCTGGTCCTCCATGAAATCCCATAAGCTACACTAAATATATTGTCTATTTATGATGATAGTGAGAAAACTACCTATGAGCATTGTCAAGATATCTCAACCCTAGTTATTTTTTGTAATATTATTTTTTAAGATGTCATGATAAGACTGCTTGTGCAATCCTTGTAGGGTAAGACTTTATAATAGTATAAATATTTAGAATATAGAAGCATTGCAACTTGGGCTGACTTGGTTGAACCATTAATATTAGTATTTTGTGATCTAGAGGATCTCTTTGCATTAAAGAGGTCCTCAGGAAGCTCTCTTAGATTTTAACATCATATTCAAAATATTATGAGACATAATCCCTTAGGAGATTAGGCCATTGTAAGCACAAGCTTACATTTACTATGTGTGAGCTCTAAATTTAGAATTTGCCCTCCAAATACAATGCTATCAAGAGAAAATATTTCCATAGGGGTTTCATGTGGTGTTAAAAGATAAAAATATGTTGATATCGGTAGGAAAACTTCTTTGTAATACGGATGAATTCAATGGTCCATTGCCTTACCATGCAAATTTACACCCCTAGCTCACCATTGTATCAATTGGTTTTTGATGGATGTAGTGCCCTTAGTTCAATACTCAAATGAAAAAATACATATTGTATTGAACCCCCAAGAAACTCAGGAGATAAAAGATATCATCCAATATATGACCAATGACCTTGCTAAGATTAAAAACTAGAGGGATAATTATTTTCTAGATTTGTACAAGGGTTCGACACATGATGAATATGATAACCACCAACTACATGCCCCATCAATAATGACTCATCAATTGCAAGATGTTGTAGCCCTCAACATGAATTAAGACCATCTCCTGATAGTAGAAAAATACCCTACAATTGATTTGGTCAGTCCAAATGTAAATTTCGAAAAAGAAGAATGAGATGAGGATGGAGTAGAAATCAACCTATATCTACAAGAGGAGTGTAAGGAGGATCTAAGGTGAAAGACATGTCACGTAGGAGCTTTATGTCAACATTGCAAAAAAAGAGAAGCTTTTCAAGCATTGTATTACCCATCCATATTAAGAGAATAGTGGGCAAACATAGTCAAGATTTGGGAGGATTCTAGAAATGATGTTATACAAGAGAGAAATTTAAAATATCTTCTAGTTTCTACATAGGTGGATTTGGTCAAAGCAGCCATAGAAAGTTCAATAGCACATCACAACTTTATCAGAAACTAAAGCAACATATGGGAAATATTTGAAAGACAAGGTTCTACATAGGTGGAAATAGCAACATATGATGTTGTTATTTCTATATGTATGTTGTGCTATCTTCCTATGAATTATTATTTTAACATTTTGGACAAGGTACTACTAATGAATTCTATGTTGTAGGTACAGGTCCTTGAAAGACAAAATGGGAAATGATGGTGGTGTAATTTCTCACCATGGTGAAATAATCACTATTAGGTAAAGGGCAGAATAGCCCTAACAATGAAACATTCACCAATGGCTCAAGGGTACATGGAAGCCCATGTAGATGCATTCATGTAGATGCATTATGAATAAATATTTCATAGCATTAAAATGAATGAGTTATTGTTCTTTTACATTCATCCAATGACAAGGAAAGTACCATGAAGCATAGGAGCTATTATTATTTGATAGATGGTAGCATTTTGCTACCATCAAATTGCTGGTATGAGAAGAATTGTTGGAGGTATATATGCACATGATAATTTAAATGATTTATTTGGTTGTTTGTTTATTTACTTATTTATTAAATTAGAAAATGATTTAAAAGAGATTTTAAATTAATTAAAAAAAAGATTTATGCTTTTAGTGAATTTTAATTTAATAGAACCTTGCGATTTGATATTTCTAGAAAAATTATAATACCAAACACCACTTGGTTGGAGCATTGAGTGATGAGATGGAAGCTTGTATGATGTTGCACCTGCCTAGTAATCCTTCCCTAATATTCATTTTAAGAATGGAGAGAGAAAGATAGGGGGAAGAGGAGAAAAAATAAAAGGGAACAAAAAGTGGAGGAGAATAGTAGGGAAAATTGTTAAAATATTTTCTTCAAAAACGTTTTAGGTTCATTATTCTATTCTATGTTTCTACTTGTATACACTTTCATTGTTAATTTATGTTTACAATAATTTTTGTTTTAGTTTAATAAGTTCTTCCTTGATGTACATGTTGCTTATATTAAAATTCAAGTATGTATATATAATGTCCTTTTGCCTTACGTTGATCCTAGAATGTTAAGAGTAAGATAGATGGAGGATATCCTTTTTTTTAGACTAATGTTTTAGCCAAGTTTAAGACCCTCCTAAATTTTTAATAGCTAGTTTAGAAAGGGGCGGAAATTAGAGAAATTATTGTGCAACTGGGGAACGTTTATCTTCAAAACAATGCTATTAATACCTTGAGATTTATCCTAGTCATATTTCTAATCCTTAGCATTGTGGTAAATCTGTGCTTGTTCGTTTTAAAAAAACAATTTTACTTGTGTATATGTCTGACTGAAATAAGGAGTGTTGTGATATGTTTCCTTTGGGTGTGTGTCATTATTTTCATAATCGATATCTTTTGATTGGGAAGTTTATTTGTCTACTTGGGCTGAAAATGAATAACTATGGTTTTACGTTACATAATGAAGAAGATTGTGTTTGTTTTACATCATTGGGAAGATTATATATGTAGTGACTTAGAATAAGAAGTAGTTTAATACTCCTTAAAGTCAGTTGTAAATAGCCAGAGTTAAGTCAGTGTAATTGATAGGTTTTCTGGACATGTTGCTCAAAGATATTGATATTTTTAATTAAAAAATGTGCCCGTTGCTTTATCATGTGCACCTCTGACTAAGTTCTTTATTATTAATTAATGGTCTGGTTGCCTAAAAGATATGGAATTTAATTAATGTTTACTTTATCTTCTCAATACATTTTATTCTAGTGCATTTATTGTATACATGATTAAAAATGCATTTTTCATTTTAAAAACTGGAGCTATTATGATTTCAAAACAAGAGCACTTAAAATCGATGACGTACTAGGTGCTAGTTGATGTGTATTCAGTACAATTCTTCATATAGATATTGATATTTCCCGTATGTCCATTAAAACCAGGGGAAAGTATCAGCCAAAGCTTATATTGTGGCTCTATATTAATTTTTGTAAAAATATTTAAATCCTTGAATTGATTTAAGACATTAAACATTAAACTATGTATTAATTAATTATAATGTGAAATGATATTTTAGATTTATTACCTATAAATAATTTTACTTTCAAGAAAATAAATGTTATTTTAGAATAAAACAAATGTGGATCATGTAAGGTTTATTTTTATATTTACATTTACATAATAGATGAAGACAATAGTTTATATGGATGAATCATTATTGTTAAAGAGTGTCTTAGATAATGTTAATAGTTAGTTAATAATTTCGAGAAGTACATTAAAGTATTTATTTTTTCTTTAAATTTTATTTCCATTATATCATAAGGATTATTTAAATACATAGATTACTTTAAATAATCAAATAAGAATGAAAACAATCCTTCTAGGTCAACTCAAATATTCTTTTGAATTGAGATCACATATTAGAGAAAAATTAGATAATTTTGCCATGGTTAAATAAAAAATCACCTAAATATTGGTTGAATCATTGGGAGAATGAGCAACCAAAGAAAACGAGATACTCAATACCTTTAAAATGCATGAGGACATTCAACGACGTTTCCTAAATGTCCCCTTATGACAAGTAGATCAGGATGGGAGGTAAGGATGGGATGTATGGGACGTCCATCTAGGCCATTGCACAAGTAGTACAAGTGATGGCTCCTTGTGCAATTTATGAATAAGGAGAAATATAACAAGGAAAAGGGCTAGATGAATTCACGATGGTTGGAATGGGATAATTCATTTTAGTATTCATGATTTGTCAAGAGAAACCATGTTAGAGCTAGGTGATTGACATGACCTTAATTGTCCATGATGCTAGATATTAATCTAGAGACGTGGTCATCAGTTAAGCACTATAGCATCTACGCTAAAAAATCTTACATGTTATCGAAGTAACAGATGAGTTAAATTAGACTCAAGATACATGTAAGGGAGGGAAAGAAAGTGTCCATCCTCTAAGTGTTATGGGCCTTAGAGGATAACCCCAAGACATGGTTTTAGGTTCTCATTCTAGGATAAAGGGTGAGAATGATAGAACCATTAAAGGCACATTTTACGATATTTGGCTAATCTCGTCCACTTGGGAGCTGTCTGCACCAAACATAACCTAAAAGTGATTTTTGATGCTATGCATTAATTAATTAATGGGTGCAAAATAAAGTTCAAGAACAATTTTTTTTACCCTCATCAACGTCTTTCTTTTTTTGTAGTACCTTTAAGTTAGGCCAGTTTGTTATAATCAATGTGTTAGATTGGGTTATCATAGTTGGTATTAGAGCATAAGTTGTAAGATTCCTAGGTCATAGGGCCCAAGGAATTCCATAAATAGAATTTAGCCTTATATACTCCTAGCAAACCAAAGAATATTAAAATTGATATAGCTCTTGTTATGATCAAGAAGAAATGGATGATCTTTCATCTATAGTCAAATCGTTCCAAGGATAGATGGAACAACTTATATCTATAATTAAGCCACTAACAAAGAAAATGGAGTAACAACAAAAGATAATTGAAGTACTTGTTGATCAAAAACCCTTAGGTAAAAAGATTTAGGGAAGGTTGAGAATAAAATCTATAAACAAAGGAGATAAGAAAAAAGATAATTTAAAATTCTTCCTTAAAAAAATAAGTGGGTTAGATCATAAAGTGAATATTGATGAAAATAAGAAAGGAAAATATTGAGCGCCAAATATAGGTTGCTTCATTCGTGGAGGTCCACATTATGCTAATAAATGCTCTTTGATAATGGACCAAAGGAAAGCATTAGAAAAACAACCTCATCAAACTTATGTGACAAATGGAAATTCAAGTCTGGATGGGCAAGTCACAACTGAAAATTCAAATCTAGACGGACAAGCCACCTCTATGCTTTGGAAAGGTAAATTAATTAGTAAAAGGTGCTACAAATAGTTTTATTTCTCATTAGTATTATTAAGGATATACTAGAAAGACTTAGTTTTTTAGAAAATTGATGGAAGGTAGAATGTGGGTCAGGGCAAACCTATTCTGTTAACTAGTGTCTATATGATGCATGAATATTCCTATCTAATGGAAGAAATGAATGGTATCTATATGTATCCCCCCTTTCATTCTTTTAATATAATCCTTGGAATGGATTAGTAAACAACCCATAGATCCCTTATTGATTTTCCAAGAGAGATGGGTGGAATTTAATAAAGAATCTAACCAGTGGATAAGAATCCACTTTGATTGGGGTTCTTTTCGACTATATTTATTGTCTACATTATAGCTTAAAAAGGATAGTAAAAAGGGGTGGAATAGTGTATGTAGTTAAAATGAATAAATGTCAAGATAATGGAGCTAATTCAAACTTTTTAAGAAGTTTCCTGTATTGAAAGGATTTGAGGATGTATTTCCTAAGGTTTTACCGTGTCTTTTGCCATAGCAAAAGTTTGATTTTTCTATCAACATCTTACCTAGAGTTGAGCCCTTTGCAAGATCACATTATTAGATAAATCCAATTGAGTTACAAGAATTAAAAATAAAAATCCACGATCTTATCAAAAAAGGATTGATCAAGCCAAGTGTGTCATCTTGGGTGAGCCCTTGTATTATTTGTGAAAAAGAAATATGAAAGCTTAAGGCTATGCATTGACTATAGAATGTTTAATAAAGTAACTATAAAGAATATATACTCCTTACCAAGAACTGATGATCTATATGATCAGTTGAAATGAGCCATCATTTTATCCAAAATTAATCTTAGATCTAGATATCATCAGTTAAGGATCAAATAAGATGACACTCACAAGACTGCCTTTATAACAAAATATGAGCATTATGAGTTTATAGGCTTACCCTTTGGGTTAACAAACGCTCCAACTGCTTATGAACAATGTATTTCAAGAACAACTATATAACTTCATACTCATATTCTTGTATGACATTCTAATATATTCACGAAGCAAGGAGGAGCATGATTTGCACATGAGGATTGTGTTAGAAATACTTAGGAAGAATCAGCTTTTTGGAAAGCTATCTAAATGCATATTTTATACCCTATAATTCTAATACTTAGGGTATGTTATATCTGCTAATGGAATTATTATCGATCCTAGAAAGGTTGAAGCTATAGTTAGTTGGCCTGCACCCACTAATATTTTGGAAGTGCATAGTTTAATGGGAATGGTAAGATATTATAGGCATTTTATGAAGGACTTCTCAAAATTTTCTTGTCCAATCATAAATTTACAAAGGAAAGGAAAGGTGCTCAAGTGGACATAACAATGAGAAGAGGCTTTTAACCTATTAAAAGAAATACTAACAACTGCCATAATACTCAAGATACCTAATCCTTTAGAAAATTTTATAGTTTGCACTAATGCTTCTACTAAAGGGTTGGGATGAGTTTTGACTTAGAATGAGGTAATCATAGCTTATGAGACTCAAAAGCTCAAAAAACACAAACTAAAGTATGCTACCCATGATTTAGATTTGGCAGGTATCATTCATACACTTAAAATTTATAGGTATTATTTATTGGGGAAGCCCTTTGAATCAAAATTAGACCATCAAAGTATGAGATATATCTTCACCCAACCCCTTTTAAATGTAAGACAATATCGATGGATGAAATTCCTGGTCGAGTATGACTTCAAAATTGAATGCATTAAGGGGAAAGAAAATAAGATAGCATATGCTCTAAGTCGAAGGAGGTACATAACTACTATGTCCAAGTGTCATGTAGATTTGTATGACAGGATCAAATAATAATAACAAGGTGATAGTTATTGTGGTAAATGTTGAGTGTGGGTTGAGCTAGAACTCGATAAGGGCAAAGAATTTGCTATTAGGAATGGTTTGTTATTTTTCAAATATAGGTTTGTTATTCTTGAATCAAGTGGATGAAGGAATACTATTTTTCAAGAAGCCCATTGCACGCCTTATTTTGGACATGCTGGTGGGGTTAAAATGTGAGAAAACATGAGGAAAAACATTTATTGGTTAGAAATAAAATGGGATATCAATAATTTTGTGGCAAGATGTCTTGAATATCAAAAAGCAAAGGCTAAACACATATACTCGGTTGGAAAGCTTTATCCTCATGATATTCAAGAACATAAATAGTAAGTCATTTCCATGGATTTTATTGTTGGGCTACCAAAGACCAAGTTTCAACATGATGCAATTCTGGTGGATGTTGAAAAATTAACCAAAGTAGCACACTTTACTTTAGGAAATGTCAAGGATGATGCACCTGCTATTGCTAGTAAATTTTCTAGAGAGATTGTGTGATTGCATGGATTCCCTGAAGTCATCATTTTAGATAGGGATTCCAAATTCACATTAAAATTTTAGCAAGCATTTCATTGAGCCTTGGGTAAAAAACTAAATATTAGTTCTACATGCCATCTAGAGATAGATGGCCAAGCTGAGAGAGTTAACTAGGTTTTTGAGGATATGCTACACATGTATTGCTTGGACCATAAGACAAAGTGGGAAGATTATCTCTATTTAGTTGAATTTGCATATAACAATAGCCATCATAACTCCTTGGAAATGGCTCCTTTTGAGGCCCTGTATGGGAGATGATGCATAACTCCTTTATCTTAGGATAATCTAGATGATCGAGTAATGATAAAATCAAATATTGTAAATAAGATAGAGGAATAGTTAATAATGATCCACTAAAGGCTTAAATAAGAAGCTATAGATCGACAAAAGAGCTATGTAGATCTATAAAGGATACTAAGGGAATTATTTGTGGAAGATAGAGTCTTCTTAAGGGTAAGACCTAACAAAAACTCCATCAAATTTATCAAAATCGAACTTAGATTTGTTGGTCCTTTTGAGATCATAGAAAAGATCAGTCTTGTGGTCTATAGAATTACCCTTCCATATAATATATCAAAAATCCATGACATCTTCTATGTATCCCTACTTAGGAACTATGTTGTTGACCCATATCATATTTAGAGTTTTCTACTTTGCAGATGATAGATCCTCTTGCCATTGAGGTCCACCAATCCAGATTATGGCTTTTCGTACCAAAATATTAAGAAATAGAAATGTGAATGAATGTAAGATCCAATGGAACCAATTTTTAGAAAGAAATGTCACATGGGAGAATGTAGATTCCATGAAAAACAATTTTCTTACCTTTTTGAGTAAGATGTATGTGCAACATAAGGGACTGTGTTAAAACTAGAAGGAAAGAATGTCATGATCCTCCTAAAACATGATTTATGATGTTGTTATTTATATATGTATGTTGTGCTATATTCTTATGAATTATTATTTTAACATTTTGGATAAGGTACTGCTAATGAATTCTATGTTGTAGGAACAGGTCCTCAAAAGACAAAATAGGAAATGATGGTGGTGTAATTTCTCACCATGGTGAAATATTCACTATTAACTAAATGGCATAATAGCCCTGGTAGATAAACATTCACCAATGGATCAAGGGTATATGGAAGCCCATGTAGATGCATTAATGTAGGTGCATTATGAATGAATGTTTCATAACATTAAAATAAATGAGTGCTTATTCTTTTACATTCCTCCAATGACAAGGAAAGTTCCAAGAAGCATGGAAGCTACTCTTGTTTGGTAGATGGCCGTATTTTGTTATCATCAAATTATTGGTATAAGAAGTATTGTTGGAGGTATAGATGCACATGATAAATTAAATTATTTATTTGGTTTTTTGTTTGTTTACTTATTTGTTAGATTAGGAATGAGTTAAAAGGGTTTTGAAATTAATTAGAAGAAATTTATGCTTTCGATGAATTTTAATTTAAAAGAAAGTTGTGATTGGATATTTATTGAATAATTATAATACCAAGCACCACTTGGATGAAATATTGAGTGATGCATGATGTCACATTTGCCTAAAAATCCTTCCCTAATATCCATTTTAAGAAGAATAGAGAGAGAGCGAGAGGAAAGAGGAGAAAAAAATAAGGGAATGAAAAGTGAAGGAAGAGAATATTAGGGGAAGTCAGTAAAATATATATATTTTAAAAGTTTCAGGTTCATTCTTCTATTATGTGTTGCTACCTCCATACATTTTCTTAGTTAATTTATGCCTGCAATAAAAAGAAAAGTTTAGTTGAATAAGTTCTCCCTTGCTATACATTCTCCTTTTATTGAATTTCATTTATCTATATGTACTCTACTTCTACCTTATGTTTAAGCTAGCATGTTAAGAGTAAGATAAATTGAGGAGCTTCTTTTTTTAGACTAATATTTTAACCAGGTTTAAGACCCTCTTAATTTTGTAATAGCTAGTTCAGAAAGGGTTGAAATTAGAGAAATTAATGTGCAATCGAGGAGCATTTATTAGCATTTATTTGTAAAAAATATTGTTAATACCTTGAGATTTATCCTAGAATATTTACCTATTTATATAATAATAATACCTATTAGGTTAATCCTTAGCATTACGGTGAATTTGTCCTTGTTCGTTTAAACAAAAAATAAGTTTACTTGTGTATCTATTGATTGAAATAGCGAGTGTTGTGATATGTTTTCCTTGGGCATGTATCGTTATTTTCATAATAGATGTCTTTTTATTGGGTAGTTTATTTATCTACCTCGACTGAAAATGAATAACTATGGTTTTACGTTACATTACATTACATCATTGGGAAGATTATATCTATAATGGCTTAGGATAAGAATTGGTTTTATACTCCTTAAAGTCACTTGTAAATAGCCTGAGTTAAGTCAATGTAGTTGATAGGTTTCCTTAATATATTATTCAGAGATATTGACCTTTTTAACTAAAAAATATGTGCCTATTGCTTTCACATGTGTACCTCTAACTAAATTTTTTATTATTAATTAATTATCCGGTTGTGTGAAATAGATGGAAGTTAATTAATATTTACTTTACCTTCTCAATGCATTTTCTTCGAGTAAGATTTTTTTATTCATGATTAAAAATTCATTTTTCATTTTAAAACTAGAGCCATTCTAATCCCAAAACAAGAGCACTTGAAGTTGATGACATACTAGGTGCTAGCCAATGTGTATTCAATATGATTCTTCATATAGATATTGATATTTCTTGTATGTCCATTAGAATCTGGGGAAAGGATCAACCAAAGGTTACATTGTGGCTTTGTATTCATTCTTGTAAAAATATTTAAATCCTTGAATTGGTTTAAGACAACAAACTTTAAACTATGTATTAATTCATTACAATGTGAAATGATGTTTTAGATTTAATACCCTAAAAAAGTATATATACAAATGATTTCACTTTCAAGGAAATGAATTTTATTTTAGAATAAAACAAATGCGAATCGTGTACGCTTTATTTTTATATTTATATTTATATAATATATAAATACAATAGTTTATATGGATTAATCATTATTCTTAAAGAGTATATTAGATAATGTTAATAGTTAATTAATAATTTTGAGAAGTATATTAAAGTATTTTTAAAAATTTTTATTTCCCTTATATCATAAGGATTATTTTGAATAATCAAAGAAGAATGAAAAAAATCCTTCTAGGTCAAATCAAAGATTCTTTTGAATTCAGATCATACCTTAGATAAAAACTAGATAATTTTGCCATGGTTAAATAAAAAAATCACCTAAATATTGGTTGAATCATTGGGAGAATAAGCAACCAAAGAAAACAAGACACACAATACCATTGAAATGCATGAGGGTATTCAATGATTTTTTGATACTGATCGCTTATGATAAGTAGGTTGGGACGAGAGGTAAGGATGGACGGTATGGAACGTCCATCTAGTCCATTGCACGAGTAGTACAAGTGATATATCCTTGTGCAATTTTAGAATTAGGAATCTAACAAGGAAGAGGGCTAGATGAATCCATGATAGTTGGAATGGGATAACTCATTATAGTATTCATGACTTATGAAGAGAAACCATATTAGAACCAAGTGATTGACATGGCCTTAATTGCACATGATGCTAGATATTAATCTAGAGATGTGGTCATGAGTTAAGCACTATAGCATCCATGCTAAAAAATCTTACATGTTATCTAAGTAACAAATGAGTTAAATTAGACTCAGGGTTACACCTTTAGATATATGTAAGGAAGGAGAAGAAAGCATCCACTCTCTAAGTGTTATGGGCCTTAGAGGATAACCCCAAGTCATAGTTTTAGGTTCTCATTCTAGGATAGAGGGTAAGAAAGATAGAACCACTAAAGGTACCTTTTACAGGATTTGGCCAATCTTGTCCACTTGGGGGTCGTTTTTAGTGGTCATAACCCAAAAGTGGTTTTCAATGTTATTTACTGATTAATCAATGGGTGCAAAATAAAGCTCAAGAACAATTTTTTTTACCCTCGTCAACCTATTTCTTTGTTTAGGGATCAGACCAGGTTATTTTGCGATAATTATGCAATTAATTAGTAGTTTTATTATGGGTTGAAACTATTAATTAATATAATTCAAAAATTGAAGACTTTGTCTTATTAATATTGAACAAATAATGTGTTTGTTTATTTTTTTATATTAATATATTATTTATAAGGATTATAGTTGGAGTTATTAGAAGAGTAATAAACCCATGTTATAAAGAATGGTAAGAAATAATAATGGAGCAATATATTGAATATTTTATAAATGTTAGAAAAGGAAAATTTATTATTTGAAGGATTAAATAGTATGTTTCCAAGAAATGGATTAGGCTTGAGTAGCTAAGGAATCCATAATTGAGAGACGTATGGGATTCTCTCAATGTTCTTGCATTATTTGGACATGGATTGTGTAGTAATAGATCCATAAATGAGTGAGAGAAGTATGGGATTTTCTCAATGTTCTTGCATAATATGGATGTGGCTTGTGTAGCAGTAGATCCATAAATGTGTGAGAGAAGTATGATATTCTCTCGTTGTTCTTGCATGATTTGGATGTGGCTAGTGTAGAAATAGATCCATAAATGAATGAGAGAAGTATGGGATTCTCTCAAATTTGAATTGTTATTGCATGATTTTATTTTTATATGGATTTTTTACGAATAGATCCATAAATGAGCAAGAGAAGTATGGGTTTCTCTCATTGTGACTAATAAGCATTGACATAATAATACTACTAGGTAATTGTGAATGATACACATTTAGCGGTGAGGCTTGGGTGGCCTAAAGCAATGAGGCTTCGGTAGTCCTAGTGGTTAGGATTGGATGTGTTCCTAGTGGTGAGGCTTAGGAATATTAATGACATATTTAGTATAGGATAATCCACTGGATCATTGACTAGGTAGTATAGTGGTGGTACCTTATGGAGAGACAAGCGTGACCATGATCTTAAACAGGTGAGTGGTGATAGAATTAGTTAGATCATGGGGGAAATAAAACTAACTAATAACTAAGGTATCACATCATAATGGGTTAGAACAGTGAACCCCTACATTGAAAAAATGCTTTGAATTCTATTATAGAATTGAGATCTAGCATTGTTATTGAAATATTTTAATTGTATGATGTATGTTAGGCTTGCATATACATATTATTATTGAATTAAGATCTTGCATTGTTATTGAATAATTATATTAGTATGATGCATGCTAGGATTTCATATACATGTTATCATGTAACTAAGATATTGTGTTATTATTGAATGATTTATTTGTATGATACATGTTAGGGTTGCATATACATTCTTTCAAGACCAAAATATTACATTGTTCTTGTATGAATTTATTGCATGATGCATGTTAGGATTGCATATTTATTTACAAGAGTTATCCTGATCCCTAAAAATACATTCAATGCTATTTTGGGTATGATATGGTCAAACCAAGTTGTTATAATCAGTGTGTTATACTGGGTTTTCAAAAAAGTGCTAGTGCTATTGCAAAGGATGCTAGATTTAGCAACAATTAAAGATGTCATGGTGGTGGAGGTACCTCCAATATTTGACATGGTCTTACCAAGAAATTTCTTGATGCAAATAGGTGGTCATATGAGGCATGATGATGCACATATATTTTTATCGTGTGTCAAGAAATTAGATCAGATTTACACTGAAGACATCAAACCCTTTCACATGCAAAAATATGAGGAATACAAGGCAAATATGTCTTAGGAGATTCATAAGTTGGCCAAAATGGAGATTATCGACTAGGTAGAGGATGCAGAAAAGTCAACCTATAATGTCTTCACTTTAGTAGAGTATGACCACATGCGATGGCTAAGTTCATAGAATAGATATGGCTTGATAGTAAGTCAAAGGGTTGAAAGCAAACTTCAACAAGAATTCTAAAAGCTTCTAAGAAATAAAGCAAAGGTTTGGATGTCAGCAAATGAAGACTCTGTACTATATGGCCAATCAGGGTACCTTGAATATATTAACTATTTTTAGTTCTTAATTAATAAGATAGTGCATCGGAAAGGGTGCATGATAATGGATTATTATACTTCACGTGATCAAAAATAGGCTCCACCATTGTTTTTGTACATCACTTTTATAGAAAGTTTAAAATTAGAGCCAAGCGCAAAGTCAAGATTAATGTAGATTCCTGATTATATTGGTTACACTTCTAGATATGAATACCACAGAGAGAAACATAATTTTAGCATCATATGGTCCATTCATTATAGATTCAGGTGCAAAAGATAAAGAAGCAAGTGTAGTCGGTGTACAAGGCTACATCACAATTTTATTATATATAGGTTGACCACTAAATAAAAATTTTGCAGTAGCAAAAAATGATAATAAAGGGATATGAAGAAAGCCTTGGAATTAGGAGTTGAAAAGAGCATATCACATGACTATGAGGTGCCTTAATAAATAATATTTTAATAATTTGAACAAAGGGTCACTTTTCTATAAATAAAAGGCTTATATAAAAATGTAGATTCTTCGCTTTCAACAAGAGGAAGGAAAAAACATGGGCTAGAGATTATGAGGCTTGAGTATATATTGTATTTTTTCTTCTTGCTATTTTTTGCATCCTCATATTCTAGAAATTTCAAACTCTAAGACACGATCATAAAATAGGAAGGCAAGAAAGCAAAGTTATAGAATGAGCTAGAACTAAGTGGAAAAAGTAATATATACTCCCTAAGGTACAAATCTCTTGTATCTCTCCCTCCTCTCTAATCCTTTCCATATATGTATTTCACTTATCTACTTTTCACTTTCCCTCATTACATCCCTCACTCCAAAAATTCTACTTTCCTCTTCTTCCTTCTATTTTTTTGACTCCATAGCCCAATGGAAAAGTTGGCAATTCATCCTTCATAAATAACTACAATAATTTCTCATGACTATGATAATATATGAAGAGGACGCTCTGATATCCTCATAATAAAGTCAAGTACCAGTAAGGAAACATCTTGGTATGTATGAATTGAATGCATATACTGCTTAATAGTAAGACCTGATAAGATGAACATAATGACTGACTTGATGTTCATGTACTAAGGTACAAAAACAATAAAACCAAGCATATCTTGTATTAATAAGAGTACCCTGGTGTAAAGTTTTAATTGGATAAAAAAAAAGGACTTGGATGATCACCTGGGCAACTAGATCTGAGAAGACCGTGCCAATACTAACAAAATCCTAGTCCAAATAAAAATACAAATGTCATCATCTCCAACTAGAATCTATAAAATAATACATGAGGATCCAAATGCACGTAGTTCTACATTTAACCTAGGAAGCCATGCTCTAAACTGAACCATTGAAGCCATACAAAGAAGAAAGTGGTAAGAGAAAGGAAGATTTTGAGTATTTTATAGATTTTCCTAATGCCACCTACAGAGTGAACATTCACCCAAAGCTACATATCTAGACTTGAAATAATATTCAACTATAGTAGAATATGTTTATGGAACTTTTAGTTTTTTAGGCGGTACCTAAATTCAAGTATTTTTATTTTATTTGCTCTCTCTTCCTTTACCAACATCCCCCTCCTCCTTGTGTGACCCTTCTCCACACCTTCACACACACACACACAACTCCATAGTTATATTATTACCCTATCTACCTAAGTATCTTGCCATAAAATCCTAGCATCCACATTCTTCACCTCACTTACATTTCTCACCCCTTGCAAAATTCATTGCTCCATTCCCTTACATCAATTACCTTCCCTACCTTTAAATTATCTTATTTTTTATCGCTATAACCATCAAATTTTTCCATCATTCCCGCCCTCAATTATTTACCTTCAATATTCATTTCCTCTCAAAGCTCTATTATCCCATAGATAAGGCATTCTAGGTTCTCAATTTTACAAGCAAAAATCCTTGGAAATCGCTAATAATGTAGGTGAATTTTCTTACCTACATCCACTATGTGGTATTGTTACACTATGTAGTTCTTTTACTAAGCATGTAGCAACCAAGGAGGCAACTAGAAGAGCATCAAAAGAGGTAATTATAGTAGATAAAGTAGGACAAATTATTGTAGGAGGATGCAAGATGTAGATAAGTGTGGTTTAGTATAAAATACACTAAGGAGGTAGACAGAGCAACAAACATAAAATTGCCAAATAACATTTTGTGGTAGGGTATTAAATTTGGCATCCAAGAAAGGAAGAATAGAGTGAAATGAAATTTGGCTGAGTATGAGAAACCTACTAGAAATATAAAAGGTTGATGTCAGAAAGGGCACAATAAAATTTTGGCATCTAATAATGGAGTCAAGAGCTAAGCACAAGAACCAATGCTCAAAAATCAAGCAATAAAATTGAGGTTGACCAGATGGATTACCAGGATTATGTCAACAAGGTGACATAAAATATCTAGTGCAATGTAAAGCAATGAAAATAAATATTAAAATGCATTAAGCCTAGCACCCGATATCTAGCACTATAATTTTTAAAGCTTCCAAAGGTGTTAGATTTTAAAATGTGATGACATCATAAATAAAGACTCAAAAATTTGATAGGCTAAATGCAATCTCGAATGCAAAATAGTTCTAAGTATGGAAACCCAACAACAAAGCAAGTAAGGATCAAATAACTCTTGATGTCCAATGCTATTTATGAATAAATTCAACTGTTGGATTCTTCACAATAACATCTGGTATCTGGTAATAAAAAATCCAAAAGCCCAACATGAAGAGGAAGTTAAGGGATGCATTGCATAGTCAAGGTTGTCACCCGATAGTAAGTGATACTTTCCATATTTCCAGCCTCTACATGAGTTAATATGATATCATCCACATCAACATGTGCATGCCAATTAGTCACCCAAAATTAGGATTATTAAAATATCTCAAAGGTCAAAGTTTTTTGCATCACACATCTACCCCTACCCAACTAGCTTTGCATAATAGAAAGGAGTGGATTTTCATATGATGGTTGCAATCTAATGATGTATCATGCAAGTAAGCCTCAAGGTAAAACTTGCATCATCCACACTAGTAGAGCATACCTAAAGTAGTTAAGCACAATTGTATTGAATGTGATAGCCACTCTTTGTGCCTACTTCAAAGCCTGTAATATGTTTTGATAGCAATCATTCTTAGATAATTGAATACATTGTAAATATCTATATATACTAGAATCTAAGACATTCTAATATTTATAATTGACATAATTGTATTGATTGAGGACTATACATATTTTGAATGAATATCGGATTATTGTTTAGACTTTTGCACATTTCTTTTTTCTAAACATGTATGTATGCCTTACTGAGTGCTAATGATTTTTTCTATTAAAGCTAGAAATGAATAATTTTATCTACATTTTGGATTTCTCCTTGGATTTACCATTATAGTTTTGGAATTATTTAGAAAATACTTAGAGTTTCTCATGTTAAATGTTTTAATAGCATAAGGGAAGCTAAGTGTTTTGTTAGGTGGTTCAATCTATGTTTGAATTGCGAGCCTCTCTGTAGTATGTATATTGATGTTGTTAAATATATGCCACTTTAGTTCATATTTCTAACCCTTTGCATTTGTTACTGTACTCTAAAATCCCTCATTTATTTAGATTATTTAGGTATAGGAACTGGACTTCTCCAGAAGTTGTCCTAGAAACCCCTATTTTTGAGCCTTCCAATATCTTGGCCAAAGTCTTGAGGGTGCATCTCATTGATGTAGGTAGATTTCAAAACCAAGACCTCCCATCTCCTTTCATGATCACCCCCCTGCAATAGTTATGCCTGAATTATACTTATACATCCCATCAAAGAACAAGGTAGGAAAATGTATCTTTGGGGACATTATAGCTAAAAAATTCATGTTGGTAGATATGAATTCTTTAAGATCAAGCTAGTTGACAAGGTTAAATTCTTATAATATAGTTAAGATATGTTGATTTTGCTTATATTGGAATGTGGCTTTGAAATTGGTCATAAGGTCTCTAACTATTATTTAAGCGAGGATGCTATTATTTTCATTTTAACCTTTGAAGATCAACTTGTTCTTGTTCTTCCAAATGTTCCATATAATAAAGAAGGGGATAACATTCCAAAGGGATTTTATTAGAGGCTTACCCTTAAGACTTCATTTATAATTTGATTGCCAATTAAGTAAACATTGTTCCATGCTAAGAGTTACATATAGAGGAGAGCCAAATTGGAGAGCTATCTTTAAACAAATAGGTGTGGCATATATAAATTAAAATAATAAGTGGTACATAGTTTCATTGTCCTTTGTACATCTTAAACATACATGGGGTTCAATAATATTCCTTTTTTGTAAGTTATCACCTATGCGGATCTTATTTTGAAGAACTAACCAAGAAAATATTTGTATCTTGGGAGGCAATTTTAGGTTCCAAATTGTAGCCAATATTTTATTGGGGATTCCAACAAGTTGCATTTGAGTACCCATATAAACAATGTATACACCAAATTTATTCATGTCACCCCAAATAAGTTGGTCCAAATTATGTTGTCATAGCAGTTTTATATTAGTGTGTGTTTCTTGAAATATTCCCATTCAGTAGTTAGGGAAGATGGAAAAGGAGGTTTTTATCCATTCTGCAACACTGTTGTGCCAATATCAAATTTTAGAAAGCTTAGAGATTTGTAAATATTGTAGCTCTTCTTTGAGAGCTAGGATTCAACTGCTTAGAAAAGTAGGCTTGCCAAGAATGGGATCATGACAAAGGTCAATTTGAGTACCATCTCCTAGAATCCATGAGACCTTATTTAGAATCAATTACTTTTCTTCTACAATATGTTTCCATATTAGAGAAGCGCCTGATATTATATTCAAATTTTACATTAGGTGCATTCTTGTAGTTGAGGCAACATATTTAGTTTTTAATATCCTTTTCCATGGGTGTCTAGAGGCTAATATAGATGCCATAAGATTTCAGCCTCTAAAGCCTTGCATACTATTTTAGCATGAACTATACCAAATCCCCATTAATTCATTTATGTAGGAACTAATTCCCAACATACTAAATGAATTTCATTTTTTTTGTTCTATTTACCTCCTTACCATAGACAGTTTTTGGCCAGCCTATAAATGGTTTGAAAAATACTTTTAGGAGCATGATAAACCATTAAAAAAAAACTAATCTATTACATCATCACCTCAAAGTGGTATTATATAAAGTTAGCTATTGTAAGCATGTATCTTTGGCAAGTGACAAACCTTAGCGTTTTATTTTAAATTTAAGGAATCTAACTGGTTGAGCTAATGCCTTTGAAATATTAAATTGAAAGTTCATATATGGAAAGGGCAGATAAAATAGATTTGATTAGCGCTCTTCTTTCGACTAAATTCAACCAACCATTACTATAAGCAAGAATTCACTTCTAAATTTTCTCAATGGTTGGTAACCAACTATTTTTAGATTTAAGGTGAAAGCCCATAGGAACTCCTAAGTATCTAAAATGTTGATCTAATCCTTACTTGAATCCTAGAATTTTGGCAAAACCTCTATTTTCTATTGGAGTGGTGTTTATTGTGTAAAACTAATTTTTGCTACAATTAATTAAAACATCCAAGACTGCTTCAAAGCAGTTAAGATAAATCTTGAAGCTCTTAATGTTGTGCTTGTTTGTTTCTTTGAGAAATATGGTATCATCAGCAAATTGGGTATGCATGAAAGGTCTGATACCATAGACACCTCTGATTCTAATTAACTACCTGGCTCTATGTAAGTTGTTAACAACTCTACCAAGATTTTCAGCAGCTAAAATGTACACATAAGGAGATAGTGGGCAGCTCTATTTAATTTCCCTAGAATGTCAAAGAAAGTAGAAGGTTCTCTATTTATTAAAGGGGAGATCCAAGGATTTTTGATATAAGCTCCAATCTACTGAATCATTTGGGCCAAAAACCTAAACTTAGTGAAAATTCTTTCTAAAAATTGTAAGTTGACTCTATTGAAAGCATTTGTCATATCTAGTTTTATGAAAATATTATTTGATTTGAGATAGAAATAGGAATTAAGAGTCTCATGAACCATAATGATGTTGTCGTATATTTGTTGTTTGGGGATAAAACCTCTTTTTTCTTTAGAGATCAAATTTTTGATCAACTTTTTGATTTGATTAGCAATTATATTTACCATTATTTTATAAGAATAGTTGCAAAGAGAAATTAGTCTGAATGAGTTAAGAGTAGTGGAATTATTCTTCTTAGAGATTAGAGTAATAAATTTCTAATTAGTGGCTCTAGAAAGTACCTTTATTTTTGACATCTTCAATTATTTGCAGCAGGTCATCACCAATAAGATACATGAATTACTGATAGAAATTATTAGTGAAACCATATCGTCTTGGAGATTTATCTTTAGGGAGAGAATACACCACATATTCTAGTTATTATTTAGTCACTCAGGCACATAAACCAAATTTGTACTCTTGAGTAAGAGAATATGGAATATTCTGAATCAAAAGATCTTGGGCTTGAAGATCTACAGGTTTATGAGTGAGCAACCTTGAGAAGTAATTTTGATCCAGTTATTTTAAATTTTATTTCTCTATGTAGATAATTTTGTCCTCCTCAATAATTCTAATAGTATTTGTACAATACTTTTGTAGAGTTTTGAGATAGGAAATATTTATGTTTTTATCCAAGATTTTATTATCCATTGGATCTCTTTCATAGAATTAAATTTGCATAGCTAGGTCAACAACTAATTTATTTTTTTAATATGCTAAGGGAGAGGAGAATTGTCTTCTAGCTCTATTTCTAATTTCTCAAGCTGTTGTAAAATAAACTCTTGCCTTGGAGGTGGATTTTTGGATAGCCATTTTCTAATTTTCTCTTTTAGGTCTTAGAATTTTTTGTTAGCTTTTGATGCTATATATTAAAGGAAATGCAACCACAAGGACTAAAATAAGTATGCAATATTATATCTATGATAATGGCAATATAATAAGCAAGTAAATAGCATGAGAAACTTCTAAAATAACTCATAAAATAGCCATTAATGAAAGCTCATGAAAATAGGAACTTCATACAAAATGTGGAGATCTCAAATACTCCATGCTTCATACAAGTTCTACATTGTATCTACTCTAGTCTATATTATGCTTATCTCTATCTCTCTTACTTTTATCAAAGGCCTATATAATGAGATATGGCTCTTGCCCTTCCATATTTCTATGACTCTTCATATCCCTATCCTATGGAATCTTGTACAAGTGGACAATATGCACATTTACATAATTGCACATTCTAATAATACTTGTGTGTTTATTACATTGCATAAAGTAAATACTCAAGTCCTAATCTAAGACACTCTCCTAATCTAAATATGTACCCAAGATGGTACATTATCATGTACCAAATAATGTAATATATTCCAACACCCCCTATATTACATTATTTGGTTAGGTTGAAAGTATTTTCTTTCATCTTCATGTTTTCTTTTTGTCATGCTTCCTCTTTCTTCTTCTTCTTATTCTTCTTCTTCGTTTATGCATTTTTACTAGTGATATATCTTCTTCATGTTGAGTTAGTATATCATCACAATAATATTGGCTAGGATTGCTAGTATGTTCATTTTATTTCATGTTTTGAAAGAATTAAAAAACAATCAATAATAGATATATCATCAAACATTCTTCTGATGTAAATATAACTATATTTTGAGTATTCCACCAAGCTTTGAAAAGTACTTCATGAAGATAACTAGTTAATGTCATAAAATTTCATTCTTTTGCTTCCTTAAGAAATAATTAGAATCTTTATTTTTTACTAGTAGACAAATATTTGTATCCATCAAAGGTATCTATTAAGTTTTGTGAATAAAATTTCAATTCATGAAATAGTTCTTCATTATTGAATGAGTGAGAGAAGTCTTGGATCATTGGGAAGATTATATCTATAGTGACTTAGGATAAGAATTGGTTTTATACTCCTTAAAGTCACTTAAATAGCCTGAGTTAAGTCAATGTAGTTGATAGGTTTCCTTAATATATTATTCAGAGATATTGACCTTTTTAATTGAAAAATATGTGCCTATTGCTTTCTCATGTGTACCTCTAACTAAGTTATTTATTATTAATTCATTATCCGGTTGCATGAAATAGATGGAAGTTAATTAATATTTACTTTACCTTCTCAATGCATTTGCTTCGAGTACGATTTTTATATTCATGATTAAAAATTCATTTTTCGTTTTAAAACTAGAGCCATTATAATCCCAAAACAAGAGCACTTGAAGTCGATGACATACTAGGTGCTAGCCAATGTGTATTCAATATGATTCTTCATATAGATATTGCTATTTCTTGTATGTCCATTAGAATTTGGGGAAAGGATCAACCAAAGGTTACATTGTGGCTTTGTATTCATTCTTGTAAAAATATTTAAATCCTTGAATTGGTTTAAGACAACAAACTTTGAACTATGTATTAATTCATTACAATGTGAAATGATGTTTTAGATTTATTACCCTAAAAAAAAATATATAAAAATGATTTCACTTTCAAGGAAATGGATTTTATTTTAGAATAAAACAAATGTGAATCGTGTACGGTTTATTTTTATATTTATATTTACATAATATATGAACACAATAGTTTATATGGATTAATAATTATTCTTAAAGAGTATATTAGATAATGTTAATAGTTAATTAATAATTTTGAGAAGTATATTAAAGTATTTTTTTAAAATTTTATTTCCCTTCTATCATAAGGATTATTTTGAATAATCAAAGAAGAATGAAAAAAATCCTTCTAGGTCAACTCAAAGATTCTTTTGAATTCAGATCATACCTTAGAGAAAAACTAGATAATTTTGCCATGGTTAAATAAAAAAATCACCTAAATATTGGTTGAATCATTGGGAGAATAAGCAACCAAAGAAAACAAGACACACAATACCGTTGAAATGCATGAGGGTATTCAATGATTTTTTGATATTGATCGCTTATGATAAATAGGTTGGGATGAGAGGTAAGGATGGACGGTATGGAACACCCATATAGGCCATTGCACGAGTAGTACAAGTGATATATCCTTGTGCAATTTTAGAATGAGGAATCTAGCAAGGAATAGGGCTAGATGAATCCATGATGGTTGGAATGGGATAACTCATTGTAGTATTCATGACTTATGAAGAGAAACCATGTTAAAACCAAGTGATTGGAATGACCTTAATTGTACATGATGCTAGATATTAATCTAGAGATGTGGTCATGAGTTAAGCACTATAGCATCCATGCTAAAAAATCTTACATGTTATCTAAGTAACAAATGAGTTAAATTAGACTCAGGGTTACACCTTTAGATATATGTAAGGAAGGAGAAGAAAGCATCCACTCTCTAAGTGTTGTGGGCCTTAGAGGATAACCCCAAGTCATAGTTTTAGGTTCTCATTCTAGGATAGAGGGTAAGAAAGATAGAACCACTAAAGGTACCTTTTACAGGATTTGGCCAATCTTGTCCACTTGGGGGTTGTTTGCAGTGGTCATAACCCAAAAGTGGTTTTCGATGCTATTTACTGATTAATCAATGGCTACAAAATAAATCTCAAGAACAATTTTTTTTACCCTCGTCAACCTATTTCTTTGTTTAGGGATCATACCAGGTTATTTTGCGATAATTATGCAATTAATTAGTAGTTTTATTATGGGTTGAAACTATTAATTAATATAATTCAAAGATTGAAGACTTTGTCTTATTAATATTGAACAAATAATGTGTTTGTTTATTTTTTTATATTAATATATTATTTATAAGGATTATAGTTGGAGTTATTAGAAGAGTAATAAACCCATGTTATAAAGAATGGTAAGAAATAATAATGGAATATATTGAATATTTTCTAAATGTTAGAAAAAGAAAATTTATTATTTGAAGGATTAAATAGTATTTTTCCAAGAAATGGATGAGGCTTGAGTAGCTAAGGAATCCATAATTGAGAGAAGTATGGGATTCTATCAATGTTCTTTCATGATTTGGACATGGCTTGTGTAGTAATAAATCCATAAATGAGTGAGAGAAGTATGGGATTTTCTCAATGTTCTTGCATAATATGGATGTGGCTTATGTAGCAGTAGATCCATAAATGAGTGAGAGAAGTATGAGATTCTCTCGTTGTTATTGCATGATTTGGATGTGGCTAGTGTAGCAATAGATCCATAAATGAACGAGAGAAGTATGGGATTATCTCAAATTTGAATTGTTATTGCATGATTTTATTTATATATGGATTTTTTACTAATAGATCCATAAATGAGCAAGAGAAGTATGGGTTTCTCTCATTGTGACTAATAAGCATTGTCATAATAATACTACTAGGTAATTGTGAATGATACGCCTTTAGCGATGAGGCTTGGGTGGCCTAAAGCAATGAGGATTGGGTAATCCTAGTGGTTAGGATTGGATGTGTTCCTAGTGGTGAGGCTTAGGAATATTAATGGCATATTAGTATATGATAATCCATTGGATCATTGACTAGGTAGTATAGTGGTGGTACCTTATGGAGAGACAAGCGTGACCATGATCTTAAATATGTGAGTGGTGATAGAATTAGTTAGATCATGGGGGGAAATAAAACTAACTAATCACTAAGGTATCGCATCATAATGGGTTAGGACAGTGAACCCCTACATTGAAAAAATGCTTTGAATTCTATTATAAAATTGAGATCTAGCATTGTTATTGAAAGATTTTAATTGTATGATGTATGTTAAGCTTGCATATACATATTATTATTGAATTAAGATCTTGCATCGTTATTGAATAATTATATTAGTATGATGCATGCTAGGATTTCATATACATGTTATCATGTAACTAAGATCTTGTGTTATTATTGAATGATTTATTTGTATGATACATGTTAGGGTTGTATATACATTCTTTCAAGACCAAAATATTACATTGTTCTTGTATGAATTTATTGCATGATGCATGTTAGGATTGCATATTTATTTACAAGAGTTATCCTGATCCCTAAACATACATTCAATGCTATTTTGGGTATGATATGGTCAAACCAAGTTGTTATAATTAGTGTGTTATACTGGGTTTTCAAAAAAGTGCCAATGCTATTGCAAAGGATGCTAGATTTAACAACAATTAAAGATGTCATGGTGGTGGAGGTACCTCCAATATTTGACATGGTCTTACCAAGAAATTTCTTGATGCAAATAGGTGGTCATATGAGGCATGATGATGCACATATAGTTTTATCGTGTGTCAAGAAATTAGCTCAGATTTACACTGAAGACATCAAACCCTTTCACATGCAAAAATACGAGGAATACAAGGAAAATATGAAATTATTTTTCTTCCTTAAGAGATAATTAGAATCTTTATTTTTTACTAGTAGACAAATATTTGTATCCATCAAAGGTATCTATTAAGTTTTGTGAATAAAATTTCAATTCATGAAATAGTTCTTCATTATTGAATGAGTGAGAGAAGTCTTGGATCATTGGGAAGATTATATCTATAGTGACTTAGGATAAGAATTGGTTTTATACTCCTTAAAGTCACTTGTAAATAGCCTGAGTTAAATCAATGTAGTTGATAGGTTTCCTTAATATATTATTTAGAGATATTGACCTTTTTAATTGAAAAATATGTGCCGATTGCTTTCTCATTGTACCTCTAACTAAGTTCTTTATTATTAATTCATTATCCGGTTGCATGAAATAGATGGAAGTTAATTAATATTTACTTTACCTTCTCAACGCATTTGCTTCGAGTAAGATTTTTGTATTCATGATTAAAAATTTATTTTTTGTTTTAAAACTAGAGCCATTCTAATCCCAAAACAAGAGCACTTGAAGTTGATGACATACTAGGTGCTAGCCAATGTGTATTCAATATAATTCTTCATATAGATATTGATATTTCTTGTATGTCCATTAGAATCTAGGGAAAGGATCAACCAAAGCTTACATTGTGGCTTTGTATTCATTCTTGTAAAAATATTTAAATCCTTGAATTGGTTTAAGACAACAAACTTTAAGCTATGTATTAATTCATTACAATGTGAAATGATATTTTAGATTTAATACCCTATAAAAGTATATATACAAATGATTTCACTTTCAAGGAAATGAATTTTATGTTAGAATAAAACAAATACGAATCGTGTACGCTTTATTTTTATATTTATATTTACATAATATATGAATACAATAGTTTATATGGATTAATCATTATTCTTAAAGAGTATATTAGATAATGTTAATAGTTAATTAATAATTTTGAGAAGTATATTAAAGTATTTTTTTAAAATTTTATTTCCTTTATATCATAAGGATTATTTTGAATAATCAAAGAAGAATGAAAAAAAATCCTTCTAGGTCAAATCAAAGATTATTTTGAATTCAGATCATACCTTAGAGAAAAACTAGATAATTTTGCCATGGTTAAATAAAAAAATCACCTAAATATTGGTTGAATCATTGGGAGAATAAGCAACCAACGAAAAAAAGACACACAATACCGTTGAAATGCATGAGGGTATTCAATGATTTTTTGATACTGATCGCTTATGATAAGTAGGTTGGGATGAGAGGTAAGGATGGACGGTATGGAACGTCCATCTAGTCCATTGCACAAGTAGTACAAGTGATATATCCTTGTGCAATTTTAGAATTAGGAATCTAACAAGGAATAGGGCTAGATGAATCCATGATGGTTGGAATGGGATAACTCATTGTAGTATTCATGACTTATGAGGAGAAATCATATTAGAACCAAGTGATTGGCATGGCCTTAATTGTACATGATGCTAGATATTAATCTAGAGACGTGGTCATCAGTTAAGCACTATAGCATCTATGCTAAAAAATATTACATGTTATCTAAGTAACAAATGAGTTAAATTAGACTCAAGGTTACACCTTTAGATATATGTAAGGAAGGAGAAGAAAGCATCCACTCTCTAAGTGTTGTGGGCCTTAGAGGATAACCCCAAGTCATAGTTTTAGGTTCTAATTCTAGGATAGAGGGTAAGAAATATAGAACCACTAAAGGTACATTTTACGAGATTTGGCCAATCTTGTCCACTTGGGGGTCATTTGCAGTGGTCATAACCCAAAAGTGGTTTTCGATGCTATTTACTGATTAATAAATGGGTGCAAAATAAAGCTCAAGAACAATTTTTTTTTACCCTCGTCATCCTATTTCTTTGTTTAGGGATCAGACCAGGTTATTTTGCGATAATTATGCAATTAATTAGTAGTTTTATTATAGGTTGAAACTGTTAATTAATATAATTCAAAAATTGAAGACTTTGTCTTATTAATATTGAACAAATAATGTGTTTGTTTATTTTTTTATATTAATATATTATTTATAAGGATTATAGTTGGAGTTATTAGAAGAGTAATAAACCCATGTTATAAAGAATGGTAAGAAATAATAATGGAGCAATATATTGAATATTTTATAAATGTTAGAAAAGGAAAATTTATTATTTGAAGGATTAAATAGTATGTTTCCAAGAAATGGATTAGGCTTGAGTAGCTAAGGAATCCATAATTGAGAGAAGTATGGGATTCTCTCAATGTTCTTGCATTATTTGGACATGGATTGTGTAGTAGATCCATAAATGAGTGAGAGAAGTATGGGATTTTCTCAATGTTCTTGCATAATATGGATGTGGCTTGTGTAGCAGTAGATCCATAAATGAGTGAGAGAAGTATGATATTCTCTCGTTGTTCTTGCATGATTTGGATGTGGCTAGTGTAGAAATAGATCCATAAATGAATGAGAGAAGTATGGGATTCTCTCAAATTTGAATTGTTATTGCATGATTTTATTTATATATGGATTTTTTACTAATAGATCCATAAATGAGCAAGAGAAATATGGGTTTCTCTCATTGTGACTAATAAGCATTTTCATAATAATACTACTAGGTAATTGTGAATGATACACCTTTAGCGGTGAGGCTTGGGTGGCCTAAAGCAATGAGGATTGGGTATTCCTAGTGGTTAGGATTGGATGTGTTCCTAGTGGTGAGGCTTAGGAATATTAATGACATATTTAGTACAGGATAATCCACTGGATCATTGACTAGGTAGTATAGTGGTGGTACCTTACGGAGAGACAAGCGTGACCATGATCTTAAATAGGTGAGTGGTGATAGAATTAGTTAGATCATGGGGGAAATAAAACTAACTAATAACTAAGGTATCACATCATAATGGGTTAGAACAGTGAACCCCTACATTGAAAAATGCTTTGAATTCTATTATAGAATTGAGATCTAGCATTGTTATTGAAAGATTTTAATTGTATGATGTATGTTAGGCTTGCATATACATATTATTATTGAATTAAGATCTTGCATTGTTATTGAATAATTATATTAGTATGATGCATGCTAGGATTTCATATACATGTTATCATGTAACTAAGATCTTGTGTTATTATTGAATGATTTATTTGTATGATACATGTTAGGGTTGTATATACATTCTTTCAAGACCAAAATATTACATTGTTCTTGTATGAATTTATTGCATGATGCATGTTAGGATTGCATATTTATTTACAAGAGTTATCCTGATCCCTAAAGTTACATTCAATGCTATTTTGGGTATGATATGAGTTAATCCAAGTTGTTATAATCAGTGTGTTATACTGGGTTTTCAAAAAAGTGCCAGTGATATTGCAAAGGATGATAGATTTAACAACAATTAAAGATGTCATAGTGGTGGAGGTACCTCCAATATTTGACATGGTCTTACCAAGAAATTTCTTGATGCAAATAGGTGGTCATATGAAGCATGATGATGCACATATAGTTTTATCGTGTGTCAAGAAATTAGCTCAAATTTACACTGAAGACATCAAACCCTTTCACATGCAAAAATACGAGGAATACAAGGCAAATATGTCTTAGAAGATTTTTAAGTTGGCCAAAATGGATATTATCGACTAGGGAGAGGATGCAGAAAAGTCAACCTATAATGTCTTCACTTTAGTAGAGTATGACTACATGCCATGGCTAAGTTCATAGAATAGATATGGCTTGATAGTAAGTCAAAGGGTTGAAAGCAAACTTCAACAAGAATTCTAAAAGCTTCTAAGAAATAAAGCAAAGGACTGGATGTCAGCAAATGAAGACTCTGTACTATATGGCCAATCAGGGTACCTTGAATATATTAGCTATCTTAAATTACTAATTAATAATATAGTGCATAGGAAAGGGTGCATGATAATGGATTATGATACTTCACGTGATAAACAATAGGCTCCACCATTGTTTTTGTACATCACTTTTCTAGAAAGTTTAAAATTAGAGCCAAGCACAAAGTCAAGATTAATGTAGATTCTTGATTATATTGGTTACACTTCCAGATATGAATCCCACAGAGAGAAACATAAGTTTAGCATCATATGGTCCATTCATTATAGATTCAGGTGCAAAAGATAAATAAGCAAGTGTAGTCGGTGTACAAGGCTACATCATAATTTTAGGTATATAGGTTGACCACTAAATAAAATTTTTGCAATAGAAAAAAATGATAATAAAGGGATATGGAGAAATTCTTGGAATTAGGAGTTGAAAAGAGCATATCACATGACTATTGGGTGCCTTAGGAAATAATATTTTAATAATTTGAACAAAGGGTCACTTTTCTATAAATAAAAGGCTTATATAAAAATGCAGATTCTTTGCTTTCAACAAGAGGAAGGGAAAAACATGGGCTAGAGATTATGTGGCTTGGGCATATATTGTATTTTGTCTTCTTGCTATTTTTTGCATCCTCATATTCTAGAAATTTCAAACTCTAAGACAAGATCATAAAATAAGAAGGCAAGAAAGCAAAGTTATAGAATGAGCTAGAACTAAGTGGAAAAAGTAATACATCCTCCCTCAGGTACAAATCTCTTGTATCTCTCCCTCCTCTCCAATAATTTCCATATATGTATTTCACTTATCTACTTTCCACTTTCCCTCATTACATCCCTCACTCCAAAAATTCTACTTTCCTCTTATTCCTTCTATTTTTTTGACTCCATAGCCCAATGGAAAAGTTGGCAATTCATCCTTCATAAATAACTATAATAATTTCTCATGACTATGATAATATATGAAGAGGACGCTCTGATATCCTCATAATAAATTCAAGTACCAGTAAGGAGACATCTTGGTATGTATGAGTTGAATGCATATACTGCTTAATAGTAAGACCTGAGAAGATGAACATCATGACTGACTTGATGTTCATGTGCTAAGGTACAAAAACAATAAAACCAAGCATATCTTGTATTAATAAGAGTACCCTGGTGCATAGCTTCATAAATAACTACAACCATTTCTCATGACTATGATAATATATGAAGAGGACGCTCTGATATCCTCATAATAAATTCAAGTACCAGTAAGGAGACATCTTGGTATGTATGAGTTGAATGCATAAACTGCTTAATAGTAAGACCTGAGAAGATGAACATCATGACTGACTTGATGTTCATGTGCTAAGGTAAAAAAACAATAAAACCAAGCATATATTGTATTAATAAGAGTACCCTGGTGCAAAGCTTTAATTGGATAAAAAAAAAAAGGACTTGGATGATCACTTGGGAAACTAGATCTGATAAGATCGTGCCAACACTAACAAAATCCTAGTCCAAATAAAAATACAAATGTCATCATCTCTAACAAGAATCTATACAATAATACATGAGGATCCAAATGCATGTAGTTCTACATTTAACCTAGGAAGCCATGCTCTCAACTGAACCATTGAAGCCATGCAAAGAAGAAAGTGGTAAGAGAAAGGAAGCTTTTGAGTATTTTACAGATTTTCCTAATGCCACCTATAGAGTGAACATTCACCTAAAGCTACATATCTAGACTTGAAATAATATTCAACTATAGCATAATATGTTTATGGAAGTTTTAGTTTTGTAGGAGGTACCTAAATTCAAGTATATTTATTTTATTTTCTCTCTCTTCCTTTACCAACATCCCCCTCCTCCTTGTGTGACCCTTCTCCATACCTTCACACACACACACACCTCCATAGTTATATTATTACCCTATCTACCTAAGTATCTTGCCATAAAATCCTAGCATCCACATTCTTCACCTCACTTACCTTTCTCACCCCTTGCAACATTCATTGCCCCCTTACCTTACATAAATTCCCTTCCATACCTTGAAATTATCTTATTTTTGATCGCTATAACCATCAAATTTTTCCATCATTCCCGCCCTCAATCATTTACCTTCAATATTAATTTCCTCTCAAAGCTCTATGACCTCATAGATAAGGCATTCTACGTTCTCAATTTTACAAGCAAAAATCCTTGGAAATCACCAATAATGTAGGTGAATTTTCTTACCTACATACACTATGTGGTATAGTTAGACTATGTAGTTCTTTTACTAAGCATGTAGCAACCCAGGAGGCAAATAGAAGAGCATCAAAAGAGGTAATTATAGTAGATAAAGTAGGAAAAAATATTGTAGGAGGATGCAAGATGTAGATAAGTGTGGTTTAATATAAAATACACTAAGGAGGTAGATAGAGCAATAGACAAAAAATTTCCAAATAACATTTTGTGCTAGGGTATTAAATTTGGCATCCAAGAAAGGAAGAATAGAGTGAAATGAAATTTGGCTAAGTATGAGAAACCTACTGGAAATATAAAAGGTTGATGTCAGCAAGGGCACAATAAAATTTTGGCATCTAATAATGGAGTCAAGAGGTAAGCACAAGAACCAATGCTCAACAATCAAGCAATAAAATTGAGGTTGACCAGATGGATTACTAGGATTATGTCAACAAGGTGATATAAAATATCTAGTACAATGTAAAGCAATGAAAATAAATATCAAAAGGCATTAATCCTAGCACCCGATATCTAGCACTATAATTTTTAAAGCTTCCAAGGTGTTAGATTTTAAAATGTGATGACATCATCAATAAAGACTAAAAAATCTAACAGGCTAAATGCAATCTCCAATGCAAAATAGTTCTAAGTATGGAAACCCAACAACAAAGCAAGTAAGGATCAAATAACTCTTGATGTCCAACGTTATATATGAATAAATTCAACTGTTGGATTCTTCACAATAACATCTGGTATCTGGTAATAAAAAATCCAAAAGCCCAACATGAAGAGGAAGTTAAGGGATGCATTGTATATTCAAGGTTGTCACCCGATAGTAAGTGATACTTTCCATATTTCTAGCCTCTACATGAGTTAATATGATATCATCCACATCAACATGTGCATGAAAATTAGTCACCCAAAATTAGGATTATTAAAATATCTCAAAGGTCAAAGTTTTTTGCATCACACATCTACCCCTACCCAACTACCTTTGCATAATAGAAAGGAGTGGATTGTCATATGATGGTTGCAATATAATGATGTAGCATGCAAGAAAGCCTCAAGGTAAAACTTGCATCATCCACACTAGTAGAGCATACCTAAAGTAGTTAAGAACAATTGTATTGAATGTGATAGCCACTCTTTGTGCCTACTTCAAAGCCTGTAATATGTTTTTATAGCAATCATTCTTAGATAATTGAATACATTATAAATATCTATATATACTAGAATCTAAGACATTCTAATATTTATAATTGACATAATTGTATTGATTGAGGACTATACATATTTTGAATGAAGATTGGATTATTGTTTAGACTTTTGCTCATCTCTCGTTTTTGAACATGTATGTATGCCTTACCGAGTGCTAATGATTTTCTGTTAAAGCTAGAAATGAATAATTTTATCTACATTTTGGATTTCTCCTTGGATTTACCATTATAGTTCTGGAATTATTTAGAAAATACTTAGAGTTCTTCATGTTAAATGTTCTAATAGCATAAGGGATGCAAAGTGTTTTGTTAGGTGGTTCAATCTAAGTTTGAATTGTGATACTCTCTGTAGTATGTATATTGATGTTGTCAATTCTATGCCACTTTTAGCTCATATTTCTAACCCTTTGCATTTGTTACTCTACTCTAAAATCTACCATTTATTTAGATTATTTAGGTATAGAAACTGGCCTTCTCCAAAGGTTTTCCTAGAAACCCCTATTTTTGAGCCTTCCAATATCTTGGCCAAAGTCTTGAGGGTGCATCTCATTGATGTAGGTAGATTTCAAAACCAAGACCTCCCATCTCATTTCATGATCACCCCACTACAATAGTTATGCTTGAATTATACTTATACACCCCATCAAAGAACAAGGTAGGATAATGTATCTTTGGGGACATTATAGCTAAAACATTCATGTTGGTAGATATGAATTCTTTAAGATCAAGCTAGTTGATAAGGTTAAATTCTTACAATATAGTTAAGATATGTTGATTTTGCTTATATTGGAATGTGGCTTTGAAATTGGTCATAAGGTCTCTAACTATTCTTTTAGTGAGAATGCTATTATTTTCCTTTTTACCTTTGAAGATCAACTTGTTCTTGTTCTTCCAAATATTCCATATATTAAACAAGGGGATAGCATTCCAAAGGGATTTTATTAGAGGCTTACCCTTAAGACTTCATTTATAATTTGATTTCCAATTTATTAAACATTATTCCATGCTAAGAGTTACATATAGGGGAGAGCCAAATTGGAAAGCTATCTTTAAACAAATAGGTGTGGCATAGTTAAATTAAAATAATAAGTGGTACATAGTTTCATTATCCTTTGTACATCTTAAACATACATGGGGTTCAATAATATTCCTTTTTTGTAAGTTATCACCTATGAGGATCTTATTTTGAAGAACTAACCAAGATAATACTTGTATCTTGGGAGGCAATTTTATGTTCCAAATTGTAGCCAATATTTTATTAGGGATTCCAACAAGTTGCATTTGAGTACCCATATAAACAATGTATACACCAAATTTATTCATGTCACCCCAAATAAGTTGGTCCAAATTATGTTGTCATAGTAGTTTTATATTAGTGTGTGTTTCTTGAAATATTCCCATTCAGTAGTTAGGGAATATGGAAATGGAGGTTTTATCCATTCTGCAACACTGTTGTGCCAATATCGAATTTCAGAAAGCTTAGAGATTTGTAAATATTGTAGATCTTATTTGAGAGCTGGGATTAAACTGCTTAGAAGAGGAGGTTTGCCAAGATTGGGATCATGACAAAGGTCAATTTGAGTATCATCTCCTAGAATCCATGATACCTTGTTTAGAATCAATTACTTTGCTTCTACAATATGTTTCCATATTAGAGAAGCACCTGATATTATATTCGAATTTTGCATTAGGTGCATTCTTGTAGTTGAGGCAACATATTTAGTTTTTAATATCCTTTTCCATGGGTGTCTAGAGGCTAATATAGATGCCATAAGATTTCAGCACCTAAAGCCTTGCATACTATTTTAGCATGAACTATACCAAATCCCCATTAATTCATTTATGTAGGAACTAATTCCCAACAGACTAAATGAATTTCATTTTTTTTATTCTATTTACCTCCTTACCATAGACAGTTTTTGGCTAGCCTATAAATGGTTTGAAAAATACTTTTAGGAGCATGATAAACCATTAAAAAAGACTAATATATTACATCATCACCACAAAGTGGTATTATATAAAGTTAGCTATTGTAAGCATGTATCTTTGGCAAGTGACAAACCTTAGCCTTTTATTTTAAAGTTAAGGAATCTAACTGGTTGAGCTAATGCCTTGGAAATATTAAATCAAAAGTTCATATATTGGAAGGGCAGATAAAATAGATTTGATTAGCACTCTTATTTCGACTAAATTCAACCAACCATTACTATAAGCAAGAATTCGCTTCTAAATTTTCTCAATGGTTGGTAACCAACTATTTTTAGATTTAAGGTGAAAGCCCATAGGAACTCCTAAGTATCTAAAATATTGATCTAATCCTTACTTGAATCCTAGAATTTTGGCAAAACCTCTATTTTCTACTGGAGTGGTGTTAATTGTGTAAAACTAATTTTTGCTACAATTAATTAAAACACCCAAGACTGCTTCAAAGTAGTTAAGATAAATCTTGAAGCTCTTAATGTTGTGCTTGGTTGTTTCTTTGAGAAATATGGTATCATCAAAAAATTGGGCATGCATGAAAGGTTTGATACCATAAACACCTCTTATTCTAATTAACTACCTGGCTCTATGTAAGTTGTTAAGAGCTCTACCAAGATTTTTAGCAGCTAAAATGTAGAGATAAGAAGATAGTGGGCAACCCTATTGAATTTCCCTAGAAGGTTAAAGAAATTAGAAGGTTATCTATTTATTAAAGGGGAGATCCAAGGATTTTTGATATAAGCTCCAATCTACTTAATCATTTGGGCCAAAAACCTAAACTTAATGAAAATTTTTTCCAAAAATTGTAAGTTGACTCTATTGAAAGCATTTGTCATATCTAGTTTTATGAAAATATTATTTGATTCGAGATAGAAATAGGAATTAAGACTCTCATGAACCATAATGATGTTGTCGTATATTTTTTGTTTGGGGATAAAACCTCTTTTTTCTTCAAAGATCAATTTGCTAATCAACTTTTTGATTTGATTAGCAATTATCTTTGCCATGATTTTATAAGAATAGTTGCAAAGAGATATTGGCCTGAATGAGTTAAGAGTAGTGGAATTATTCTTCTTAGATATTAGAGTAATAAATTTCTAATTAGTGGCTCTAGAAAGTACCTTTATTTTTGACATCTTCAATCATTTGCAACAAGTCATCACCAATAAGATACATGAATCGCTGATAGAAATTATTAGTGAAACCATCTCGTCTTGGAGATTTATCTTTAGGGAGAGAATACACCACATATTCCAGTTCTTCTTTAGTCACTCGAGCATATAAACCAAATTTGTGCTCTTGAGTAAGAGAATATAGAATATTTTGAATCGAAAGATCTTGAGCTTGAAGGTCTACAGGTTTATGAGTGAGCAACCATGAGAAGTAATGTTGAGCTAGTTATTTTAAATTTTATTTCTTTTTGTAGATAATGTTGTCCTCCTCAATAATTCTAATAGTATTCCTACAATACTTTTGTAGAGTTTTGAGATAGGAAATATTTATGTTTTTATCCAAGATTTTATTATCCATTGGATATCTTTCGTAGAATTAAATTTGCATACCTAGGTCAACAAATCATTTATTTTTTTAATATGATAAGGGAGAGGAGAATTATATTCTAGCTCTATTTATAATTTTTGAAGTTGTTGTAAAATAAACTCTTGCCTTGGAGGTGGATTTTTGGATAGCCATTTTCTAATTTTCTCTTTTAAGTCTTAGAATTTTTTGTTAGCTTTTGATGCTATATATTAAAGGAAATGCAACCACAAGGACTAAAATAAGTATACAATATTATATCTATGATAATGTCAATATAATAAGTAAGTAAATAGCATGAGAAACTTCTGAAATAACTCATAAAATAGCCATTAATGAAAGCTCATGAAAATAGGAAATACATACAAAATGTGAAGATCTCAAATACTCCGTGCTTCATACAAGTTCTACATTGTATATACTCTAGTATATCTTATGATTCTCTCTATCTCTCTCACTCTTTATCAAAGGCCTATATATAATGAGATATGGCTCTTGCCCTTCCATATTTCTATGACTCTTCATATTCCTATCCTATGGAATCATGTACATGACAACATGCACATTTACATAATTGCACATTCTAATAATACTTGTGTGTTTATTACATTGCATAAAGTAAATACTCAAGTCCTAAACTAAGACACTCTCCTAATCTAAATATGTACCCAAGATGGTACATTATCAGGTACCAAATAATGTAATATATCCTAGCACCCCCTATATTACATTATTTGGTTAGGTTGAAAGTATTTTCTTTCATCTTCATGTTTTCTTTTTTGTCATGCTTCCTCTTTCTTCTTCTTATTCTTCTTCTTCATTTATGCATTTTTACCAGTGATATATACTATTCATATTGAGTTAGTATATCATCACAATAATATTGGCTAGTATTGCTAGTATGTTTATTTTATTTCATGTTTTGAAAGAATTAAAAAACAATCAATGATAGATATATCATCAAACATTCTATTGATGTAAATATAACTATATTTTGAGACCCATGCCTCCTTGGGTCTTACCCAAAAATGGCATCCCTTTTGGGATGTTTTCCACAAAAAAAAAAAAAAAAAAAAAAAAAAAACTATATTTTGAGTATTCCACCAAGCTTTGAAAAGTACTTCATGAAGATAACCAGTGAATGTCATAAAATTTCATTCTTTTGCTTCCTTAAGAAATAATGAGAATCTTTATTTTTTACCAGTAGACAAATATTTGTATCCATCAAAGGTATCTATTAAGTTTTGTGAATAAAATTTCATTTCATGAAATAGTTCTTCATTATTGAATGCATTCCTCACTATTTCATCAATGCTTCTTCTAATTTAATATTTGAAGTAAAATTCCTTATAGCTCCCTAGTGTTATGTATTGAGAATAGTTTTTATAGAATCCTTTATCTTTCAGGACCTTTGAAGTTCTCTACCTTATGACTCCAATATCAATGAACTCTTTTCAATTTTAAAATTTGTAGGATACCTTGAAAATATTAATGTTCAATCAATGGTTTTGTCAAGGTTTTAATTTTTCAAATCTCCAGGTAGAATTCCTTTTAGCTCCTTAGTATTTTTATTATGAGATCAAATTTGATAAAACCTTTTCAATTCTCAGGTTTTGTAGAATACCTTGTGTCTACCAAATGTTTTGAATATACTATGGTCTTGATAAAGTAAGTAACTTTATTTAGAGTTGAATTCCTTTTATGTCCCTAATGTTTAACTTCTATTTTTAACCTTATTTCTCCCTATTAATGAATAGAAAGCTAAAGATAGATTTGATGCAATTTCAATTGGTAAAATTTTCTATCTTCAATACTCTAAAGTTGGATTCCTTATGTCTCATTAATTTGAGCAAGAGACTAATTCAAAATGCAATTTTCCAAATTTTCAATAGCTCTATGTTTTGCTTATTTCAAATTTTCAAATCTCAATAGTATAATTTCCAAATTTCAATAATTTATTTTGGGGTCGAACTCCTTATATCTCCCTAATTGGAAATTTAGAAAATATGAATATTTGAAAATTTAATATTTCAATTTTCTATGTAGAATTCCTTTTTCCTCCAAATAAGTTATTTACAAATATTTCTTATGCTTGAATAAAGTAATTTCAAATGCTTCTCAATTAAATCTTTCTTGCTTCAAAAAGCTTTCAAACCTTTCAATAATGCATCTAAGGTTATAATATATCAATGCAATTCCTTATACCTCCATTTATCTAATTAATCTCCAACATAAAATATTAACTAGATTTGACCTTAGCATTAATGTTCCTTATTTCTCCTTTAGCTTTATAAAAATGCAAGCTTAATTAAATAATTACAAATACCTTCTTGACTTGGGCGTGTATTGAGTATGAAGTCTAATTATTCTTGACTTCTCTACAACTTGCACTTGAATTAAAGCATTGTTCACTTCTCCATATTCAATGCCTATGACACCTTTCTTACAACATTAAATGCTCTCCTTTTTGGTGCCTTCTATTTTGTTGACTATATTTCTCGTGCTACTGGTTACTCTCGTTCCATTGTATTGCGCTACATTCACTTTTTAATACAAGAATAGTTTGTGAGACTTGTAACTCATGCAAAGAAAATATTATCTTATTCCTTGGAGTTATCTTTTGCACTGTGACACTTGGAAACAAAAATTTTCACCTTCTTGTCCTTCCAAGTGATGACACTCTCTTCTCTATAACGTTCCTTCACTTCTAACGTGCTATCTATCTTTAATGTGGCGTTAACACTCCACTTTTCTCTGCTTGGTAGAGCACTCACTCTTATTTATGTGGTATTATTCTTTGCTTTGTAACACTCCTTTTACGTGGTGCTATCCTTTGTAACACTCCTTCTACATGGAACTATCCTTCATAATTCTCCTTCTACATGGCACTATCCTTTGTAATACTCCTTCATGTGCTATCTCATATCTACGTGGTACTATACTTTACCTTGTAATGCTACTTTAAGCATTGCCTCTTCTCAACATGGATCCTTTGTTGATAAGCTCCTTTATAACATTTGTTTGCTCCTTTCTTACTTAGTAATGCTTGATATTGCACCTTACATCCTTTGTTGTGAATGAAACCTTTGCTTTGCATTGATTGATATTGTTGGTTGGCATTTTCAAGATGGTGTTGTATTTTATAACCTTCAATGGGTGAATAACCTTGGCTCTATGATGCTTGCTGGCTACTGTACGTAGATTTAGGGAATCACAAGATTGTGCCTTTCAATTGCTTCACCCTCTGTACTTTCAAATATCACCCTTACTTTCTTGAAATGGTGCTTTCTCTTCTTGAATGTGGTGGTGTCACCTCTCCTTTTTCCTACTCCTTTGGTGGCTCCTCTTTACCAAGACGTGATAATGGTGGTTTCTCTTCCATGTTGCCTTTTCCTCTTTGGCTACTCTTCTACTACATTTTATTCTTGGCTCAATGCTTGGTGATATCTTCTATGGTGACTCCAAGCTTCTAGTTTATGCCAAAACTTTTACCTTTTGGATAGTTTATTGTATCCAATATTTGTTAGCTTGTTTATTTTCCAATAGATAGTAAGAAGTTGATATTTTATTTTCCTTGTATTATATCTAACTTCTCCTTTCTTTTGTGTAGGTTTTAATTCCTTGTAAATGCAATCTACTCCAACCTTGAAGACATAAACTTGAGATATTTCCTCTTTCTACTTTAAAACCTCAAATTTGGTGCTTTTAAAGACTTAATAATAATCTAAATAATGAACTTTTATTGCACCAATATTACATACCTTTTGGTCTCCTTTTGTAGCTTGATTTCTTGGTGATTAGACTCATCTATTTTCTGCCCCAAGTTTGTAAAATTTGCAGCTCCTATTCCTTGTGCTTTGCTACCCTAAACTTATCTATCTTGCAACTCTATATTGCTTTTCAAGAAGCTTCGAATTTCTAAATACTTATCCTTATCTTGCAGTCCAAGAATGTATAATTATGCAGCTATAATACTACCTAATTCTCTTTGCCTTTGAGCCTTTGGTTTGCTATTAAAAAAGGCTTTAATTTATAGCTTCCAATATTGTTTAGAAATCAACTTCTATGCTGTTCAAAAGTCTTATTTTGTGGCTTCAATTCTCCTCCAATTTTTAGCTCAATATTACTTTCTAAAATCCTTCAATCTCTGTTGTAAAAATTAGCAATATCCTTCTTGAAAATCAGGATTCAAATCCTTTATGGCTATCCTTAAAAATATTAAATTTGGTGGCCTCTTCTAGATTTTTTCTCCTTCAATCTCCTTATCAAATTTTGACTTCAAATTTGACTTACTTCTCAAGAATTTGAGTGTCTTGAGATCTTCAAAAAACCTTTCCAAAATTTGGCAAACTTATTATCAAATCCTTCTTCCTTTTGGGCTTATTTTTGGATGGTGATAATTGTCCCAAATCCTTCTTATCAGGAACTTCTCCTTGCTTGTAATATTTTCCCTTGGGATTTCTTCAAATCTTCTTTAATAACCACTTTTTCAATTTCTTCAATGGGGCTTTTCTAGCCTCCTTTTCCTTTCAATTTTGCTTGAGGTCTTCTTCTCTTGGGCCTTCAAATTATGCAGCTCCTCAAGTATTCTTAAAACTTCAATGAGATATTTCCTTGATCTATCAAATATTCCAACTATGGAAGTTCTACAATGATATCTCTTTCTTGGATCTCTAAATTTTTTTGCTTCTAAAATCTACAATAGAACATTTTCTAGTCTTTCTCTATCTTCAATATTCTAAATCTGAAAGTTTTTCAACTTGCCGATTCAAGTATTGGATCGATTCCTAAGAAGATATTATTTCTAGCTATTGTAGAAAGCTTCTTAAATTTATTTTAATAAAATTTTCTATGGAACAAAGTATTAGAAAATGATAATGGTAATAGAAATTTCTTTAAATCTAAAGATAACGATATTCACTAGTTGATTTGTCAACCTAGTGGAATCAATGTTGAGTCCTAGTCTTCATGAGTTTTTCCTAAAACTCTATGGAAAGACTCTAGCTAAAAGCAATTCAAAAATTCTAAAAAAGATATTTCTTATCTCCTCTCAATATCTCTTGTAGCTTTCTTTATCTCTTATCAATCTACCTTGTGCTTTGATACCACTAGTAGCTTTTGATGCTATATATTAAAGGAAATACAACCACAAGGACTAAAATAAGTATGCAATATTATATATATGATAATGATAATATAATAAGCAAGTAAATAACATTATAAAATTTTTAAATAACTTATAAAATAGCCATTAATGAAAGCTCATGAAAATAGGAACTTCATACAAAATGTGGAGATCTCAAATGCTTCATGCTTCATACAAGTTCTACATTTTATCTGCTATAGTCTATCTTATGCTTCTCTCTCTCTCTCTCTCTCTCTCTCTCTCTCTCTCTCTCTCTCTCTCTCTCTCTCTCTCTCTCTTCTTTATGAAAGGCCTATATATAATGAGATATGATTCTTGGCCTTTCATATTCCTATGACTCTTCATATTTCTATCCTATGGGCTCATGTACATATAGAAAATATGTATATTTACATCATTATACATTCTAATAATACTTGTGCATTTATTACATTGCATAAAGTAAATACTCAAGTCCTATTCTAAGACACTCTTCTAATCTAAAGATGTACCCAAGATGATACATTAGCATGTACCAAATAATGTAATATATTCCAATACTTTTCCTTCCAAATGTCTTACAATATTTTTGAATTGGGTTTTCATTTCCAATTGTTCTCAACTAGAGGTCTAAAATAATCCATATCTGCCCATCCTGAGTTGTATATAAATGGAATATTTTTGACTTCCTAAATATTCTATCATTTTTCTAAAAAAAATAGTTTATGATTAGATATTACACTTCGGATGATGTGATTAGTAGAAGAGGGTAATTGGATAGAAGATTTTTACTGACTAGAAATCTATCCAGTATTTCAGCAATGTAATGAATCCCTGATCTTCTATTTATCCAAGTGTACTTCCCTTTTTTAGGTATGATATCCTACAATTTTTCTTAGGCAATTATATGCTTAACCAAGTCTCTATTGGAGTCATTATTCCTATTTTCCCTTATCTTTTCCCAATACTCTAATGTGACATTGATATCTCCTCCAATAAGAAGGTTCTCAAGTTATTCTTGGTTGATCCAGTGATGCAATTGATTCCATACCTCTCTTTTATACTCTAGATTTTTTAGCCTATAGAAGTTGACAATAGTGATGCAAGTGCCACTAAGAAGTTTGAATTTTAAAGTAAACCAATTATTTTATTTATGTTTTGCTATACAAGTTAACTACTAAAATAAGAGAATTTATAACTTTCATGTCTTGGATCTCTTGTGATAATGCAAAGTGAATATTTGTATTTGTATTAATTTCATTGTATTAATCCTTAGCTAAGAAGTTTAGAACCAATATGATATTTTTATTTCTTTGTTTATTATCCTAGTTTCTTGTAAATTTTCATTTCTATAATGCACCTAAAAATAATAATTTTAAATCCCACTTTAGATCACTTTCCAAATTATGAAAAAATAGACTCCAACAATGCTTGAAAGTTTCACAAAAAATTATTATGAGCATCTTCGTAGGACTTTGTGATCTACAACTAGCAACTATTCAATGGGCTACTATACATACCAAGTTCCAATCATTCTATCAATAAGTACAATAATAATCATATATCTAGGAGGTCTAAATTTAGATATATAGAAACAAATATCAGATACCAAAAAATTAATTTTTAGTAAACTAAAATCATACACAAATAAACAACTTTTTGTTAAAAAATAATTACTACATAACACTTGTAATAATATAATAATGTTTCTACAAAGAACAATATTTAAATCATTGTCATGTCTCAATGTATTTCTACCAAGAAGAAGACAATATACTTATGTTCCTAGAAACATATTTTATATAAGATGATTTTATGATATTTCATGGGCGTATTTAAAAGTTTCAATTTTCAAAACTTAACGTATAATTAACATGCAAACCGACTCCTCATAATATCATTTAGTAACATTATAAGAAAGATAAAATATTGGTGTAAAAGTATATAAATGATTAAAGTTGTTGTTCATAACACATCAAATATTTGCGGAGGTCTTTAGAGTCCAAAGTGAGCACTCACTCAGGTTTAGAATTATCTTCCATTGGAGATAAATTCAGCGTTAGCCTTTCAAAATATACACTATAAATTGCATAAGGAGATCATCACCATACATCAGGTACATATTTTTTTTTTAATTTTTTATTTATTTTTATTATGCAACTATCTGGTTGCATGCTAATTTGCTAATTTTAAATTTAGATCTATCATAGTAAGAGAAACTGTGATTTTAAATATGAAATCAATTATTTTTTAGAACAATATATATGGTCTTAAACAAAAAAAATATTGTATATTACAAATAGGAGCTTTACGATAGATATCTATTTTAAACAACATAAATTTAGATTTTTTATTTTGTTAGATTGCATTGTTATGTAGTGATTGTCATAAATGCCGGAATAAAACCCATAATTTAATTATAAACTCAAAACTCAATTATTTTTTTATTTTAAAAATAAAACCATAACATGACTCAAAACTCAATTATTTTTTTATTTTAAAAATAAAACCATAACATGGGATTGAAAATTGAAGATTTATATTTTAGGCTTAGCGTTATTCTTTGTGCAGTTCTATGTTTGTTGAGGTGCTTTCGATACAGCCAAAAAATATTCGGAGAGTATTTTTAAGCCAAATATATTTGTTCAACAAAAGAAAATATAAAAATCTACGTAATGAATTTAATCTTTGTAATTGCTTTATTTTTGATTCGTGGAGAATATTGATGATGTTAAGTTTCTAATTAGGGTTTGATGGATGTGTAAACATTTGTACCTGCTTTGGACTTCTACATATTTTTTGATAATAAAATTGCCTTTTCTTTCTGCAGGCTGCAAGGAAAATGAGTTTCTGCAATGATTGTTTGATTTCTCTCACGTCCTATGCTTTTAATTCGATGAGCTCCAAGAGGCCTTTTACCACAATTATCAACCTACGCTCGAGTGGCAAGGAGAGAGGTCTTCTCAGAAGGTCAGAAGTAACGTAGATTTTGCATAGTATTATTATTATTATTATTTTTAATTCTCAGTTATAATATATAACAAATACATTGTGTATGTTTGATGTTTGAGTCATATGCAGATTGATGATGAAATTTTGATGAGGTTTATGGTTGAATGGAGAAGAGACAGATTGTCACACCCATTTTGGATTGTAAGAAGGTTGGGTAGATTGTCATCTCCAGTAAGAACAATGATGCCGGTACCAATTGATGTACTGTTGTGAACGTGGAGCCAGATGAAACTGACGACACCGAAGAGAGTAAAGTTCAGGTTCGTAGATGTACATTCAATAGGAAAAGTTCAGGTTCGTAGATGTCATTGGCGAGGATAAAGGGTTTGAGATTCCCATTCAAATATGTACCATGGATCATAAGAATGTTGTGAATATTGAAATTGTTTGGAGCGAGGAGTACAGTGAGATTGAGATGCAAGTTCACAGATGTAACAAGGATGAGAAAAATGTTGTAAATATTATGAATGTGAAGATTGACGATGCCAGCAATGACGATAAAGAGATCGAGATTCCTGATTGTGGATGCGAAGTATGTTATGAATGGGGAGAATTCTGCTAGCAAAGAGGACCGTGAGATTGAGGTTCAGGCTCATGAATGTGTTCAAAATGAGAAAAATATTGTCAACGTGGAGATTAATACCATGGAAAAGGATACAAATATTGGAATTGGAGGTGATGGAAGTAGCCAGGATGAGAAGACGGGCACTGATCTTGTTGATATTAAGGTTAAAGATCCTAGTGAAGATGGCCAACAAGATGCAGAGGTTGATGTCGGTAGGGAAGAAAACAATATTGATGGATACCAACGAGAGCCATATTCTAACAAGCAGAGTGAATTTGATAATTTTAATGTGGAAGGTCAGGCTGATGTCTATGCCAAAGAGAGCCATATTGACACTGGCACTCCGGATAATGATGCTAAAGTAAATAGCAAGGATAGGACATTTGAGTTAGGCTGCAATATGGATGGTAAGGTTACTAAGAGCACAGTCAATGGTATGGTTGATGAGAATATTGATTATACTGAAGGTAATAACTGTATTGAGATGGAGCTATTTACAATGGCTGGTCAGAGTGCGGTGCCCACAGAAGATAGTGACGATTCAGAAGCTTGGGTGGTGGTTGATACTGACAGCCATGGTTTTACCTTTATCTAATGAGGTTGAAAGGGTAATAATGATAACTTTAGAGTAATATTTCATTCTTTGGAATATTTACCCTTTTATTCCATTAGGTAAAATAGGTAGTATATTGCATTATACTACATAGGTAGATTATTACATTTACTTTTCTACTATTTACCATGTAGATATTTACTGTCTTAAATATCTAATGGTAATTCCTAAATATCCTAAGTTAAGAGTTCTAAACCAAATGCTCTACCTATGACGCGTTGGTTAGCGTGATTTCAGCATTATTGTTTAACATATTATTTTGTATCCTATTTAAGCTAATAGCTCCTATGCTCTTAGTTAATGTTCATGATTTAATTTAATCATATTTTTGGCTCTCACTTCTTGATTACATTGGCATCAGAGCCAGGAGGAAGCACTTTGGAGTGGCCCACAGATGACTGGTCCAAATCCCAAGGAGCATCTTGCAGCCTAATATGGCATGCATCTCAAGCTGACCCGCAGGTGATTGGTGCGCATCCTGAGGCAGCCCGCAGATGCTGATGTGGCAGCCGACAGGTGCTGATGTGGCGAGTTGTAGGCCCTGGCATGGAACCCGAGGCGTTCATTGATGAGGATCTGGAACAGACATAGAACTCGAGGGCTGATTGCTGATGTGGCGTTGACACACATTTCAAGGCTTATCCTGTAGCTGACACCTGACGCTAAAAAAATGGGCATTTGTTGTGACAGCAACACGTGACACCAAATGGATGCGACATGTGGCAGCGATCAACTCCGCCACATGGCATGCCCGTGTGCACGTGTGCCCGAGCAAAAGTCGGCACGACTGCCTGTAGGCAGTCAAATTATACAAGGGAGCACTTTTACTTTTAAAGTGCCCCCTGTATGCCTCACAACAAATGTGGGATTAATCCCATGAAAGTTTTTAACTTCCATTTGAAGCGCGGGGGCGCTTCAAATAATAGCGCTCACCCTGTGGCTAACGGATCAACCATAGGACCGACTGGCAATATCCGCCAGTCTAAGGCCCTGATTCGTGAGAGGTCACGAGTTTGAAGCTCGACAGGGGTAAAACAAGTATTTTTTTGCTTGTTCTCAATGAAAAGAGATTTTTTTCTAAAAAAAGGGTATTTTTTAAAAATTTTAATCTTATTTTATTTTAAAGTGAAAAACCCCTTGCGGGGCCACTTTGGTCTGAGAGACCATGAATAGGGGGTTCTACACCGTCAAAGTCACTCGAGAGTCGCACCTGACCCTGCCCGCACCACCATTATCAATTGGATTTTGGATACCCAATTCAGCTTTTTGGTAGGGTGGAGATTTGAACTTGGGACCTCCCTTGGAGGATTGCCCTCTCCTCTCCAACTCACCTACAACACCTTTTTTTATCTTATTTTATTTCTAATCTAATATATTAATGCATAAATTAAAGTTTTTTCAAATTTAAAAGCTTTGTTTATCATAATATATTTTATTATTATATAAATGTAATTAAAATTATTAAAATTTTGCATTAAAATAGGAAATTTAAGAGGGAATTTTTTTTTGCAACCTTAAAAAAAAAGGAGCTTTTGTTTTCTCCAAGGGGAGATATAAGACAAAAAAAACACCTATTTTTATTGCAAATTAGAAAGCCCTCATGTCTTCTCAACCTTGTTAATTTAGCATACAAGAAAGGATCAAACTTGAATTCTTTTTGCAAATTAGAAAACAAGGAGACTGAAAAATTTGTAAAATTCAAAGGCAAAGTGTGCATTTGTTTTCTCCAAGAGGGATATAAGACATAAAATTGCACATTATTTTTTGTAAAACTAAGAAGAAATTGTAACTTTGGGCCTATCAAAACCAAGTCATTTGTCAAATGGCCTGGAAGCCTTTCAAACGCGGGTCGTGTGTCGACTTGTCTTGAAAGGAGTGCTATTTGTTCAATTTGCAAATCAAAGGGGGGAAAGACAAGCAATTGGATTTCTTTGCAAATTTGTAATACAAAGTGAGGAGAACTTTAAAATAAATCAAAATTGTTTATTTTGCAAAATCAGTTATGTCACATTATTTGTAAAATTGTAAGACAAGGAGGAGACAAAAACATATCAATTTTTTGCACAACACACATTTATATTTTGTTGCAAAAATTAAAAGGTGCATTTTCGATTTTACTCAACACATTCATTGGCAAAATAGGTGCATTTTTAGTTGCATTCGACACCTAGGTGATAAGAATTTTGTGGGCATTCTTGTTTGATTATTGCATTATTTTTTTGCAATTATAAGTCATAGAATCAAGAACACTCCATACCCCAAAATTTCACTAATAATTTGTGTAAATCCTTGCACAAATTTAAAGCCAATTACACTTGATATTCTCTCCTAAAAACAAAAACCCCTAATTCACTCTTATTTGTTTGGCTTAATTTCCTCAAACTGATTATTCCTCTTCAAGAGGATTTTCAGGCAAGTGCCATTAAATATCACTTAAGAGTGAAAGAAAGATCATCTTAGTGCAAATTCTAGGACCTTCATCATGGCAACTATCAACAAATACTTAAATTATACACAAGTGCTTAAAGGTTCTAACTATTCAACATAAAAAACTAAGATGAAAGTCATCCTGACTATAGAGGAAATGTGGGATTTAGTTGATGGCACTGAATCAAGACCTACAACACCAGGAGCATATCAAAGAGCATGGTATAAAAAGAACAATCATCTTCTTATGTTGATCCTCCTAGAAACTACTAATGAGATCCAGCCTCACATAAGTGAAGCTAAAACTAGTAAAGAGGCATGGGATGCTCTTTATACTATTTTTGAAGGTACGAATAAATAAACTGTTCTAAACCTTCAAACACAAATTCATACACTCCATATGAAGTTAGGTGAATCAATAGAACTCTTCCTCTACAGAGTGTCAGAACTAAAGTCTAATCTCAATGCTTTAGGAGCTAAAGTAGAAGACACCATTTTGACTTTAGTAATATTGAGAGCTCTTCCTTAATCCTATAAAATGTTGATTACATCCCTTAATGTATCACAACGATCAATCACCTTTATGGAGTTAGTAAATTTACTTCAAACAGAGGAAGAAAATCAACTCCAAAGTGATGAAGTGTCGAACAATGTACTTTATTCAAACAATCAGGGTGACAATAAGAAAGGAAAATTTTAGAAAGGAGGATCATCTTCAAAAGGTAAGGGAAAGAAAAATCAAAATAAGTTTTTCTTGCATTGTAAAAAGGATAACCATGAACCAATCGGTTTTGGTTTAAAAATAAGCAAAATAAGAAAGGCAAAGGCACATCATAGAAGCAAACAAAAGGCAATATTGCTAGTGAAGTGTATAGTTCCAATTCTGATTCTGGTTCAGAAAAAGCACATAGAGTACTCTTGGCTAAGACAGTATTCTTGAGGGAAAAGCAAATTTTTCACCTTGAGCAAGCACCATTTCCTCTCTCTCTTTTTTAGGCTTCATAAATAGCATAAGTTTTTGTTTGAAGTACCTATAATAAAGGGGTGTTTGTACCTCTTTTAGGCTTCATAAATAGCAACTCTCATTGTTTGAAGTACTTGTAACAAAAGGAGAGAATTTTCTGGTGTAAAATTTGCCTAGGAGGCAATCTTTGTATAATCCTTCACAAAGATTCTAAAGTTGCACATATTTTGCAATTAAGGGGGGATATTCATTTCTTATTTCTTCACATTTTTTTTGTAAAAAGGAAAGAAGACTTATAAGGGTGCATTTTCGATAGCGACCGACACCTTAGTCACACTTCTTTTAGAAATTTAATTACAACATGTTTTGCAACAAGGGGGGAACTTATAAGGGTGCATTTTTGGCAACGATCGACACCTTAGCTACCTTATCTTTTGCAAAATCATTTTTGTAACCAAATGAACCTCGTATGAAGTGATCTACTCTACTACACCTAGCGATTGCAATGGCTGGTTACCCCTGCAATTTGATTGGATGACAAGATTACAATAAGGACAGTCATTGATGTGAAGACAAAGTGAGGAATGACCCACTTTTTGATTAGGATCAGCCAGAGCACTGTGATAGAGCAAGAACCAGTAGATTGACATCTTTTTCACTGTATTGGGGTAGTTATATACATTACCCAAATAATGTAATAATGGGAGATGTTAGATTAATATTCCATTCTTTGGGATATTTACCCTTTTACTCCACTAGGTAAAATAGGTAGTATATTGCATTATACTACATAGGTAGATTATTACATTTACTTTTCTACTATTTACCATGTAGATATTTACTATCTTAAATATCTAATGGTAATTCCTAAATATCCTAGGTTAAGAGTTCTAAACCAAACACTCTACCTATGACGTGTTGGTTAGCGTGATTTCAGCATTATTGTTTAACATACTATTTTGTATCCTATTTAAGCTAATAGCTCCTATGCTCTTAGTTAATGGTCATGATTTAATTTAATCATAATTTTGGCTCTATATAATGTTCATGATACTGATAGCGATGGTTTTACCTCTATCTAATGAGGCTGAGAGGATAATAATGATAAAAAATATAACTTCGTATTGAAATTTTACAAATAAATTACTGTCTCATTTTATGTTTATTGATACAATATTTCCTATCAAATTCCTTTTGGGAATAAGATAGCGGATATCATGGCATCAAGATTATAATTGATTTTTCTAATAAATTTAAGTTGTAATATTCAGAAATTATGTTATTGCAGACCGTGATGAATATTATTTTGGATTTGCTAGAATTGCAAATGCAAGGAACTTTTCATGTGATTTATTATATATGGAAATAGAAATTTTATTATTTAAAAAAAAAATATTAATTATGGTTGTAGATGATATATTAAGGTATGAAATTGTATACTTGAGATTATCTATTTGTATTTGTGATGGAATATTTTTTAATTTATAGTTTATGTGTAGTAATTGTGAAATAAGAGATATATAAGTTTGATAATTAAATTTTCCTATTTATTTATAAGGTTTTGAGAAGGAAACAATCTATAATATTTTTCAACTTTCAATTGCATTATTTAAATTTCAAGGTCATTACTTGCTGTCTTTTTCCTAATGAGTTTATTAATTGAAATATGATCCATATTGTGGGATTTTGTAAAGAGAACTACTTCATGGATCCCCTCTATAGAAATATTCTTCATCTAGCTTTCATTTCTTCCCTGAGTGATAAGTGATGGAATATTTTGCAGAAGTTTTTTTTGTACCTCCTTATCTTACCTAGAATCTGATAAAATATTTTTAAAATAATTTATTGCTTCCTTCCTTATATCTTCTTTATCCTCAACATTTCTTCCATTGGGAGTTATAATATTTTTAATATGATGAGCATAAAAAATTTATTTTTTGTTGTAGCAATTTTTTTTTGTATTTCTATCTCTTTTCTTGAGCTATTTCTCTCTAGATTTTTAGAACCAACATGAATACTCCTTCTTCAATGCATTATGATAATCAGAAAGTAATTTTTTTTCTTTCACTTAAGAATCCTTATCCATTCCATTCATTTCTACTATCTCTTGTAAATTTTTGAGATTGGATTCAATTTCTTTTTTTCTTTAAAAATGTTACCAAAATATTTGATATTCCATATCTTCATTTTCTCCTTTAAATATTTCAACTTTTAAACAAAACCTGGACAAAAATGATCCTTCAAATTTTGACTCATCCCACCATAACATAACCATATGGAAAAAATAGTGTCTTGGAGCCACATAGACTGGAATTAAAATGACTTTAGATGACCATTGTTAGGTGACTAAGTATAGGTTTGTGATTTGATCCTACTCGTAATAAAATATAAAGAGATTGTATACTTCGTTTGCAACCATTTATTGGATAACAAAAATCTATCTGCTATATGATTTGCAAAATATTACATTGATTTTGGTCATCCTAGAATACCACCCTTCTTATTAAAAGGAGATATAACAGTATTAAAATCACCCCCAAGAATCCATAGATCATAATGAATCATCATTGTATTTGATAAAACTATACTAAGGTCCTTCCAACATATTTCACCAAGATTTTATCATCCACTTTTTATTTTTATTAGTGGGATTAACCCAACTTCTTGTTAACACCTGTGATATTTTTATTTGGCTTCCCAGATTAATGTCCTTTTAAGTTTCTTTTTTCTTTGATAGCCTTCCTCTCCTTCTTCCGTTCTTGCCAACATTCTCATATTCATCAACATCTTCCTTTTTTTTATATTGTTCAAAATGGGACTTATCTTCTAAATATTTATGTTTCCCTAAAGAGTCGAAAGTGCAAGGAATAGCCTCAATAACATTTTCTTCTTTATGTTTCCCTAAAAACTCTAAACTTCATATAGATTATCCTCCATAGTCATCACTTTCTTATATTGTACTAAAATACCTAAATTTCCTTGGACATCCTCTACAAGATTTTATTTACTATACTACTCTTGAAAACTTAAAGTACAAGGAATACACTATGTACTACTTTCATTTTTTTGTAAGGAAAAAAATTTAAGCTACTTGAAGATAATAAAGGTGATTTACATGGATTAAGCTTGACCTCCTTTGTCTCATTTGATTTAAAAATTGTCTTTCCATCTTTCTTTATATTAAAGTACCTTTAACTCATTCTACATTTGAATCTAATAAAAACTCTAATAAATTTATTACTACTTATCACTCATTCAATCTTAATAAAAACATTTAACTTTAATAAATATTTATCCTTATTACTCCTAATTTAAAAAACTTAAAAAACCCTAACAATTCAAAAATTACCTTGTGTGCATATTTCCATATTACACTATTTTAAATGCTTTGAATGTTATTGTAGGAAATACTCATGAAAACTACTTTTAGTAAACTCGACTGAGTGCTACATGCAACTAAGTTGCTTTATTTTTGGGCATTTGAATTCAAACGTGTAGAGTCAAACATTATGCTTTCCAATGTTTTATTTACAATTTCATTGTAAGGAATTTACTTCCAAGTGGCTTGCATGTGTTAGACTAGAAGTGTTACTCCTTGCATTACTTAGTGAAGTTGTATTCATTACACTAACTACAGTTCCATTCTATCTACGCTTTGAGTGTTACAAAGGATACTAAATTATGCTTAACACTCAAGTAAGACTTTCATGTCAACCAAATATTTCACTATTGTTTCACCTCAGAACAAAATTCAATGTCCTAGTTGTGCAGTGCTTTCTCTTAAAAAGAATATTTTATCTTCCTCACCGTGTTCCAATTTTGAGTACTTCTTAATGTTTTTGTTCATTGCTTCAATGTTGTTGAACATAAGAAACTTGTTATTTGCTGTTTAAATGTCTGTCAATGTAGTATACTTGAAGGATGTTGTTATTGTGAGTACTACAAATAACTCAGATGATGCTAGAGTGAGCATTGTCAATAAATTGTGAGTACTACCAATAACTTAGATGATGCTAGAGTGAGCATTTTCAATAAATCATATGATGTCCTTCGATAAGGGTTTTTATATTGACCAGGGTGTTATCAATATACTGAGGCCAAGGTTTTGTCCAATACTCTAGGCTCTATTTAAACTCTAAGTATTGTTCAATATCTTGAGTACTATAAAATCACTATGCATTGTCTAGTCTCTGAGCACTATCCTAACTTTTGAGTGTTTTCAAAACTCTGAGTGCTAATTTTTTTTTGAGCATTGTTAAACCCTTGAATACTAACGTCCTTTAATGAATATTTAATATTATTTCTTGTTCTTTCTCACACTTAGCTTATCATTCTAGAACTAACTTGCTATGTTCACATTTTATGCTTCTCTTTAACTTTATGGAACATAATAGTGATTTGAGTTAAATGTTACTTTTTACTAGAGTCAAATGATGCTACCTTCAAGAGTTATATTTTATCTACTAGATCCAAATATTTCTTTTTAGAGCTAAATGAGGTTACCTCTATTTGCTTTTCACTAAGCTATTTTACTTTTCTTTAATCCTAATAGCTTTCTCTTTAAGACTGCTATACCTCTTCCAAGGCTAGTCCTCTTCTATATCATACTACCTCCTTCTAAAAATTTCTTGTATCTTGAATATACATCAAGGTCAACATGACGTGAGTCTATCTTCTTATATACCACCTCTATTTTAAATAACTCTTTTAAAATGGGTAAACTCAATCTTGTACTGCTATTGTTGCTTCTATTTTGCTCTTTGTATTCTTGCTATAAATGTCAAGGTTTGAGTGATCTAAAATATTTTGAATCCTCTTTATGTCAAGGTATGAATAACCTAAAAATTTCTATGTTCTTCTTATATCAAGGTCTATCTTCGATACCTTAAACCATTTGTTTCATACATCAATGTTTATTTTCAAGACCTGAATCTTTTTCAAGGTTAATTTCACTATGAATTGAAACTTGAATATCTTATAACTTTAATTAATATTTGATTGATGAAAACTTACTTTCAAACTGACATATCTTCTATTAGGATCCTAATCCTAACCATTAACCATTAATTAATCACTCATTATGTTTATGGGCATTGTGTCCTTTCAATCACAACTATAGGGTAGATATTTATAATCATTCAAATGGATGTAACTAGGCATCCATCAATTATAATAATATATATGATATTTTATCCATTGACAAGTTTTCCTCCAATGCAACAGTAATTCGAATCTAAGGTGATTCTATCAATTCCACTTATTTTTTGCATCAAAATATGTTCATTTCAAATGTATAAATCGCCAGGACCTAGAGTCCTACCATATGGTATCAGAGCATTTTTATTCTTGCACCTTATAAACATCTCACTCATTATTTTTTTCCATCCTTAAACATCTGAAACTCCTCCACAAGATCCAAATCCATTGTCGAATGGAGACATTCGGGGTTAAATTCTAAAAATATTTAACACTATCACGTCTACCGATGAAAACATAGAAATCTGGTTAGAGCAATTGCATATGTTTTTGAAAGAATTTTTAGCATGGTAAAAGGAAAATTTTCAAGGTATAAACCACTCAAATTCTTCCAATACCAAATTTTGCATCATCAGATAAAGTTCTAAATGAATCAAAAAAGCTGAAAACATCCCCGATGAACGAGCAGAAGAAATCGATGAAATAAAATAAAAATTAATTTATAAGCTAAGGTTTAAATATTTGATGACCACCAAAAATTCATGATTAATATTTTTTTTGGGTCGACGGGACAATAGTCCCACATCAACTAGGTGTAAGGGATTTTGAGGTTTAAATTGACCAAAACCCTCATAAAGTAGCATGACTTCAATCAAGCTCTTCCTTGGAACCACCCCTTATGTGTGCCAAATTGCAACCATCGCCCTCCATTGAATTTACCCACCACTCCGTTCAAACCATCACATGTCCCACGCTTCTACTCCCCCCTTATTTTTTATGCTCTTTTTCACCGCTTGTCCCCATATTGTGGCTCCCACCGCTGATCGATGCTCCTTGTGCCCCCTTCCACCCACTGACCATTGTGTACCTTGTGCTCCCTGCCTACTATTGAATTTAAAAATTTAAATTTCAAATACTAACCGTTGAGGTCCAAACAATTGAAAAAACCAAATTTTGTTAGAAATTGATAAAAAACTTTACCAAATTATATAATTTATTTTACAAATTTTTTCTCAAAGTTTGAAAGAGGACTAACATTTTGTAAACCAGCTCTAAAATGGTCGATGGTAGGAGATCATAGGACATTAGCTTCAAGTAATTCATCTAGGAGATACACCAGTGGAAGGAAGAAATTATAAATAATACTATATGAAGAGAAGAGTTCCACCAGTGGAAGGATGAAATTACAAATAATACTATATGAAAGGAGGAATATGATAACATAATGGTAGCAATGGATTTAAAAATTGATGCCCATAACCACTCTGTCAATATGATACAACAAAACATGGCACTAGTCCAAGTTTTCCAATCTACCAGAGGACCAATAAACCAAGCACCACTTGGGGGGCCACAAACTTCCATCCTGCCTAGAACTACTAAATTAGATTTTCCAAATTTGAAGGAGGTGATCCCACCAACTAGATATATCAGGCTGACCTATACTTCTTCCTCTACCATATCCTTGAAGCATAAAAGGTTCGTATTACATCTTTCCACCTAGAAAATAACACCACCCAATGGTACCAGTGGTACAAAAAAACTAATGGCACCCCTACATGGCTAGAATTCATGAAAAATCTATTAGTATGATTTAGCCCTAGTAAATTTGAGAATATTATGGGAGCCCTTAACAAGCTCCATAAAACCACTTCAGTGCGCGAATACCAAGCTTAATTTGAAAAATTATCCAATTGTACATCAGGGTTAGATACCTCATTCTTTCAAAATTATTTCATCAATGGCTTAAAAGAAGAAATTTGATTAGAAGTATAAATATTCAATCCCACTACCATGATGCAGACCATGGGATTAGCCCAAATGGTGAAAAATAAATTCAATAACCAATGTCGACTAGGAAAACCACCTATGGAAGAATCACAAAATACTTACACCACCCCAAAAATTTACTAAATCTTATCAATTAAATGAATAAACCCCGAGGAAATGAAAGAAAGAAGATAAAAAAACCTTTGTTATCATTGCGATGAGAAATTTATACCCAATCATAAATGTATTACACCCAAATTATATATTATGTATGCAACTATTCCTTGTAGTTCAACCAACGATGAAGATGAGATCGAGGTAGAAGTAGTGATGGATACACCTGATGATAGTGCTAAAGGTCCACTAGAAATTTCTTTTAATGCACTCACCAAAAATTCTTCTTTCCAAACTATAAAAGTTCCAGGATCCTTCAAATGACAAAACCTTATTATGCTTATTGACTCTAGCAGTACCCATAATTTCATCGACCCATGTGTGACAAAATAAGTTAACTACTTTATACATCCTTGCAGTAGTTTTGAGGTCATGATTGGTAATGGAGGACAAATCGCCTATAAGGAAAAATGCCAAAATTTTAAGCTCACCATGGGTGATTACAATATGAAACATGACATGTATACAGTTCCATTAGGAGGATGTGACATTGTCTTAGGAGTTCAATGGTTACGAATGCTCGAAATAATCCAATGGTATTTTGAGGAATTATGGATAAAATTCACAATAAAGAATAAAATGTATACTCTTAAAGGATTACAATATGACTCTTCCCAAAATGTAAATTCTCACTGAATGGAGAAATTTATTTTCCAAGGACACAAGAGAATGGTTGCCCACATTTTTCTATCCAAACCACCGAGAAGGCCCTAAAAAAGGTACCAAAATTCAAAAAACTACCACACCATTCTAGCATATTTTAATCACTAAAAGTGTTGCCCTCCTGCCATTATTTTTATCCTACGATATTTCCTCACAATCATCCACCAACACTTCAATTTTCATAATATCCTACTTACAGAAAGATGACATTAAAATAGTGCAAGAACTTGAGAAAAAATACTTGGCAAACAAGGGATAAAGCTCCTAACTTTTAGCTTTTAGGACAAAGCTCTTTTAAAGGAGGGTGGCATGTTAGGACCCTAATCCTAACCATTAACTATTAATTAATCACTCATTATATTTATGGATAATTGTGTCCTTTCACTCACAACTATAGGATAGATATTTATAATTATTCAAATGGGTGTAAGTAGGCATCAATCAATTTATAAGAATATACATGATATTTTATCCATTGGTAGGTTTTCCTCCAGTGCAACAATGATTCAAACCAAAGGTGATTCTATCAATTCCACTTGTTTTTTGCATCCAAATCTATTCATTTCAATTGTGTAAACTACAAGGACCTAGACTCCTACCATATTCCTTGATATATCATTCACCTATGTTACTTTCTCTTGCACATAGAAGATGAAATTCTTCTATATCTATTATAGGAAGCTTCTCACACTTGTAATGATCGATCTTTATTGTAATTCTTTGCTCTATCTTGTCAAGGTGACTTGAATGTCCCTGATGCTTTCCATATATATCAAGGGTTGGCTATGTCCTTAGATAATCAACTATCTCAAAAGGTGATGTGCCCTATAATATGATTGAGTCCTAGTATTCACTAGTTATAACCATTAAAAGACTCTATAGATGAGTCTCGATCTTCTTTAGTTATGCTTCAACCATGGAAATATTCTATAGTTAAATTTTGATCTTCATTGGTTATCACCATGGAAAGACTTTAGCCTTTCTACTAACTATGACCTTATAATAGAATTTGAGTCGCACTTCATTTAAAGTGGACAAAATCTAAATCAATATAATTATATATGGAGAATATTATGATAAAATTAATATGTATATCAAGGCTTATAATATATCAAATAACATTCACTAATAAACAACAATACGAATGTAAATATTTTGAATCATACATGGAAAAATCATGTAGTATAACTTACAATATTAATTGCTCAAAATTACTTATGTTTCTCTTATATATAACAAGAACTTGCTCTTATATTTAATCTAATACATCTTGATATTGATAATCAAATATGAGATACTTCTCTATGGACTGCTATATAACCATAGTAGAATGAGTTTTTGGATAATTGACTATTCTTTTCCATATGCCTAAGTCTCATGATTGTTGGCTTCTCTATATGATACTTGTATACTTCATGAACAATTAAATCTATATTGTATACACACCTAGAAATGACTCGTGACCTTCACTTTGTACACTCTATCCTAATACACGTTTGCACTTATACTCAACTCACACTCTAAACTATGACACAACCCTAATATAATATTTATATATGTACCATGAAGTTACCATAGGGTATATTAGCATGTACCAAATAATGTAATATACTCCAACATATTTTTGTCAAGGTGAATTTTATTTTGAAGCATGCTAACCTCTATGTCCTACAATATGTATTCAATAACAAGGCATCCAAGATATTTCTTAACTTTACTTTTAAAATATATACTATGTCTAGGTCTATTATCAGTGATTATGATTTATTTACTTTTAATAAACATATATGGATTCTATTAAAGGTCACTCCCATCGAAATATTAAAATATTACATTTATTGTTAGGTGAATTAAACCATATCTATCTTTCCTTTTTATCATATATATTTTCCATTTATTTTTTATTAAATATATTATTTATCTTCAAAATATTACATTTTTTGTTAGGTAAATTAAATCATATCTATATTTCCTTTTTATCACATATATTTTAATTTTTTTCTGTTAAATATATTCTTTGCCTTCCTCAAAGGGCTATGTTTCCACAATCACCTCCTTGATAGTATTTTCATTAAGAGATAAAATCCCACTTGGTTAGTTGCCTTCTAAAATAAGAATTTCTCCAAGATGAAGGTCAACATCACAATTAGATAAATTATATGCTACTCAATTTACTTCTCTATAGATATGCTCATTTTCTAAGATAAAGGACCTCTAATAATAGAGAATGAGCATCAACAAAACTATTATTATTTATCCAATCTACACTTCTATTTTTATTTATAGCATTAATGATAATTTGTGAATCCACCTCAATTGAAATATATGTTCATCCATTTTTAAATTTGAATTTTAATGCTTTTAAGAATTTTTATAACATCCTAATTATATTTATCCATCCCTTTTTAATTTATCCATCTTGTAGTAAGAGAGAGAGAGAATAATTTTTAGTTGAAGTGAATTTTATATCAATGGTACGAAGAGAAATATGCCTAAGAATTCCAATATTTTTTATATGACTAAGGTAAGACTCCAACTTGACCTATCTTCCTTGTTTTATTGAATATTTTTTCTCTCCACCCATGGTTGTGATCCATTATGTCACACACAATTGGCATTATGTATTCTTTATTTTTTCCTGTTTTGCTCCTCATGTGTTTTGGAAGTGTACATCATGTGCCCCACTATATTTTATATTTGTTATTATGTGAAACAACTTATATTTCTAGGTAGTTATGATAAACAAAAGTGGTGGCTAGTTGCCTTCTAAAATAAGAATTTCTCCAAGATGAAGGTCAACATCACAATTAGATAAATTATATGCTACTCAATTTACTTCTCTATAGATATGCTCATTTTCTAAGATAAATGACCTCTAATAATAGAGAATGAGCATCAACAAAACTATTATTATTTATCCAATCTACACTTCTATTTTTATTTATAGCATTAATGATAATTTGTGAATCCACCTCAATTGAAATATATGTTCATCCATTTTTAAATTTGAATTTTAATGCTTTTAAGAATTTTTATAACATCCTAATTATATTTATCCATCCCTTTTTAATTTATCCATCTTGTAGTAAGAGAGAGAGAGAATAGTTTTTAGTTGATGTGAATTTTATATCAATGGTAAGAAGAGAAATATGCCTAAGAATTCCAATATTTTTTATATGACTAAGGTAAGACTCCAACTTGACCTATCTTCCTTGGTTTATTGAATATTTTTTCTCTCCACCCATGGTTGTGATCCATTATGTCACACACAATTGGCATTATTTATTCTTTATTTTTTCCTGTTTTTCTCCTCATGTGTTTTGGAAGTGTACATCATGTGCCCCACTATATTTTATATTTGTTATTATGTGAAACAACTTATATTTCTAGGTAGTTATGATAAACAAAAGTGGTGGTGTAGTTTAAGTAAGGCAGATTGAATTTTATATGCTTCTTGGTTTTGTAGTTCTACTTCTAATTTAAAACCCTAGATCATATAGCATGAGAGACAATAAATCCCCATTCTGATCATACTTATGAATGTAAGGAAGCTAAGTAGGAGATAAATTATATCTTTTACACCTTGGACCTAATTCAAGTGAAAAGTGGTAAATCATGAAGTCAAAGTTTAAACATAGTTATAGGTAAGACAATACAATTTTTTCCTTGGAAGAATTTCTTACATTTTAGACTTCATTTTTTTTTTATATAAACATCTATGGGGGACTTCATTTGGGGACACTCTCATCAAAATAATAAAACATTAAAATTATTGTTAGGTCATTCAAAATCATATCTAACTTGTTATTTTACCAAATATATTCTTAATTTCCCTTTCTATCAAATATATTCTTTATCTCCTTCAAACTAAACTATTTACATAATTAACTCTTTGACATCATTTTCATCACAAGATAAAACATCACTTGTTCAATTATATTCTAAAATCTGAATTTCTCTAAGACAAATATCAACACCATAATTAACTAAATTATCTACTACTTGGTTTTCTTCACTATAGATATGCTCGCATTTACAAGAGGTTACCTCTAACAATAGTTGATGAACATAAGCAATAATATTACCCATATCTTCACATCCATTTTTTTTATACCATTTATGATAATTTATGATAAATTTAGTCATTGTTTATTGAGTTACAACTCTCTATATCCATTGCACCATCGCCTCTATATCCATAGGTTAATGATAGAGAAAAGTAAATTTTAGAAACTAAACCAAATTTATCCATTACCACAAGATATTCTACACCATAGAAGTCACAAGAGGAGAAACACATTTTTCACTCATAAATGTTGATCAAGTTAAGCTATTACATTTTATTATTTATAGTGGATGTCAAAAGAATTTAATTTTTACTTAGATGATGAAGGGTTTAATTTTGCCCATCACACCACACCACACCCACAACCATAAAATAGTAAATGGTTACAATAGAGGAGATACGTTCATGTCACTTAGCCATGTCTCTTTTATTATGCCACCAATCCCTTAAAAGATGAGGTTTTATGTGATGTTTTTTCCTTGCATATTAGTAATGTGATTTTGGCCAACTATTTATGTGGAATATGAATGATGTATATGAGTGTAGATCTTAAAGTGTCATCATCGCTATTCAATATTTGTACTTTAGGATATCAAAGGTATCTCCTTATTTCTCTATTTACTTAATGAGTGATAATCAATGCATAATGATGATCGCTAAAATAGGAAAATTCCTTGTGTTGATGATCAAGCTATATAATAGGAGTATCACTACTACATCAATTATAGGCCCCACATAGTAGAAGTAGATGGAAACAATTGTAGTAGAATATGATAACTTGTTAAATTCATTGATTGTGATTCCAATTTATTATGAGGTAAAGCATTCCATTGATTTTATTTTATATTCTTTACATAATGCATCTATTTATGGTAAACTAGTCCTTAAAAGAATTAAGAGGCACATCCAAGAATTGATTAAAAAATGGTACATTAAACCAAGTGCTTTACCATGTGGTAGTCCAATTAACTTTGTTCTAAATAAATATTAAATATGAAGATTTTTTGTAATCTATAAATCTTTGAATAAGGTCTGAGGTGTAGACCAATTGGTTCGACCAAACATCGTAAGGGTGGTAGAGGTCCAAGTTTTAAATATCAGGCCTCGTCCGACTGAAATATTATCCTTTTCCTGGTGTTTCTAGTAGTGTAAAAGGTTTAAATGATTGTGGCATGGTGGTTATAGGGACGAACTACACGAAGATCTATGTGGCAGCTTCTAGGGCAGACAGTGCATAATACTATGGTGGCCATAAAAGTTGAATAGCCTACCCAAATTCATGGTGGCTACTGATTCCACCATGTAAATTAAAAAAAAAAATCTTTGAATAAAATTATTGTGAATAATCACTATCCACTCCCTTGGATAGATGACTTGTTAGACCAGCTCCATGGTACAAAGTTCTTTACTAAAATTAATCTCAGATATGGCCATCATCAAATACCCATAGATCCCATTGAAATATGGTTGACTATATTTAAATCCAAGGAGGGTTTATTTGAATGGTGGGTTTTACCTTTTGGTATGAATAATTCACCTACCACATTTATGAGGATGATGGATGTCATCTTGCATCTCTACACTACCTTATACAAAGTACTATAAGAATACATTCTCATCTATAGTAAGACATGGGAAGCATATTGAAAATATATATGGTACATACTTCAAATTCTTGTAAGAATAAAACTATATGCTAATTTGAATAAATTATCATATGGTATAACAAAGATTTAACATTTTTTGTATATTATTAAAAAATGAGTCCATGTCAATTCTAAGAAGATTTAGGCAATTAGAGATTGAAATACCAGTAGACTCTAATAAAGATTTATAAATTTTTAGTTTTTGCTTATTTCTATTAAAAATTTATATTAATGTTAGAATAGTACATTTCTTAATGTTAATCATTAATAAGTGTAAGGGTACGTCCCTTTGGACTACCCATATTCATTGTATAAATATTCATAACTAAATAATAAAATAGATGTGCTTCAATTTACATTTATCAATCTGATATGGTATCAAAGCACCAGGGTTAGAAAAAATATCTTCCTTGTCTACCATCAGACTTGTGAAAATTGGTGCATTCAATATGCAAAAAATTATTTCAAACTGAATCCTGTTCAAGAAACCTATTGACAAGCCTCTTAAAAAAACCTACTACCAAGCTTGTTAAGAAATATTCTACCACGCCTGTTAAGATACCTGCTGTCAAGCAGATGCCTATTGCCTTCAAACCAAAGATGTCAAAGTCTGTGAAATCCGCATTTTTTCAGTCAATGTCCTCTTTTTAATTTTTGCGATTTCGGTTCCCTTAAACATCGTAATAGAAAAAATTATTGATTGGTTGGAAGTTGTACACCAACAAAAATCCCTCTCGATTTAATAGATAGCTTTGAAGAAGATGACATTATGGTCTCAAAGGAGTCATATTATGTAAAATATCTGCAACAAAGAACGGAAATATTGAGTGCTGATCTCCCACTTCCACTTCTACTAATAAACTGAGAGTACATTGCAATCAAAACTTTGATGTACGACCCTGTCAAGTAGGTTTCTAGCACAAAATTCAAAAGTGGGTGTCAAACCCCCATCGAATGTAACGATATAAAATATTTTCCTCTAATGATGAATATATGAGAGGCAACAATAATAACTATAAATTTATTGGTATAAGCATGTGTACAAGTAATAGTACAAAGCGTTTGCTCCACGAAGGGAAAGTTGTCACAACTTCCACTCCAACTCAATTTTTTGGAAATCCTTACACATAAACAAAAATGCAATGATGGGATATGTGCAACGATGATATATAATGTTGTATTTCTCATAACAGATGAAGCACACATTGAGACAAAATTTTCCACGTAAGGCATTCCTGCATAATTGTCAGTAACTTGAAATATTTGGAAATTTCTCAAGTTACTAACATAAAATAATTTATAAAGTTTTTCGTAACTTTACAAACAATAAAGTGACTTTATATTCAATATATAACTTTTTATATTTAATATTTATGACTTCATAAATTTCATATTTATAAATCTAATTAAAAAAAAAGTGAAGGGGACTATATTTTTCCAAGTGCAATGGCATAATCAAGTGCTCCTAAAATTTTGCTTTTCGATTCTCAAGTCCTCAAAGGTGACAATTATGCGGCTTGAAAAATAAATATTCAAGCCATTCTTGAATTTTAAGACTTATGGAAGATTGTTACTGGGACCAAGCAACATCCATAGACAGTTGGAAAATATTAGGAGGTATTTGATCAACAAAACTGCAAGGCTCGTATAATCCTATTTCTTGGTATCTCGGATGATGTCCAACATCATATTCGGGATGCTAAGACTTCTATTGAAATATGGAAAAATTTGCAACAAGTGTATGATTCAAAGAACTAAAATCAAATTCTTCATCTTAAAGAATAGTTGCACACTCTAAGGTTGAAATTTGGTGAGAAGTTGGAGTCATTTCTTTACCGAGTAGCAACACTTCATGCCTCACTAAAAGAACTAAGAGATATTGTGGAAGATTAGATCCTTGTACCCATTGTCCTGAGAGCACTCTATGAGTTGTACCACACCTTTATGATATACTTGAACATCCTGAAGCAAAAGCTAAATTTTGAAGAGCTAGTAATTCTATTGCAATAAGAGGAAGCGTTCCATGAGAACTCAACTGAATAAGAGCATGTAATGATGATGAATCATAAGAGCTATAAGCCATTCCACCAAACAAGACAAGGCAAATAAAATCCCAACAAGTCATAGAAAAGATGTTTGATTTGTGGTAAAAAGGATCATGACTTGCATGAATGTTGGTATAATTATTTTACTAAGGGAGATTCGAGTAACAAGAATACTAAGCAAAGAAGACCACCTAATCCAAACAAGGGGAAGTGGAACCAACAAAGACCACCAAGATATAAACAAGGGAATGTTGTCAATACTAAAAACATGGAGAAGACTGAGGATTTTGCTCTTGCTCATTAGGAGCAACCATCCATAACTACCACTTAGTATGTTGATTCATGTGCTTCCAAACACATTACTAGATAGAAGGATTGGTTTGTCTCATTGGATGAGAAGTATTATCTAGATCAAGTACATTTTAGGAGATGACACACCCTATGACATTGAAGGAATGGGCGATGTGAAAATCTAGATTGGAAAGCATAATTTTCAGATAAAGAAAGTCTTGTATGTGCCAAGAATCATGAAGAACCTCTTGTTTGTCGATCAAATGTTGGATAAAAATTTGCAAGTGGAGTTTGATACTATGGATGGAGAAAAATATTATCTTATTTGAGATAAATACAGATATTCTCACATCATCACTGGAGCATCAGGAGTTGGGAAGATGTTCTTGCTTGATTTTATGGCTTCCAACAATTAGGTGCTCATTGTTTTTGTTAAAAATGTTACTACCCTTTTACACCGACAATATTACCACATGAATCCCCACTGCTTGATGACCTTGCAAAAACATGATTTGGTCCATGGTCTTCGATCCCTTGCTCTTCCTTATAGCATTTTTTCTACTTGCATAGCAGGAAAACAACACAAAATTTCATTTGAGATTAGTACGCATCGTGCTAAAGGACCTCATGTGATTCACACTGTTCTATGTAGATCCCTAGAGGATATCCACATTGGAATCAGATATTTTATACTATTTTTTGATGACTACTCCAATAAAATATGGGTGTATTGCTTGATATCGAAGGATGAAACCTTTTAGTATTTCAAGGAGTTCAAAGCTCTTGTGGAGATTTCTTCTAGCTATCATATTTATGTCCTCCGCTCATATCTAGGGGAAGAGTACACATCAAAAGAATTTTCTTCATTCCTAAATGGAGACTTAGAAGAAGAAGTCTACATGAAGTAACCTGAGGGATTTGTCATTGATCATGGAAAGTTTGAATACTTTTGGAGCATCCTCTCTTATTATCTGAAGACCTAATGTAGTATAGGGGGGAATGCTACAATAATACATTATTTAATATTAATCATTACTAAGTGTAAGGGTACATCCCTTTGGACTACCCAGATTCATTTTATAAATATTCATACTAAAATAATACAATAGATGTGCTTCAATTTACATTTATCAATTTGATAGGATTTTCACACATTTCTTGGCCATTATACCAAGCAATCAAAAGAGGTGTGAAATACAACTTCCATTGGAAATATTAATAATAGAGGGTATCTGATAGGTTAATGGATAAATTATGTTTAAATTCTACATGTTCGCTATCTAATCTCTATGAAACTTTGATGTAATGAATGATGCATTAGAGTATGCATTGGGAGCTATTATCATATGGCTTCTGCATCTAATTGCATATCTTAGTGAAACATTGAATGAAGGATTTAAACAACACTCCACATACAATAAATATATACATCATATAACTTCTTAATTCATTTATATGTAGAGTAAGTTAAGGAATGAAATACATCAAGTAAATTGTTTGAGCTAATTTATCAATTTTTTTATCATAAAGCATAATAAACGGAGGGTGAATTTAGCAGCAAATTGTTTAAGTTGACCTTCAATCATAGCATTCACTACTATTTTTTATTCCTATGGGCATGATACTTCCAATTGATCCACCTTGTATGAAGTAGATTCTAATTTTGCAAATGCATACCAATCTCTTCATGTGAGTAAGCATGTTTTTAATTTTTATTTAAAAGATAGCCTCTTCTACCACATGGGATATATTTATGTACTAGCTAGTGAGAGATCAAAGATAATTTGGAAAGCACACTTTGACAAAATAGTAGGTCACTTGGGATGGAAAAAAAATTGGTAGTACTTCAAAAGTATTTATATTGGCATATAATGAGGAATGATGTCAAGAGGAACATAAAGTTATGTATCCCCTATGCTTTTGCTAAACCAACCAACAAGAAGTAGGGACTTTATAAATTATTTTTAATGCCATCCAAGCCTTGTGAATCTATCTCCATGAATTTCATATCAGGTTTACCCACATCTAAGCATTGTAATAATTGTATTTTTATGGTAATTGATCATTTTGTAAAGTGGTTATCATGATTACTTGTAAGAAATCCATTTCAACCAAGAAGACTACTAAGATTTATTTTAGTAATGTGTGGCTCAAATTTGGCTTGCCAATGTCCATTATATCCAATAGGGATAGTAATTTTCTTAATATTTTTTAGTCCATCCTATGGATTATGATGAACACCAAGTTGCCCATATCCACAACCTTCCATCCTTAGACTCATGACCAGACAAAAGTTATGAATTGAACAATTGTACATCTTATTCAAATATATAATTTAAAACATCCATGCACATGGGATGATATTCTCCCTACATTCAACATGGGTACAATTGAGCTCTGCATAACTCTACTAAACACAACCCATTTTATTTATATTTTTGGTTCTAACACTTGACACCCACTTATATAGCTCTCCCTATGCAACCCATGGAGTACTCACCTCATGGACAAAAAGAAACAAAATATGTAGCATACTTTTTTAAATAGGTTCAATACATCTAGAAATATGTACATGGCCTCTTGGAAAAGATAGATAAAAAATATAAGCAATTCCATAACCAACATTGGGTTCCATATCAATTTAAGCTTAGAGATAACATCTTTAGATAGAGAGACTTCCAAGACTCCGTAGTAATTTCCATTTAATATACAATTTCTAACTCATCAATGGTGAATCATGAATTTTCCCTATATATGGATGATCTAACTCATGGAAGGTAAACCACCATATTTTCATATGGGTGACCTTCCATATTTGATATGGTAAATTTCCAACACAATAATTCTTATGCAAAAAGAGACGTACCTTTAACTATAAAAAGCATGATTAATTGATGTAATGTTATAGTATCACATATCTTCTCAAATTTTGCTTTCATTATACTATAGTTTTTCTTATATATCTATATTTTATTTTGCAATGTTATTTTTTAATCATACTCTTTTAAGATCTATCTTTAGAGTATATGCCACTAAACACTAGATCAAGAATAAAAAGTTTGTGTATCAAACATAAGATCCCTTTGGTTATCTCCTTTGTCATTCCAAATAGATAACACTAAGACAATGAATATTTTCAAGGATATATTGAATCAAGCCCTCATAAAATAAAGGAATGTATGATAGGTCATTTTTCTCAAATTATTTAACTGTTGCTTGATGTAAATTCTACAACCTCTTTTGTATAACCTCTCACAAACGTAACACCATCTAGTTCTCCCACATATTTTAAGGTATGGATGAATTTCAATATTCCTACCTTTCAAGGAAAAATTAATTTTGATACCCTATAAAATTATTTGGATCAATTGTCTTCATACTTATCTATAAATAAATTCACTAACAGTAATAAAATAACTTTCACTCTTCATTAATTATTCAAAATTGGTAGGGAGTATATTATTAAAGGGTTACAAAAATGAATGAATAAAATGTAGTGTTCATATGGGATAATTTCATAGAGACCATAAAGGAAGAATATTATCCTATGGGATCTTAAAAAGACTATTGCATGCAATAAAAACAATTGCATCAACGTAAAGACCAATCTATTCAAAATTATATTGATAATTTCAACTCAATGATAAAAAATATAGGTATATAAGATATCAAAAGGAATTAATTCATCAAGTACAATGGTGGGATATAATAGTACATTTGAGAGGACATGGACCTCTTCACATTCAAGAAATTAGAAGAGGCATATAAACTTATTGTTAAATTAAAGTAGAAGGTAAAAAAATATAAAAAGAAGAGGAGAAAATAATAAAAATTAGAATAGTAAGTACTAGAAAAAGAAAGACAAGACTCTCTAAAGAATCAAGATAAAGGGGGTCAGCCCCAAAATCAAAATTGGAAGTAGAAAAAATACTCCCAATAAAATATTTACTTAAAGGACAAGATGGAAAATGGTGTGACTATCCCAAAATTGATCAACATTTGAAGGAGTTCCAAGTAATTTAGTTATTGCTTGATGAGTTGTAACCCTCTACATCATGTACACCACTACCTCCACACCCATAGGTTGAGTATAAAGGGAAGTAAATCATGCAATTTGAACTAAATATAATGATTAAAACCATATATACTACACCAATGGAGACATAAGATAAGGAAAACCTATTTCACTCACAAATATATGTAAATCCATTTTATTTCATTATTGATAGTGGGATATAAAAGAATTTGATTTTTCTCATATGGTGAAGGATTTTAATTTGTTAAAAATCCCATACCTACAACTATGTAATATTGGATGCTTACAACAAGGGAGAAACATTCATGTCACTCAATAATAAATCTATTATTTTACCATCAAGATATTCAAAGAATTTTTTTTATATGATGTTATGCCATTTTACGTTTGTGATATAATTTTGCATCAACCATTTATATAGAAGAGGTATGGTATATATGAGAAGTGTTATCATCACTATTGAAGCTTAGTAATTCAATATACTAGAGGTATATCCTCTCACATCTAATTTATTAATTAGTACTAAATAATGCACAAAGATGATATGTAAAACATAAAAATTCATATAATTGATGATAAAGCCATACAGTATGATGATCATCGCTACATCAATTACAAACCCTGCACAACTAAAGTAGATGGATCATATTATAATATAATATGATGACTTATTCAAGTTACCAACTAGATATCCAATTCATTGTGGGATAAAGCATTTTTGTTGATTTAGTTCTTGGTTCTCCTTTACCTAATGCACTTGTTTATCATAGATTAATATTTAAAATTATGAAATCAGGAGGCAGATCTAAGAATTGATTCAAAAGAGGTACACTAAACCAAGTGCTTCACCATATGGTAATCCAATTGTCATAACTTCCAATAAATATGGAACATGAAGACTCTATATTGACTATAGAGCTTTGAATAAAATCACTATGAAGAACTACTATACACTTCCTCAAATAGATGCCTTTCTAGACTAGCCCTATGGTGCAAAGTCCACAAAAACTGATCTCAAATATGGGTATCATCAAATACTCATAGAGCCTACTGATTTTTGAAAGAATACATTAAAATATAAAGAAGATTTATTTGAGTGGATGGTTATGCCTTTTAGCTTGAGTAATGAACTTGCCTCATTCATAAGGATGATGGATGACATCATGCTTCCCTATACAAACTCATTTGTGATATTCTACTTAGATTACATTCTCATATATAGTAATACATAGGAGAAACATCTACAACACATTCAATAGGTGCTTTAGATTCTTTGAAGATAATAATTATATTCTAATTTGGGGAAGCTCATTTTGCATATTCAAAATTTAGTCCCTTGGGTATATTATTGATAAAGAGAGTCCATATTGATCCTAAAAATATTCAAGTAATTAGATATTGGCCTATCTCAAAGACTCTAATAAAGCTTTACAAGTTTGTTGTGATCATCATTTTCTATCAAATATTTTTATTAGGTTTTTTAGACATTCATCAGCCATTACACAAAGTGATAAAATATGGTACCAAATCCAAGTTCCATTTGGAAGATACACATTAGAGAGTATTTGAGAGGTTGAAGGACCAATTATGTTTAGCTCATACACTTTCCTTGCCTAATTTGTATCAAAATTTTAAAGTAATCACTAATGCATCAAAGTATGAGATGGAAGTTGTTCTCATATAGCATGGGAAAAATCCTTCTAAAATTGTGCATCAAAATTCATCCAAACAAGTCTAGTCAAAGTCTTATAGTTACTCCAAGCTAATTAGTGATTATCTAAACAACAAGAAACATCATGAGAATATAAGAGCTAAAAATAATAATACATACTTGGATTTTACTAAGAGATTGATGAGTTCATAATGGTTTTATTGGAAATTTCTTTGTGGCTTCTTGATGCCAATAAAATATTCATGTTTTCTCATTGACCGTTTTCACATGATAAAAATTATATATTATGATTTCTCTACAATTTTTTTATAAGAGTGAGTTTTTTGAAAGGATTGTAAAACTTTTACAAACAAAAGCTAAAACATGTGAAAATCCCACCAAAGAAAAAAAGGAGGATATCCCTACACCCATAATAGATAGGGATGAATTTAGCAGACCATCTTACACAGGATAGGGAGAACATCCCAAAAAAAATAGTCTTGAGACCAAAACTCAAAAAACAAGCAACCAAGGAATGCATGCCAACTATATGGTAACCTATATTCCAGATCTCGTAATTGATATGCATTTGAAAATTTATATTTCTCAATGAGGTATGGGCCCAACCAAATGAATCAAACTAATCATGAGCACCTGTTTTGGCTCAGTTCATATCCCATATTAACACAAGATCACCTATGGAGAAGCCTCTTGGTTTTGTTTTCATTTCAAACCAATGCTTGATTAACCTCTAATGTTGGGTTACATCATTAAATGCTTTCTCTCAATCTTCCTCTAGTTGTATTAGCTATGCTAGCCTTATTTCAATTGGTAGGAGGGTTTCATCTTCCATCTGGTAGGGTACCTAGGAATAGATATTTGGGGATATATTATTATATTGTATAAGGGTTGGCATGGGCCACACATAACCCAAGGTTGATTGTATTATAATATTATATTATATTAGAATATAATATTATAATATAATATTATATTAGTAGTAGGCTCCCCAAAGTAGAATAAGAATATAGATATATAAAGAAGAAATATATGTTATTGTAATCATTCATATCATTGAAGAATAATCTTATGTAATCGTCAAGCCCACGAAGTCGCCTCTCACCTTGGAAGATATTGTGGAGTTATTACTTCATTAAGGATTATTATTGGTGTTTCCCTACCTTAAGGGTATTATCTATCTCTCTCTCATTTGTGGATTGTTATTGTGGATAATTACTTGTGGATGAATGATTTGATATTTCTGCATATTGGTGAATGATTTATGCTAATGATAATAAATTTATGTAACAAGTGGTATCAGAGCAACGATATTGGAAAAGTAAGGATTTTTGTGTGAAATTGTAAAATTAGGAATTTGTTTTTTTTAAAATATCTCATCTTTCAAGAGCCATATCTATGCGAAAGCTTATCCGATTCAAGCGATTTTTGGATCATATTGTGCAGAATTTGAAGAGCTTTAAAATGAGTGGTCATATGAAGGAATCTGAGTAGTATTAAGGGATATATGACCTTTTGAATCTAGTCACCCGAAATAAGGATAGTGATGAATTTTGCATATTTTTTCTAGAAAAATATCTCATCTTTCAGAAGCCATATCTTTGTGACAATTTATCTACTTCAGGCTATTCTTGGATCAATTTGTGCATAATTTGAAGAGCTTTAAAATGAGTGGTCATATTAAGGAATACGAGTAGTATTGAGGGAGATATGACCTTCTAAAGTCATCCATCTAGAACAAGGGTAGTGACGAATTTTCAATTCGCAATTGTTTTGAAAACCAATTTTTTTTTAGTTAGGGTAAGCAAATCAATTGCAATTTATTTTGTTTGGAAGAAAAATTGCAGATCTAAGGAATTTTAGCTTCAACTCAGTGGGAATATGTGCATTTTCATAAAACCCTAGTTTGCATTAGGGTGTGATATATATTGTCAAAAAACCCTAGTTTGAATTAGGGTATCAACTATGGAACTACAATTTTTTTTTGGAGCATATGATATTGATGCTAGGGATTGGTAGAAAAAATTTAAATCCTTGTATCATCAAAATCCTATTTGGAAAATTATGCTTTATTTTTGTCTTAATGGAGAAGATTTTTTGTGGTTTTGTAAAATTCCATGCTTCTATGAAGATGAAATAACTTGGAAAACAATGGAGCATGCATTCTTGAGTAAATGGGACCCATATAAAAAAATAGCTAGTTTGAAGGTAACCATAAAGGGATATGAAGAAGAAATAAATATGTTTCAAAAAGAACTAAAGGAAATACAAAGAGAGCTAGCAAATTCCAAATATGTGGTAGAAGATAAAAAATATGTCAGTATGCAAACAGAGGAAACCATACCTTTCGTAGAAGATAAAATAAAAAATGGACAAAGGGATTTGTTTGAATCTAAAAAGTCTATTTTACAGGTTCATGAAAGCATTCAAAAGGAACAGGTTATTATTTCCATTGACCCTGGTAGCATATATAATTTTATTAATATTGCTTTAGCTAAGAAGTTGCAAGTTCAAGCAACAAAAATTAAGGACATACAACTAGAGGGCGAGCATGTTTAGATTTTTAAAGATTTGAAGATCACCATGGATAAATATGTTTTACATTCAAATTTCTATGCTATTGAGATGGATGATGAGGATATTGTTCTTGGTTATCCTTGGTTGGATTCTTTGGATACTGTTAACATTAATGTGTAAAAGAAGCAAATGAAGTTATGGTACATGAAAAATAAGATAACATTGTAGGATATTTCTCAGCTTAAGGAGCAAGGATCCAAGGAAAATCAAGAAGTGGTTGTAGAGAAATAAATTGAAGAACCTCAAACAAAATCCAAGAATGCAGTAGCAAAAATAGAGTCCATGGAATAAGTAGAAACAAATGATTCACTAGAAATAACAACAGAGTCCAAGGAAGCTTTGATGGAAGAGCACAAGGACACACCAAACAAAGAGAACATGAAAGAACAATGTGTAGAAGAATTTTAAACAATAGAGCCAAATGTTGGGAAGTCAAAGAAGGTAGAACATCAAGTTAAGGTTGCCATCCACACCACCATGAGCAAAAACAATATTTGAGGTATGGTTCAAGGCAGTAATATTATGGTTCTACATGGAATCAGAAGAGCACCAACTATGGCAATGTTTGGTAGAGAAAGCATAGTGATCCTGGTTTTCAGAATGGTTCATCAGCATCAAGGAACAAGTAGACCCATCATTCAAGTTATCAAAATATAGCAACAGAAGCATGGAGCCAACAAAACATATTTGGACACTCAAGTAACAAAATGACATACAAACATCATCATGTTTCATTTGGATGGATGGATGATTGAGATTCGTACCAGTTGCCAACATTGCTTAGCAAATCATATTATCATGTTTCTTCATATGTTTTGAGGTCGAAATATTTTTAAGGAGGGTGGCATGGTAGGGTACTTAGGAATAGATATTTGGGGATATATTATTATATTGTATAAGGGTTGTCATGGGCCACACATAACCCAAGGTTGATTGTATTATAATATTATATTATATTAGTAGTAGGCTCCCCAAAGTAGAATAAGAATATGGATATATAAATAAGAGATATTTATTATTGTAATCATTCATATCATTGAAGAATAATCTTATGTAATAATCGTGCCCACGAAGTGGCCTCTCACCTTAGGAGATCTTGTGGAGTTATTCATTCCTTAAGGATTATTATTGGTGTTTCCCTACCTTAAGGGTATTATCTATCTCTCTCTCATTTGTGGATTGTTATTGTGGATAATTACTTGTGGATGAATGATTTGATATTTCTGCATATTTGTGAATGGTTTATGCTAATGATAATAAAGTTATACAATACCATCTGAATTAGCAATTTTAGTATCGAAAGTTCAAGGTTAATAGGGAGGATAGTCTCTTTGCCATATGCTAGGGAGTATGGGGATGTCTTAAAATATTTATTCAGAGTTCTCCTCTCTACCCATAATGCTTTACTAATTAAGAGACGCCAAATTTTGGGGTTCGGCTCAATATTACTTTTCATAATTCTCAAAAAATTCTTATTCGAAGATTCAACTAAGCCGTTCCCGTAGGGGTAATAATTTGAAGATGTATTCTAGTATATTCCTTATCTTCTAAAAAATTCCATTATTTTAGCACGTATGAATGAAGAGCTATTTTTTGAGAGGATAGTGGTTGGGATCCCAAATATGATAATTAATCTTTCCAAGAAATCAATGACTATTTACTGGTTAGCTTGTTTAATTGCTTCAGTCTCAATCCACTTAGTGAAGTAATCAGTTACCGTGAGGATATACTTGTGATTGGATGATGAATTTGTATTTATAAATCCAATGAAATCTATCCCCCATTTTTGAAAAGTTTCTTCTACTACTATCAGCTGTAGATGCATGGCATGGTGTTTTTATTTCCCAATGAACCTCTGACATTTATCACATGCCCTGACCAATTTGAGTGCATCTGAGAACATTGAAGACCAATAAAATCATGGCCTCAATATTTTGGTCATTGTGGTTTGTGTTGAGTAATGGCCTCCTAAAAATCCAGAGGGAAATTCCTCAAGCATTTCCTAAGCCCTTCTATGAGGTATGCAATGCAATAAGACCCCATCAAAATTTCTTTGGTAGAGAATTTCATTGACCACTGCATACTTCCTAGTTTGTTGCCTATATCTGCATCTCTAAGATGTTGTTAACCCCTTCAGGTATCTTCCAGTACTGAAATAGTAAGTCAAGTTGGTGATCCAGGATTCAGGTGATATTTGTGCTCATTCTGGCTCAGTCTTGTCTACTTCTATACACAAGTTGGAGTCTACCACCATAGATCTTGCCAATTATTTACAAAGTGCTCATACTTTGATCAACTTTGTTGGCCAAATTTCTATATCAAACTCTTGTATCTTCATTGTCTAGCCAACTCTTTGATCACCCCATTATCCTTGAATTACAAAATTTCTAACATCTAGGTGTACTACATATACCATAGTTTTTATCTAAGAGATAAAGTGCCAAAATTTCTTAAGGAATTTCATAACAGCATATTTGTGTTTTTCAATGAAATTTTATCTTTCTTCGTGATCATGTAGAGTCTAGCTAAGAAAAGTAATTGGTATTTCATTATCGTCGTCTCCTTTTTGCATCAAGACTACTGCATAACTCTCTTTTTCTCCAAAGACACAAAATAAAATACTTGGAATAATCAAGATTAATGAGAATTGGAGCACATGAAATGGCTTCCTTAATTATTTTAAAGGCATCTCTTTAGGTATCTATCCATTTGAATTCGATATATTTTTTTAGCATTTGAGTCATAGGTCTGACTATTTGTGTAAAGTTAGATACAAACTTCTACATAAAGTTTATATGTCCAAAGAAAGACTGAAGTCCCTTCTTACTCATGGGTATTGGAAAATCTAAGATGGCGCTGACCCTATTTGGGTCTATGGCAAGCCCTACTTTTGACACCATATATCCTAGGAGTTTACCTTATTGCACAACATATATGGATTTCTTTAGGTTTAGTGATATCCCAAACTCTTTGTATTTATCGAAAACTTGTTGGAGATGTTGGAAATATGAGCAAGATTTGTTGTCATTGATGTCAAGAATAAGTTTCAATGAGAAGTGCAAGAGTTAGTTTCAGTCATCAGTATAAGTGAAAGATTACTTCTAGACCTAAGAGAAAAAATATTATAATATCTCCCATTATAATATTCAAGGTGGTCAGATAAGGTCTACAGAAGAAATAAGAAGGCCCAAGAAAAATAATATTATAATATTTTATTATAATATTAAAGGTCTAATGGTAAGACCTAAAGTAATTAAATTAATTATAATAATTTCATTATAAATTAATTTATAATTTAATTCGATTAGCTTTATGGTTATTAAATTAATTATAATAATTTTATTATTAATTAAATTATAATCTAATTTAATGAACCCTAAGGTTAGGGTTATAAGAGCAAAAATAATGCACCAACGTCATACATTATTTTCTTTGTCGATGTCTAAAATGGTGATGACACAATGGTATAAATACCATGTGCCTTGGTTACAAAAGAAAATACCTTTGTTCGAATTACATTAATCAAGCCTATGATTTCTGCAATTTTTGTGCAAGGAAGAAGACAAAGTTTTGTTATTTTATTTGTGCTAAATTAAGGGATAAGATAAGAGAGGCTCTAAGACTCATAATGAACTAGCTAGTTGGGCTAGTGGCAAGCGACTCTGACTTAAGGCTTTGGCAAGGTGGGAGGACCCGTGATCGAATCTTGATGATAGTTTTTGGTGAACGGTTTTTGGTCTAGGTGCCAAAGGGAAGCAATATTTTGTTTAAGGTACCAAAGGGAAGCAATAAAGCACACAACATGCTTATTGCTTCTAAGGTGAATGCCTAGCTCATGTGATAGTGGAAGCCACAGCTAGGGCGTTGGTGGTAGCACAACGTGGGATCGATTCCCACTAAGGGCAAAAGGTATTTAATTTTTAAATATAATTTTTATCCTAAGGTTTGTTTGGCATGAGATTTTAGGGAGATATAAGGTTTATGAAAATTAAATTTTATATTATGATTTTTGTTATTAAGTGTTGAAAGGAGTAATAAGGCTTTAGAGGAGTTTAAATGATATTTTAAAATAGTCTTATTGTGTTTAATATTTGAGAGGAGTAATAAGGTGTAATTGAGATCTAATATTTTGTATTGTGAGAATTATTTGTGAGGGAATTATTGAATGAAAATTTAAGAATTTTTTTGCTACCTAACCCTTGAGATTGGCAAGAAGAGTAATTGTGATTGAGACAGGTTTTTAAGGTCAACTCTCCATAAAACAAAAGGTATGGGCATATCTTCCTTGTGAGTGATTGTATGATGTTGTGAATGTTGAGTTGGAGTGAAAAGGATTGTTTGATAAGTATTGTTGAGTTTATTTGTTAAATATTTTTCTAAGTGAAATTTGATGATAAAAACCTTATTTGATAAGCATTGTTGGAAACATTGAATGAACCTTCATATGCATGATTAGGGTTTGTGAAAGATCATGAGTATCATTGTTATGTGAGATTGTTTGATAAGCATTGTTGACTAAAATTTCATTGAGTGATTGGTTGAGTGGAGTAAGCTTTTGTGGAAGCTTACAATACAGATTTTAGACAAGTCTTGGTGAAGACTTGTTGAGCAGATTGGAAAAGTTCTCATGAGGACTTATTGAGCAAATTTAAGGTAAGTCTTTTTGAGGACTTGATGGACAGATCTGAGACAAGTCTTTGAGAAGACTTGTGAGCAGAGTTGATTGATTGATTTGTTCAAACCTCGAGTTAAGATTTGGGGTAGATCTAGCAGAGTTGAATTGTGATTGAGTCAAGCTTTGTGTTAAGGCTTGAGGATAGATTTGAGGATAGATTTTGGTGTAAATTTAAGGATAGGTTTGTGCCAAACTAAAGACAAAGATTGAGTAGATTTGTGCTAGACCGAAGGACTGTGTTTAATGCAGATCATAGATAGACATTGGGCAGATTTGTGCTAGATCGAAGGATCGTGTTTAGTTTAGATTTGAGATAGAGTTGAGAGCAATATTTGGAGGTGATAGAGTATAGAGGACAATAGTCTTCAGTGGATAGAGGTCCATTAGCCATGATAGTGAAGATAGGTCTTCTAAGTGAGGGTAGGAGTCTTTAGTGGATAGAGATCCATAAGCCAGTGTAGTGGAGGCAATAGTTCTTCTAGAAGATCACCAACCAGAGTAGAGGATAAGGAGTTCTCCTATGGATAGAGATCCATGAATTTGATTAGGGTATTGGTATCTCCTTTGGACAGAGGTCCATAAACATTATAATAGGAAAAGGATTCCCAATTGAATTTATTTAAGAAAATTTTATAAGGAATATTTTCTCCATGAAGTAGCCCACATTGGGTGAACCACGTTAAATTCTGTCTCTCATATGTGTGATGCTTTATGTGATGTTTATTACTTTAATATTTCTAATTGTTATCATATGGATTGAAAAGAAAAAAGTTTTATCTTATATTGTTCAACCCCCCACCCCTCTCTCAATATAAGCACATGTTATTCAATTGGTATTAGAGCGGGTCTCTCCATGAAAAGACTAACAACTTGGAGGAAGATCCATAAGAAACACACATGACTTCAGAGAGTGAAGAAGAGACCATGTTTGACATAAAAGAGGAATTCTTTGCTGCTCTTAGGAACCTTGAAAAGGTTAAAAATAAGAACTCAAGTTTGAAGGATCAAATTCAAGATGATGAAGAAGCAAGGATAGAACTTCTACAAAGTCTCACAGAACTCAAGATAAAGGTAGAAGAGGGAAAGAAAATTGAACAGGATATGAAAGATCTATTAAGAGCAAGAGAAACATAATGTGAAATATTGAAAGCAAAAATTGTTTATATAAGGAATGAAGTTGAAAAGGCCAAGGTACTACTAGATATAAAGTTAGGAAAATAGAAAAAGAAGTCTATTTTTCAAGAAACAGAGGCATCAAACAAAGATAAGCTCGCTACTCATACCCAAAAAGAAAAGATATCAGGAAAGAAGAAAGCAAAGAAAAACCATGGATGATAGTTAATCACAAAAGAAGAAGCACTCAACCGAAATATTAAAGGCATCCATGTGCCTTGGTTGCAAAAGAAAATGCTTTCGTTTGAATTACATTAATCAAGCCTACGAGTTTCACGATTTTCGTGCAAGGAAGAAGATAAAGTTTTGTTGTTTTATTTATGCCAAACGAAGGGATAATATAAGAGAGGCTCTAAGCCTCATAACCAACCAGTTGGTTGGGTTAGTGGCAAGCAACTATGAATTAAGGCTTTGGCAAGGCGAGAGGACCCACGATCGAATCTTAGTGGTAGTTTTTGATGAATAATTTTTGGTCTAGGCACCAAAGGGAAGTAACGTTTTGTTTAAGGCACCAAGGGGAATCAATAAAGCATAGTAGGTGCTTCTTGCTTACAAGGTGAGCACCTAGCTCACATGGTAGTTGAAGCCACATCTAGGGCATTGGTGGCAGCACATCGTGGTATCGATTCCCACCAAGGGTAATTTAATTTTTATCCTAAGGTTTGTTTGTCATTAGTTTTTAGGGAGATATAAGGTTTATGAAAATTAAATTTTATATTGTGATTTTGGTTATTAAGTGTTGAAATGAGTAATAAGGCTTTAGAGGAGTTTAAATATTATTTTAAAATAAAGTCTTATTGTGTTTAATATTTGAGAGGAGTAATAAGGTGTAATTGAGATCTAATGTTTTGTATTGTGAGAATAATTTGTGAGGGAATTATTGAATGAAATTTTGAGAAGGTTTTTGCTACCTAACCCTTGATATTGGAAAAAAGAGTAATTGTGATTGAGACAGGTTTTTATGGTCAACTCTTCATCAAACAAAAGGTATGATTATATATTCCTTGTGAGTGAATGTTGGATGTTGTGAATGCTAAGTTTGAGTGAAAAGGATTGTTTGATAAGTATTGTTGAGTTTATTTGTTAAATATTTTTCTAAGTGAAAGTTGATGATAAAAAACTTGTTTGATAATCATTGTTGGAAATATTGAATGAACCTTCATATGCATGATTAGGGTTTGTGCAAGATTAGGAGTATCATTGTTAGGTGAGGCTTTTTTGATAAGAATTGTTGACTAAACTTTCATTGAGTGATTGGTTGAGTGGAGTACACTTTTTTGGAAGTTTAAAATAAAAATTTTAGATAAGTCTTGGTGAAGACTTTTTGAGCAGATTGGACAAGTTCTAGTGAGAACTTGTTGAGCAAATTTGAGGTAAGTCTTGTTGAGGACTTGATGGACAAATTTGAGATAAGTCTATGAGAATACTTGTGAGCATAATTAATTGATTTATTTATTTAAACCTTGAGTTAAGGTTTGGGGTAGATCTAGCTAAGTTGATTTGTGATTGAGTCAAGCTTTGTGTTAAGTCTTGAGGACAGATTTGAGGAAAGATTTTGGTATAGATTTGAGGATAGGTTTGTGCCAAACCATAGATAGAGATTGAGAATATTTGTGCTAGACCAAAGGACTATGTTTAGTGCATATCAAAGACAGACATTGAGCAGATTTGTGCTAGACCAAAGGACCATGTTTAGTGCAGATTTGAGATAGAGTTGAGAGCAAGCTTTGGAGGTGACAGAGTATAGAGGACAAAAGTCTCTAGTGGATAGAGGTCCATTAGCATTGATAGTAAAGATAGGTCTTCTGAGTGAGGGCAAGAGTCTTAAGTGGATAGATATCCATAAGCCAGTGCAATGGAGGTAGTACTTCTTCTAGAATATCATCAGCTAGAGCAAAGGAGAAGGAGTTCTCCTTTCAATAGAGATCAATGAACTTGATTAGGATATTGGTGTCTCATTTGGACAAATATCCATAAACATTATAATAGGGAAATGATTCCCAAGAGAATTTATTTGATAAAAGTTTATAAGGAATATTTTCTTTGTGGAGTAGCCCACATTGGGTGAACCATGTTAAATCATGTATCTCATATGTATGATGCTTTGTGTGATGTTTATTGCTTTAATATTGTTGATGTTATCATATGGATTGAAAAGCAAAAAGTCTTGTCTTATAATGTTTACTCCCCCTCTTAGTATAAGCACATGTTCTTTAGGATATGCTCTACATGATATTTATTTTTGTGAGAGAAGACGATCATATCATCTAGATGGATAAAAATTACTTTTTTTACCAATTCACAAAATGCCAAATCCATTATCCTTTGGAAGGTAGCGCCAACATTAGATAGCCCAAAGGGCATCCTATGATATGAAATGTTCCTCATTTAGAGGTGAATGTTGTCTTATGTTGGTCCTCATCCCTAACCAAAACTTGATTAAATTTTGAAAAACCATCTAGTAGTGAGAATCATTCTACTCCAACCATTGTATGTAATATTTGATCTGTCTGATGCAGAGGATAATGGTCTTTCAAGGAAACTTTATTCATATTTTGAAAATCCACGCAAAGGCTAATATATCTATTTTTTTTTACTAGAACTAGGTTAGCTACCCAAGTTGAATGCTTAATGGGATAAATTATTTTGGCATTTAATAACTTCAGCAACTCTTGCTTCATCAGGGCCACTATTTTTGGGCTCACTAGTCTCTACTTTTGTAAAAAATATTTTGCATCAGGCTCCAATTCGATGGTGTGTTGGATAACATCCTTATTATACACTTTGAGATCATCATATGTCTAGGCAATGCTATCATCTTGATTTTTGCATAGTTCCTATATCTAGAAAACTTCCTCCTCTAAGAAATCTACTCTTATCTTCACATTTTTTCTAGTAGATATTTAGACCTCTTTATAACCCTTGGAATCTACCTTAATCATATGACCTTTTGTTCGGTCACTATTATCAAACAAAATTTCCAGGGTGATTAGACCCTTTGGAATATGATTATTTTTAAGCTAGATAAATAATTTTTCTTCATCATATTCCTCAGTATCGAGAGACCGATTAGCTAAATAATTCATTTTGTGGATTAAAAAATCCACTATTTGCTCATAATTTTCAAAGACTTGCCAAAATATATTTTTGTTTGGGATGGAGGGTCTATATACTAGTTTTATCATATTTGTTTTATGAATGACATTAGAGATTGGGTAGAAATTTGCTCCTATAAATGCTAGTATGTCAATATGTTTATTTCGCTCCCTTGGGATGGCCTTGATATTGAGAGCCTCAAATGTCTCTAACAGATCCCATACTCTATTTTGTAAGCCTTGAGATAGTATTGCTTGTTGATATACTTTTTAGTAATTTGATTGACCACCAGCTCAGTCTCCAAATATTTGAAGTTGCTTGACTCCAAGCTTCTCTATCTTTTTTAGTCACATGCACAAGGCTTCGTATTCTGCTACATTATTAGTACAACACCATGTTAATCTATATGAGAAAACCTTCTGGGCTCCTATATATGATATCAATACCACTATGGCCCCTATGCAATTTATGCATCTTGCCCCATCAAAATATAACTTTCACAACTAATGAGGTGAGGGTGAAAAGTCTTTCTAGGCAATTGGCTCTTTTGTTTTATGTTTCTCAATGGTATAAGTGTCAACTTATGGTTCTATTATAGCATTGAAGTATTTAAGAGAAAAATCATATTTCATTTATAATTCCTCCAAAAATTCTTCCATGAGGTCTTCTTCCTTAATAATAACATTTATAATGGTTTCTTGTTGATCTACCTCCTCCAATATCTCTATATAAAAAGAAGATGATGTTTTGAATAAATCTTCACTCTTTTATTTATGTGGAATTTCCATGTCGTAATAGTAAAGAGAGAAATAGCCACCCAATGTAGCATTAAAATCCCTTATAAATACAGTCCTCAATTTAGGTGAGTGCATAGTGGAGCTTTGACAGTTGGATCGAACATCTTCATGAGCGCATATTGGAGCTTCGACGACTGCGACAACACCAAGTGCACCAAAGGATTACGCAAACATTACCGATGAAAAGAAAGTGTTAAAACAATGAAGACCCATATTTTATCACCTTCAGTTTGTGTGAGAGATATGAGAAAAATGGGGGAGTAGTACACAAGGTTAGAATTGAGATAGAAGATGCAATGAAGGCACATCGTATTGAGTGAAACATAAAAAATAAGTGCACTCACTGGGCTTTGAATATGGAGTGATCCAACAATCAGATAGGTGTAGGTTTTGGAATAGCAAGACACAACAAATATTGAACAATGTTAGTGTAGATTGAAGGTTTTCAAAATAATGAGAGCACACGCTATTTGGAAGCACACACAGATTTTGTTTTGATTTTTTATTCAGTGTTGTTGAGGGTATTTGAGTGGAGTTAAAAATATGATAGAAGTTGGGAAAAAGATATGCAAAACTATTTCACATATATCATTCTCTTGTAATAGTTGCTTAAAATATTTCGAACAAGAAACTTGGATTATCATTTTTAATGTAGAGGAGGAACTAAAACCGAATGAGGAAAGCAAAAACAAATATTTTGTGTTGAATATATTCATGTGCCAAAAATGAAGTTTGTGAAATAGAAAGAAGAAGCGTCAAGAAATAGAAGTGGAAATATTAAACATTTAGAGACGGACATCCAACGGTGAAGTTGTAAATCTTCATGATAAGAAACCTAGCAGAGGTAGCGAATCGGGGATTCAAGTCCTGTGGGTGACAAGGTTTTTGAAGATAAAATCTCAAGTCAATTTCAGCAAGGACTGAGTGTGCACATCAAATAGATAGCTAGGCTTTCAAAGAAATAAAAATCTGGAGAAGGGTGGCTATAGTAAAATATGTGGTGGATGACCACAAGAAACAAAATGGTTACAAAAACAAAAGAAAATTGATTTGTTTTAGGAAAAATGTGTATGTTTCTATATATACTTTAGATATTTTGGTCTAGTATATTTTCCATATATTGCATGGTCAATTAGAGGTTGAGAAAAGTAAAGGATAAACATACTATAACTCAACATGCAGGTCAGTTATCCAATGCTAGACTAGGGCTACATTTTGAGGAATGTAGGAGCAATAGAATTAATGAATGTAAAGAATAGTTTGGTTATTTGAAGTTTCTTGTACAAGTACATCATCTATATGTTCAGGAGGTTAAACGTATTCTAGGTAGAATATATTTTTGTTTGAAGAAACCAAACTCAAGAAAAGGGAATAATTTAAAGAATAAGAGAAGGGTTTTGGATCAAATTGTTGAGCACACATTAGCAGATTTAGGAGCAGTGTTTGTGATCATATTTGGGAGTAGATTTGAGCAATGTTTATGAGAAAATTTGGGAGTATATTTGAGTAGTGTTTGTGAGAAGAATTGGGAGCAAATTTGAGCAGTATTTATGAGCAGATTTATTAGTATAATTAAGCAGTGTTTGTGATCAGTTTTTGGCCTACAAAATTGAGTATATGGGATTGGTGTCCATGAATTTGTATAGGTGATTGGTGTATCCTATGGGTTTGTGCACATGAAATTGTAGAAGGGGATTAGTGTCTCCTATGGATTGGTGTCCATAAAATTGTATAGGGTATTGGTGTCTCTTGTGGGTTTGTGCCCACAAAATTGTAGAAGGGGATTGATGTATCCTATGGATTGGTTTGTATAAACTTGCAGTAGGGGATTTGTGTCTTCTGTGGGTTGGTGCCCATGAAATTGTAGAAGGGGATTGGTGTCTCCTATGTATTGGAGGACATGAATTTGCATAGGGTATTGGTGTCTCCTATGAATTGGTGTCCACAAACCTATATAGGGGATTGGTGTCTCCTGTGTATTGGTGTCCATAAACTTGTATAGGATATTGGTGTCTCTTGTGGGTTGGTGCCCAAAAACTTATTTAGGGGATTGGTGTATCTTATTTTCATCATAGTAATCTCATTAGACAAATTCTTCATGAAGTTATGCAATTCCCATAAAGTATAAATTTTTGGATCTGGAGTGGGTAATGCAGGTATTATAGGAGGAGTAGGAAGAGCCAAAACTACTGGTGGGGTAGGTATTGTTGGTACTACATATGGACTAGGCCACTAAGGGATGTTCACAGAAGGTGGGACTATTAGATAAGCAATCATTGGAACAATTGGTTGTGGTTGATAATGAGGGAGCTCAAGGAAGATAGGTATTAGGGGTCTAGGATGCAATTTTCCTATGGTAATGAGAATATTTTCCACCTTAATAGCTTCTTGAAATATCTGAGGAAAGGTAATAAAATTCGATTATATACCACCCTACGTGCCCAAAATGGTGAGGCATTAAATTTAATCATCTTCACAAGCCTTGAATATAATGCTTTGACATTGCTCATGGGAAGAGAAATTTAAATTTATGAAGATCTTTTTTTGTAGTTGGGCCTTTGTACATTTATGTTCATATGAGATGAAAATTTGGGCTGAATGGGTACTTTGGTCCTACCCTAATATTCCACCTGATCAATAACTTCTTTAGTTGGGGAAGTGGGGTCCCATGCCACTCTTGATATTTCTCATATTTTCGCCCACTTTGCGCTTGATAAAATTTGGGAAAAACTCTAGGCTCACCTCCTTCTAAATATGCTTTCAAGTTCTCCATTCATACAAGATTATCGCTAGGTGGAAATTTGAGATCACTCCTTCGTCCACTATCTTCTTGAACTTCCCTCTAGTTCAAGCCACCCATGGGAATACTTTCAGAAATACCCGCAACAAGTTCACAACCCATTCTTCTGCCTAATGAACTTCTTGATTTACCTTATTTTGAACGATAATTTTGGATAAGTTGATAGCTTGGAACTAACCCATTTATCCATCCACCTTTATACTTAGTCGTCTTTCCAACTAACTTCCCCCCAAACTTTCTCTTCCTCAAGGAATAAGTGGGTGCATATAAATCCACCCACAATACCCCACTTTATTTTATATTTGTTACTATGTGGAACAACTTATATTTCTAGGTAGTAATGATAAATAAAAGTGGTGGTGCATTTTAATTAAAGCAAACTGAAGTTTATACACTTCTTGGCTTTGTAGTTCTACTTCTAATTTGAAACCTTGGGTCATATAGCATGAGAGACAATAAATACCCATTCTGATTATGCTTATGCATATAAGCAAGCTAAGTAGGAGATGCATTACATATATTCCACCTTTGACCTAATTCAAGTAAAAGGTGGTAAATCATGAAGTCAGAGTCTAAACATAGTTATGGGTAAAACAATACAATGTTTTCATTTGAAGCATTTCTTACTTTTAGGCTTTGTTTTTTTCTTTTTTCTTTTTCTTTTTCTCATCAAAATAATAAAGCATTAAATTTATTATTAGGTCAATCAAATCATATATAGATTATCCTTTTATAAAATATATTATCCATTTCCCTTTCTATAAGATATATTATTTATATCCTTTAAACTAAACTATCTACATAATTAACTCTTTGACATCATTTTTATCACAAGATAAAACATCACTTGGTCAATTGCCTTTTAAAATATGGATTTATCAAAGATAAATATCAACACCACAATTAACTAAATTATCTACTACTTGGTTTTCTTCTCTATATATATGCACACATTTCCAAGAGGTTACCTCCAACAATAGTTAATGAATATAAGCAACAATGTTATTTTTTACCCATATCTTCACATCTATTTTTTTATACCATTAATGATAATTTGTGATAAATTTAGTCATTGTTTGTTGAGTTACATCTCTCTATATCCATTGCACCATTACCTCTATATCCATAGGTTAATTATAGATGAAAGAAAATAATAGAAGCCAAAATAAATATTACCATTGCCACCAGATATTCTACACCATGGAGTCACAAGTGGAGGAACAATATTTTCACTCACAAATGTGGATCAAATTAAGCCATTACATTTTTATTCTTGATAGTGGATGTCAAAAGAATTTAATTTTTAATTAGATTATGAAGGATTTGATTTTACCCATCACACCACACCCAAAACCATAAAATACTATATGGTTACAATAGGAGAGATACATTCATGTCACTCAAACATATCTCTTCTATTATTCCATCAATCCCTTCAAATATGTGGTTTTGTGTGATGTTGTTCTCTTGGATGTTTGTAATGTGATTTTGGCCAACTATTTATGTGGAATATGATGTATATGAGTGTAGGTCTTAAAGTTTCATCATCACTATTGAATGTCAGTACTTTAGGATACCAAATATATCTCCTTCTTCCTCTATTTACTTAATAAGTGATAAACAATATATAATGATGATCACTAAAATAGGAAAATTCCTTGTGTTCATGATCAAGCTATAAAATAGGAGTATCACCACTACAACAATTATAGGCCCCACATAGTAGAAGCAAATGAAAAATATTGTAGTAGAATATGATGACTTGTTAAAGTCATTGATTGTGATTCCAATTTATTGTGAGGTAAAGCATTCCATTGATTTTGTTCTAGGTTTTTTTTATAATGCACCTATTTATGATAAACTAGTCCTTAAAAATAATAGAATTAAGAGGTACATCCAAGAACCAATTCAATAGTGGTACATCAGACCAAGTGCTTTACCATGTGGTAGTCCAATTATTTTTGTTCTAAATAAATATTGAATATAAATACTTTTTGTTGTCTATAAATATTTGAATAAAATCACTATGAAGAATCACTATCCACTCCCTTGGATAAATGACTTGTTATACCAACTCCATGGTACAAAGTTCTTTACTAAAATTAATCTCAAATATAGCCATCATCAAATACCCAAAGATCCCATTGACATATGGAGGACTATATTTAATTCCAAGGAGGATTTATTTGAGCGGTGGATTATACATTTTTACATGAGTAATGCACCTACCATATTTATGAGGATGATGGATGACATATTACATCTCTGCACTAGCTTATACAAGGTAGTCTAAGAATGCATTTTCATCTATAATAAGACATGGCATGAATATTGACAACATATATGATACACACTTCAAATTATTTAAAGAAAAAACTATATGCTAATTCGGAGAAATTATCATTTGGTATAACAAAGATTTAGCACCTTCTGTATATTATTAAAAAAGGAGTCCATATCTTGTCAGCCTTGTCAGCCATGTTCTATCAGCCTTATCAGCCCTGTTATGTTATAATCTATGATAAATTTTGGTTTTCTGTCTGTACTGAGAAAAGGGTCCTTCATGGGGATATCATTCTTAATAGCTCTGTAGATTGTATTGAAATATGTTTGGGGGTCTATAGTGTTCTTACGATATGCTATCAGCTTGATGGTTGGGCTATTAGTATGGGTAAGAGGTATCAAGCCCACTCATTTCTAGGGCTTATAAAGGCAAGGAATAGTAAAGGACATGTTGTCATTAACAAGGCAAGGATCCATATCAACTTAAGGCTGTATTTTGTAATAGGTTTTGGGTTAACCTTTAAAACTTGGTATTAATGAAATGACCCTTAATTACCAAAAACAAAAAAAGAGTCCATATCAATTCTAATAATATTTAGGAAATTAGAGATTGGCATACTAGATAGACTCTAATAAATCTTTATATATTTTTAGTTCTTTCTTATTTCTATCAAAAATTTGTATTGGTGTTTTCACACATTTCTTGGCCACTACACTAAGAGATCAAATAAGGTGTAAAATCTAAGTTCCATTCGGAAGATCAACAATTGAGGGTATTTGATAGGTTAAGGGACCAATTATGTTGAACTCATACATTTTACTTACCTAATATTTATGAACCTTTGATGTAATAAATAGTATTAGGGTATGTATTGGGAGCTATTATCATATGTCTTATGCATCTAATTACCCTTCATAGTGAAACATTCAATGAAAGATTTAAAAAATACTCCGCATATAATAAATAAATATCATAGAACCTATTCATTCATTTATATGTAGAGTAAGTTTAGGAATGGAATACATCAAGAAATTATTTGAGTTAATTTACTAATTTCCCTTTATAATAAAGCTCAAGAAACAGAGTGTGATTTTACCAGCAAATTGTTTGAGTTGACCTTCAATCATAGCATTCACCACTATTATTTATTCCTATGGGTATGCTACTTCTAATTGGTCTACCTTGTATGAAGTATATTCTAATTTTGCAAATGTATACCAATATCTTCATGTGAGTAAGCATATTTTTTAATTTTTATTTAAAATATAACCTCCTCTACCACATGGGATATATTTGTGTCCTACCTAGTGAGATCTCAATGATAATTTGTAAAGCACACTTTGACAAAGTAGTAGGTGACTTGGGGTGAAAAAAATATTGGTAGTACTTCAAAAATATTTCTATTAGCATAGAATGAGGAATGATGTCAAGAGGTACATCAAGTTATGTACCCCCTATGTTATTAATAAACCAACCAACAAGAAGTAAGGACTATATACATCATTTTTAATACCATCTAAGACTTGTGAATATATCTCCATGTCTCAGGTTTACCCACATCTAAGCATTGCAATGATTGTATTTTTTTGGTAATTGATCATTTTTTAAAGTGGTTATCATAATTTATTGTAAGAAATCCATTTCAACCAAGAAGGCTACTAAGATTTATTTTAGTAATGCATGGCTCAAAGTTGATTTACCAATGTCCATTGTATCCAATAGGGATAATAAATTTCTTAATATTGTTTAGTCCATCCTATGGATTATGATGAAAACCAAGTTGCCCGTGTCCACATCCTTCCATATTTAGACTCATGACCAGACAAAAGTTGTGAATTGAAAAATTGTACATATTCTTCAAATATATAATTCAAAGCATCCATGCACATGGGATGATATTCTACCCTACATTCAACATGGGTACAATTGAGATCTACATAACTCTAGTAAACACAATCTATTTTATTTTTATTTTTGGTATTAACACTTGACTCCCACTTATATAGCTCTCCCTATGCAACCCATGGAGTACTTAAATCATGGATAAAAAATAAATAAAAAATATAACATTGTTTTTAAAATAGGGTCAACACATCTAGCAATATGTACATGGCCTCTTGGAAAAGATAAATAAAAAATATAAGCAATTCCATAACCAACATTTGGTACCATATCAATTCAAGGTTAGAGATAAGATCTCTAGATAGAGAGACTTGCAAGATCCCATAGTAATTTCTATTTAATATATAATTTCTATCTCATCAAGGGTGAATCATCAATTTTCCCTATATATGGATAATATAACTCATGGAAGGTAAAACACCACATTTTCATATGGATGACCTTCTATATTTGATATGGTGGATTTCCAACACAATAATTCTTATACAAAAAGAAATGTACCTTTGACTATAAAAAGCATGAGTAATTGATGTAATGTTATAGTCTCATATCTCTTCTCAAAGTTTTATTGCATTATACTATAGTTTTTCTTATAAATCTATATTTTATTTTGCAATTTTATTTTTTAAATTATATGCCCTAAACACTAGATCAAGAATAAAAAGTATGTGTATCAAACATAAGATCCCTTTGGTTATCTTATTTTCCATTCCAAATAGATAACACTAAGACAATGATTCTTTTCAAGGATATATTGAATCAAGCCTTCATAAAATAAAGGAATGTATGATAGGTCATTTTGCTCAAAATATTTAACTTTTGCTTGATGCAAATTCTACAACCTTTTTTGTATAACCTCTCACAAATATAACACAATCTAGTGCTCCCACATATATTAAGGTATGGATAAATTTTGATATTCCTATATTTCAAGGAAAAATTAATGTTGATACACAATAAAATTAGTTGGAACAGTTATCTTGATACTTCTCTATAAATAAATTCATTCAAAATTGGTGGGAAGCATATTATTAAAGGGTTACAAAAAGGAATGAATAAAAAGTAGTATTCACATGAGATACTTTCATAGAGGTCATCAAGGAATAATATTATCCTATGGAATATTATAAAGACTAACGCATGCAATAAAAACAATTGCATCAACGTAAAGACCAATCTACTCAATATTATATTATTAGTTTCAACTCGATGACAATAAAAATAATTATATAAGAAACCAAAATGTATGAATTCATCAAGTACAATGGTGGGATATAATAGCATATTTGATAGGACATGGACCTCTTCACATTCAAGAAATTAGAGAGGCATATAAAATTATTGTTAAGTTAAAGTAGAAGGTAAAAATATATATAAAAAGAGGAGCAAATAATAAAAATTAGAATAGTAATTACCAGAAAAAGAAAAACAAGACTCTCTAAAGAATCAATATAAAGGAGCTTAGTCCCAAAATCAAAATCAGAAGTAGAAAAAGACTCCCGGTAAAATATTTCCTCGAATAACAAGATGGAAAAAATATTTCCTCGAATAACAAGATGGAAAATGGTGTGACTATCATAAAAGTAACCAATATTTGAAGGAGTTTCAAGTAATTTAGTAATTGTTTGATGAGTTGTAACCCTCTACATCATATACACAACTACCCCCACATTCATAGGTTGAGTATAGAGGGAAGTAAATCATGCAATATGAACCAAATATAATGATTTACACCATATATACTACACCAATAGAGCCACAAGACAAGGAATGTCTATTTCACTCACAAATATGGGTAAATCCATTTATTTCATTATTGATAGTGGGATATAAAAGAATTTGATTTTTCTCATATGGCAAAGGATTTAAATTTATCAAACACCCCATACCTACAACTATATAATGTTGGATACTTACAAAAAGGAAAAAACGTTCATGTCACTCAACAATATCTCCTTTTATATACCATCAAGCTCTTCAAAGATAAATTTTTATATTATGTTATGCCCTTTTATGTTTGTGATATAATTTTGGATCAACCATTTATCCAGAAGAGGCATGGTGTATATGATAAGTGTTATCATCACTATTGAAGGTTAGTACTTCAATATTCTAGAGGTATATCCTCCCACCTCTGATTCATTAATTAGTACTAAATAATGCATAAATATGACATGCAAAATAATAAAATTCATTCCATTGATGATCAAGCCATACAGTATGATGATCATCGCTACATCAATTACAAACCCTACACAACTAAAGTAGATGGATCATATTATAATAGAATATGATGACTTATTCAAGTCACCAACTAGATCTCCAACACATTGTGAGATAAAGCATTTTATTGATTTAGTTCCTAGTTCTCCTTTACCTAATGCACTTATTTATCATAGATCAATCTTTGAAAATTATAAAATTAGGAGGTAGATCATATAATTGATTTAAAAGAGGTACACTAAACCAAGTGCTTCACCATATGGTAATCCGATTGTCATAGCTTCCAATAAATATGGAACATGAAGACTCTATATTGACTATAAAGCTTTGAATAAAATCACTATGAAGAACTACTATACACTTTATCAAATAGATGCCTTACTAGACTAGACCTATGGGGCAAAGTTATTCACAAAAATGATCTCAAATATGGTTATCATCAAATACTCATAGAGCCCACTGATTTTTGAAAGAGTACATTAAAATATAAAGAGGATTTATTTGAGTGGATGGTTATACCTTTTAGCTTGACTAATGGATCTACCACATTTATAAGGATGATGGATGACATCCTAAATCCCTACACCAACCCATTTGTGATACTCTACTTATATTAAATTATCATCTATAGTAATGCATAGGAGAAACATATACAACACATTCATTCTTTGAAGACAACAACTATATTCTAATTTGGAGAAGCTCATTTGACATATTCAAGATTTAGTCCCTTGTGTTTATTATTGATAAAGAGAAAGTCCATATTGATCCTAAGAAGATTCAAGTAATTAGAGATTGGCCTACCTCAAAGACTCTAATAAAGCTTTATAAATTTGTTGGGATTACCATTTTGTATCAAATATTTGTATTGGGATTTTTAGAAATTTGTTGGTGACTAAACCAAGTGATTAAATATGGTGTCAAATCCAAGTTCCATTTTGAATATACACATTAGAGGGTATTTGATAGGTTGAAAGATCAACTATGTGTATCTCATACACTTTCATTACCTAATTTATATTAGCCTTCTAAAGTAATTACTAATGCATCAAATTATGAGTTGGGATATGTTCTCGCATAGCATGTGTAAAATCCTTCTAGAGTTGTGCCTCAAAATTCATACAGATAAGTCAAGTCAAAGTATTATACCCCTAAAATCAATATGTTATTCTAGTTGGCTATGCAAAAAAAGATTCTTACAGTTGAAAAACTTCATAAAAGAGGCATGTGTTTGGTTAACAGGTGTTATTTGTGTAAAAATCCTGGGAATCGTCTTCGCACTTACTTCTTAATTATTGTATTTTTCAAGAAGTTATGTTGTCTATTATCTATAGGATTGGAGTGAGTTGGGTTTTTCCTAATTTAGTTATTGATTGTGTATTGTAGTGGGCTTCTCTCTTTTAATCATCCAAAATTAAGTTTTTTGGAAGTTTCTTTTAGCTCATGTGATGTGGGGTGTGTGGAAGGAGAGGAACACTCGTGTCTTCAAAGATAAAGAAAGTTTGACCTTTCATTTGAGCTATCGTATCCTATGGATAATAGTGGAGAATTTTTCAAGTGCCTTAAAGGAGTCTAAATTTTTAGAGGTTCAGATTCCCAATGAAGTGTTTATTGAGTAGAGTCTTGGTTTTGGGCATGTAGATCACCCCCCACCAGCTCTTGATCCAAGGAGTTTTGTTTTTTGGACCCCTCCCCTTGTTGGTTGGTGTAAATTTAGTTTTTATGGGGCTTCTAAAGGTAACCCAGGGGTGGTTGGTGCTGGGGGGTCATTCATGATAACAATAATAATGTGGTTCTTGCCTTTGCAAAAAATCTTGATGTTCATTCATCCCAGTTTGTCGAAGCAAGGACAACATTTTTAGGCTTGTCTTTGATTAGAGATTTGGAAATTCAAAAAGTTATTATAAAGGGTGATTCTTTAAATGCTATAAATATGCTAAAAGGGACTTGTCATGTATATTGGAAGGTGGCCAAACTGATTGATGAAGCCATTGGAATTATTTGAACCTTGGATGAAGTATTGATTGTGCACACTTTTAGAGAAGGTAATTTAGTAGTGGACCTGATGGCGAATCTGGGGGCCTATCATCCAAGATATTTTTTTTGATAGAGGGACTTCCCTCCTAAGATTATCCATTGTGTAAATAATGAATTTCATTAATTTCTGTCAGGAGGTTTACCTTCATTCACTTTGGTGGGTAAGGCTATGGTGCAGTTGTAGTCGTTGGTCGAAGTGTAGGGTGGTGGCTGGTATTTACTTCCTAGGCTTAGTGGGGATGATTTCATTTTAAAATTTAAAATTTGAATATCGCTCCCCCTTCTTTGCTAGAATACAGATATACCGTGAAGCTTCCTTGGCTTCCGTTGGAATGTGCTCTCTGTCCAATATCCTATCCTCATTACGATGTGTTAGTTCTCCTTGCTTGTTATTGGTTTAGGGTACCAACATTGTTATGTGGATCGATTCTGGACCTCTTATTGCATGTCTCCTCATTTGCTTATTGGGTGGTGGTTTCTCCACTGGAATCAATGTGGGGTGAGTACCCAGGTTGTTTTTAATTCCCTGATGTAGGAGCATCCATCGGTGTAAGAGTGATTTGCATCACCTAAATTTGTATTTGTTTCATTTTGTTGTAAATTTTATTTAGTTGTTTAGAGGATGGAGAAATAGACCCAAAACTAAAAGAATCGTCCCAATATCCTGAGCGGTTTGGGAGATATGTAAATTTTAAGGTCTTCTACCCTGTTAAAACTAGTGAAAATCCTGCTAGTAAAACTTGGAGGTCAATTTTGAAGGCCTTAGAGGTCTTTTTTATGGATGAAAAATAGCGGTAATATTATTTAGGCCATTATTGGAACATAAAACCCTTCGAGAGCTTTCCAAAAATATTCACCAATAGTCATTTCGAGCAATGAGCGATGAGTTATGACCTCGGGAAGTTTACCCCTCAAATTCAAATTTCAAATAGATTGTTATAGGCGAGAAAATAGGAAACATGGTATTTGAGGGGGAATTTCAAATTTACATGGTATTGGTCTCTTATTAATCTCCATTCTCCTTAGCAAAGAATACCAATAAACTTTTACATTTTCTCTATTTTTGTGGATTGATGTGTTTTGGTTAATGCAACTCTGCTTCATTGCCTATCTTGGGATTGGTATTGGGGTAATCATAGCTGGAGTTGAACTTTGTGCCTATGTAAGTTGGTCCTTTTCCAGGCCATTGCCTTAGTATCATATCTAGTGATGTGCGCTATTGGTACTCTTACACTTGTTTGTATAGCCTTTGTTCTCTGGCTAGTTGGTGGTGTGTGGAGGAATTATTTGTTTTATCGTGTAAAAGGTATCCTTCTTCCCTTTGCTGCTTGGAATAGAAGGATGCCTATGTTTGAGCTCTAGTATTTTGTACTCCTCGTTGTTGCTTATTTGCATTATCCTTGGGGCATCCTCTTCTTTTAAGAGTATGGGTGGAGAATTTTTGGCTCTTTGGTTATTCCCGATGTTCGTGAGACTCTGGTTCTATGGAATTTTGTAATAGGATTGGGGGATTAGGTTATACCTATGATGGGGGTGGAAATCTATTTGTGCTCGGGCCTATTATGGGGCCTCCTATGTTTTTTTGTTTGCTCGGGTGTCTCCTCCTTTGGATACCTGGTGTGGAAGAGTGTGGTTTTAAGAAGTAGAGATTATGTGCCCTATTTGAAGATGGGGAAGGCTAAAATTTATGGGCCCAAGTCGAAGCAAGTTAAATCTCAAGGGAAGCCTCTGTGAAGAAGAGTGCACTTTTGCACAGTTTAAAATTGATGGAAATCAAGCAATGTGTGGTTTGGATTTCTGTCAAAATGACGTTGGATTATGTTGAGGAGGTTGCTCAAATATCTGGTAATATTGCCCACGAGATTGATTTAATGCTATAGAACTCTCTTGGTTCTCTCCTTAATTATTTTTGTCATATTTTCCTTGATGTTTTTTTGAGTGCCTCTTTTCTTTGCTGTGTTTTGTGGTTTTCTCTTTTGGCTGCCTTCGTGGTAGGTTTCTCTATAAAAGGTTGTAGGGTCCCTTTCAAAACCCTCCTTTCCTTAATTTTACCAAAAAAAAAGTCTTATACTTACTCAAAGCTAATTAGTGATTATATCTAAAAAAAAACAAACATCATGAGAATATAAGAGCTAAAAATAATAATACCTACTTGCATTTTACTAAGAGATTGATGAGTTCTTAGTAATTTTCTTGGAAATTTCTATGTAGCTTCTCGATGCTAACAAAATATTCATGGTTTCTCATTGACCCTTTTAACATGATTAAAATCATATATTATGATTTCTCTACAAATTTTGTTTCTACGGAGAAGAGTTTATTTTATTGATTTTGTTGATGGCTTTTGTAGGAGAATAAAACAAATGGTAATCAAATTTCAATGAAACTTTAAAACAAGAGAACTTACAACCTGCATGTCTTGGATCTGTTGTGACAATGCAAAGTGAATATTAATATTTGTATTAATTTTATTGTCTTAATCCCTAGCTAATAAGTTTAGAACCAATATGACATGTTTTATTTCTATGTTTATTATCCTAGTTTCTTAAAAATTATCATTTCTATAATACACATAGAAAAATTATTTTTAAATCCCACTTTAGATCACATTACAAAATTTGAAAAAATAGACTGCAACAATGCTTTAAGGTTTCATAACAAATTTTTCTAAGCATCTTTATAGGATTTTTATGGTCTACAAATAGTAACTATTCAATGGGCTACTATGCATACAAAGTTTCAATCATTCTATCCATAAGTACAATAATAATCATATATCTAAGAGATTTAATGCAAACCTAAATTTAAATATAGAGAAAAAAAATATCATATACAAATAAATAAATTTATTATAAACTAAGATCATGCACAAATAAGAAACTTTTGTTAGAAACTAGTTTCTACATGGCACATTACAATATAATTATCTTTCTACAAAGAACATTGTTTTAAATAATAGGAATGTAGGTGCTATTCACTTAATGAGTATAATTTACATAAATTTAAAAGATAATTTTGTGTGAAACCTATTTTATATAAAATGATCTACCTATTTAAAAATTTCAATTATTTGTTTTTGAAACATAACCTATCATCAATTTGCAAGCCGAATCCTCATAGTATTAATTAAGAAAAACAACATATTGGTATAAAAAATATATAAATGATTAAAGCTATTGCTCATAATAGATCAAACATTTGCGGAGGTCTTTAGAGTCGAAAGGGAGCTCTCACTTATATCTAGAATTATCTTCCATTGGAGATAAATTCAGTGCTAGTCCTTCAAAATCTACACTATAAATTGAAGGAGATCATCACCATACATCTTGATAGGTACATATCTTCCACTTTCTATTTTTTCTTTTCCTTTTTCTTTATTATGTAACTATCTAATTGCATGTTAAAATTAAATTTATATTTACCATATTCATTCATTATAGCAAGAGAAATTGTGATTTTTTCAGATGGGGTATTTTAATGGATACTATGTTAGTTTTAGATATTCACTATAAGATCTTACTATTTAGATATGAAGTCAATTACATTTTAGAACAACCTACATATGATGTTAAACAAAAAATATTTTATATTACAAATAGGGGCTTTAAAGGCTTGAAGCTCTAAAGGTAAATCTTAAGAGTTTTTATAGCTCTAAGGGCTTACACAGAGGGCCATTATTTTTGGAAACTTTCGTGCAATCCGATGGGTTTGCTTTGGATTGTAGGGTTTTCTAGTTTGGCTAAAGGAACTCCAGCAACAGGCTATCTTTGTTGCTGGATGGAAGGCCATACCAGTTTTGTGGTTGGGGGTTTGGGCATAGACTGTTTAGGAGGTTGTTGGTTTTAGGTATTTCTTGGTGAAGGGCTCTAAAATTCTGCATCCTCTCTAAGATAGGAGGGGGTTTTAATGTGCTATTTTATTGTGCAGTTTAGTTGATGTTTGTGTTAAGGATTCTGCTAGGCATTAACTCTTCTTAAAGTAGGATGGTAAAGTGTTAAATTTTTAGTGCCCGTAGAGATTTTAAAGATTATGATTTCTTCCTTTAAACTCTACATTTCGTTTTCAGTTTCTAAATGGCTGAGGACTTTTTGGTTGGCTCTAACGCGGATTTGCTGGTTTCATGGAATTTCTTGTGCAGATCTTCTAGATGGTTTTTATGCTATGGATTTTGTTAGCCAGTATTTCTAGTATTGTATTCTTAAACCGGCTATTCTTATGAGGGGTTCTCCTGTTATGTGCTTTTTTGGATGGATTTGTTGATTGTGATGACATGATTCCTTGTTCTTCTTTCCTGTTAGGTGGAAAATGCTTCGGTTTGGGCTATTTTATTTATAAATTTATTTTTAACCGATAGCATTTTTGTTATTCTGCTATTTTTCTCCTGTGCTTTAGATTCCTGAGCACACAATGGTTTGACCATGGGATAATCTCTTGTATTTGCTTGATAAAAATCTGCAGCTTATTTGCTAAGAGGTTGTTTTATTGGATTTTAGGGTTTGATTCGTGAAATCTAGCTCAATCGTTTTTGATATTTTATTTCTAGATCGAAGGTTTGAGGGTGTATTTCAAAACCCTACTTGTAATATGTTCGGGACCTTTTAAAACCTCTTTTACTGTCAATCAATATATATATATATATATATATATATATATATATATATATATATATATATATATATATATATTTATTTTAAACAACTTAATTTTAACAATTTATTTTTATTTTTTTGGTTTGTATTTTTATGCAATGATTGTCATACACTTGTGAATAACACCAATAATTTAATTGTAAACCCAAAGTCAAACTACTTTTTAATTTTAAAAATAAAACCATAACATAAGATTGAAAATGGAAGATTTATATTTAGCATTACTCCTTGTGCAACTCTAATTTAAAATCTAAATAGGATATTGACAAAGTATGTTCAGGTGCTTTCAACATACAGCTAGAATATATTCACTTTAATTCAAATAAATTTGTTCAACAAAAGAAAAAATAAAAATCTACTTAATGTATTTCATCTTTGTAATTGCTTTGGAAAACCCTTTACTTTTTATAATGTATTTTCATGGAGAATATTGATGATGTTAACTTTCTAATTAGGGTTTGATGGATGTGTAAACCTGCTTTGGATTTCTACATATTCTTTGATAATAAAATTGTCCTTTCTTTCTGCAGGCTGCAAGGAAAATGGGTTCCTGGAATGATTGTTTGATTTCTCTCATGTCCTATGCTTTTAATTCGATGAGTTCCAATAGCATACAAGAGGCCTTTTATCACAATTATCAACCCACGCTCGAGTGGCAAGGAGAGGGGTCTTCTCAGAAGGTCAGAAGTAAGCAGATTTTGTATAGTATTATTATTTTTAATTCTCAGTTATAATATATAACAAATACATTGTGTATGATTGATGTTTGAGTCACATGCAGATTGATGATGAAATTTTGATGAGGTTTATGGTTGAATGGAGAAGAGACAGATTGCCACACCCACTTTGGATTGTAAGAAGCTTGGGTAGATTGTCATCTCCAGTAAGAACAATGATGCCGGTACCAATTGATGTACTGTTGTGAACGTGGAGCCAGATGAAACTGACGACACCGAAGAGAGTAAAGTTCAGGTTCGTAGATGTACATTCAATAGGAAAAGTGTTGTGAATGTGGAGATAGATGTCATTGGCGAGGATAAAGAGTTTGAGATTCCCATTCAAATATGTACGATGGATCACAAGAATGTTGTGAATGTTGAAATTGTTTGAAGCGAGGAGTACAGTGAGATTGAGATGCAAGTTCACAGATGTAACAAGGATAAGAAAAATGTTGTAAATATTATGAATGTGAAGATTGACGATGCCAGCAATGAGGATAAAGAGATCAAGATTCCTGATTGTGGATGTGCCCAAGATGCGAAGTATGTTATGAATGGGGAGAATTCTGCTAGCAAAGAGGACCCTGAGATTGAGATTCAGGCTCATGAATGTGTTCAAAATGAGAAATTCTTTGTCAACGTAGAGATTGATACCATGGAAAAGGATACAAATATTGGAATTGGAGGTGATGGAAGTAGCCAGGATGAGAAGACGGGCACTGATCTTGTTGATATTAAGCTTAAATATTCTAATGATGATGGCCAACAAGATGCAGAGGTTGATGTCGGTATGGAAGAAAACAATATTGATGGATACCAACGAGAGCCATATTCTAACAAGCAGAGTGAATTTGACAATTTTAATGATGCTAAAGTCAATAGCAAGGATAGGACATTTGAGTTAGGCAGCAATATGGATGGTAAGGATACTAAGAGCACAGTGAATGGTATGGTTGATGAGAATATTGATTATACTGAAGGTAATAGCTGTATTGAGATGCACCTGTTTACAATGGATGTTCAGAGTGCTGTGCCCACAGAGGATAGTGATGATTCGGAAGCTTGGGTGGTGCTTGATAATGATAGCGATGGTTTTACCTCTATCTAATGAGGCTGGATAATAATGATAACAAATATAACTTAGTATTGAATTTTTTAAAATAACTTACTCTCATTCGATGTTTATTGATGCAATCTTTTCTATCAAATTCTTTTTGGGAATAAGATAGAGGATTGGCATCAAGTTTATAATTAAGTTATAATATTCATAAATTATGTTATTGTAGACCTCGATGAATATTATTTTAGATTTGATCAAATTGCAAATGCAAGGACTTTTTCATGTGATTTATGATACATGAAAATAGAAATTTTATTATTTTTGAAGAAAATATTGATTATGGTTGATTATTTTTTGGCTAGATATTAAGGGGTTGTACTCAATTTCTCCACCCTTGAAAAATTATAACTCTCTGAGCTTGAGATTTTACAAATATATACACTTCTCATCTCAATTGAGATGATATAGTTAGAAATATATATAAATTGTTTGAATTCTTGATTTTCATTTTTTGAATCTTTCAAATTTTCTATATGAATACAAATATTCTAGAATTAAGCATCCTTCTTAATATTTTTCTATAGAAGCTTTCACAATACAAAAATTTACCTCTACTATATATGCAATGCATCTTAGTAGAATAATATTTTCAAAACATCGCACTATCATAGTCCACTTTACCATATCTAGATTACTAGTTTCCTTCACAAGTGCAACCAAAAAAATTATAATAAATAGTTTTTATGAAAATGCATTATTATTATAAAATAAAACATATATTAGTAATGGAAAACATTCAAGTAAATATTAATCATTAATAGATTCACCTCTACTATATATGCATATATTATAAGAATATTAAAATTATTAGGATTAATGTTATGCTGTAACTTGTTCTTTTCCTCTAAATCTTAGGTATTGATATCCATAAAATGATGGAAAATATTTATAACCATTATTATGTCGAGAGGCATTCCTACAATGGTAGACAGGGAGTGGGAGGCAAAGAGGTCATACATGTCACGCCGTAAACATTTTTTTTTTTATTAAAAAAACCGACATTAACAAAAACATTTAAAATATTTAAACTAGTGTAGATATTTATGTCGAGAAGCGTTCCTACAATGGCATACAGGGGGTGGGAGGTAAAGAGGTCATACATGTCACACCGTAAACAATTTTTTTATTAAAAAAGTTGACATTAACAAAAATATTTAAACTAGCTTAGATATAAAGGATATATATCTAAAAACGTCCAGAGACATCAATCCCGAGGTGCCTATCTTGGAGAGGCACATCGAGATTCATAACTCTCGGTATTTTTAGATATATATCCTTTATATCTAAGCTAGTTTATTTTCTTAGGCAAATAAGTGTGTAACCATTTGTATCTTAAGATCTTTTTAGTTTAGTTAGATATAGGTTTATTTGAGAAGCCTTGGTCCTTATGGAAATTTAAACTTGATGGGTTGAGTTTCAAACTCTATATTTGGATTATAAGGGATCTTGAAATCAAACACTTAAGTTGGTTGTGGAGTCCTAATAATAACCATGAGGTTGAACATTGAGAATAAAGGATGCTTAATAATCACCCAAACACTATTGAGGTGTAGGTAGGCACACAATAGTATCGAAAGTAATTGCTGACTAACAAAATAGATCGATTAAATTGACTAGGTTAAGTATGGTAACGAGGGGTGGTATGACACACCTTCTCTAGGTTACTTCTAGAATAGTATTGTGATAAGATCCCATGTATATTTGACCATTGATTAAACCTCGTTGTATGGTATGGAACATACAAACGTGGGTTAAAAAAACATGTGAGATGAATACCAAGGCCAATGTATTGGCATGACTCTAGTTGACTCTGAGAAGATGGTAATCATCTATATATTGGGTATAAGCACACTATTTTCCTTTTATTAGGTATAGGAACATGTACGAAGTTTAGTCGAAGGTTCAAAATAATAAGGGATAGGCCCTAGAGGATAAAACACATTCACCCTATAGGTGTATGGGCCCTAAAGGATAACACATATCCTGGATTACCCCTCATGCAAGGAAATGAGAATATTAAATGAGATAAGTCAATTCCACTAATAGGGCCTTTACGGTATTTGGTCGATCTCATCCATTTAGATTACTAGTTTGTAGTATTTATGAACCCAAAAGTGGTGTAATATTCCTATATTAAGATTAATTTTATGCTAGTGATTATTTGGGTGAAGAAAGCTTGCTATGATCATGAAGGAAACTTATGAGTGAATGGTTGTATTTAAATAAATAATAAAAAATAATAATTGTAGTCTTTGGTTTATAACTCTTAAAGTGGTACAACCAAGTGAGTCGATTTGGGTTGTTACATCTATAAAGTGTGCACCATGGCTATCTGTTTTGAAAGCATGATATTATTCATCTCAACACCTTGCAGTATGGCTATCATGCATAAGATTATTGAACCTCCTCATTGAAATATACCAGCTTCCAGGTCCTTTCTACATAATCATCAAGTAGCCTTCTTAGGTTCAAAACCTCCAAAATCTAATCCCTTTGACCATCTTCCATAAGATTCTCTCTTTGATCTTTTTATTTGATGATTTTGAGATGCTTTATGGGTAAATATTCAAGGGAAGGCTCAGGACTAGCAAATGCTCGTTTGATGGTCTTGGTGGTTATTTGGAACAAAGGTTGTAAATCTTACTCACTGATCATATTCATACTAGCATCATAGAACTTTGAAATAACATCCACCAGCTCAGAACATGGGTACACATAAATTGGCAAAAACATGGTCAACTGTGTGTTCCATGAAGCGGCCCCTATAGCATTTTTGTTAATTCCATTTGATTTCTGCTCTACTTCCATCCATGATAGCGTTACTTTGGCCTTGCGGGTAACATGTGTGTCTTCAATCTCCTCAAATGAGTCCTCCAATATATTCTTTGGTGTGGTATTTGTCATATTACATGGCTTATTACTCTCTCCTCAGAACTACTAAATCAAAGCACTTGAAGCTCTTTTGCTTATGGCCACATAGACTTCACTAGTTTTGATAAGGTATATGACATTCAAATTTACATATATCCCAAACTGCTCAGGATATTGGGATGATTATTTCATTGCTAGGTCTATTTTCCCATCCCCTAATAAAAAACTAACTTAGAGCATAAAAATAAAATATTACAAATTTTGGATGATGTAAGATTACTCTTACACCGTTGGATGCTCCTGCATCTGACACCCAAGGTAAATTGAGAAGTGACCTTCACTTATCTGGTGTTGGAGGAAAACCCAGGCGATCAACCTATGTCTTTGATAACCAAGATGAATCTTTAATAGGCTTGCCCTTACACTTAACCAAATATTCTTTGTACTGCCTATTTATAGTACTTTTTTTGATGCATGTATCAAGGATTTCTTCTCTCTTCCTTCTCTAGAGTAGATGTAGGAATATCCAAAAATTTTATTACTGGTCCATCATCATTTTTCCCTTCATGATATTCTACCAAATCATAAATGTTGAACACAGGTGATATATTAAGTCTACTTGGTAGTTCTACTTCATATGCATTTCTTGAATCCCATTTCTTTATGATCCTACATGGTCCAAACTACTTCATTTTTAGCTTGTTATAGGTTTTAGCAAAAAACTTTCTTTTCTCATGTGGACCATAACTTCATCTCCCACTTGGAATTCCTTAAACTACCACTTTTTTTATGCCCTTGTCCTATACTGAGTGTTCATATTAGTAATATGCTTCTTAACTTCTTCATGCAAGCTCTTCAGGTGCTCTACAAAGTCCTCAACCTTAGCACTGCTCTTTTCCCCTCTGTCCATATTACTCAACTTAGAATCATTTCTTGGGCTGCTCCCATATAAAATCTAAAATAGGGATTTATTAGTATTCATATTGACAAAATTTTTGTAAGCATATTCTACCTATGGTAAAACAAAATCCCATCCCTTAGACTTATCTCCTACCAAGCATCTCATCAGGTTACCCAAACTCCTATTCACCACCTCTGTTTTTCCATAAGTCTGTGGGTGGTATGCAAAACTGAATTTCAAATATTTATTCAACTTCTTCCATAAGGTCCTCTAGAAATACCCAATAAATTTTGTATCTTTGTCGAAAATGATGCTCTTTGGTAGACCATGTAGTTGTATCACCTCTTTGAAAAATAACCCTACAACATGAATTGCATCATTAGTTTTCTGGCAGGGAATAAAATGTGCCATATTTGAAAACCTGTCAACCACCACAAATATGGAGTCATTCCCTCTCTATGTCCTTGGTAGGCCTATAATAAAATCTATGTTGATGTCTTTCTATGGTTTCTCTAGTACAGGTAATGGCTGATATAATCTAGTGTTCTACCTCACACCCTTGGACCTCTGGCATACTCTACAACTTTGTACAAATATCTTCACATATTGTTGTAATTGTGGCCAATAGTAGTTCTCACTAATGAGGGCAATGGTCTTATCTCGACCAAAGTGTCCAACCAACCCTCCACTATGCTTCTCCTTGATTAGACTCTATCTCATTGAACTATTTGCAATGCACAACTGGTTTCCCTTAAACAAAATTTCATATTGGATTAGAAAATCCAACTATTTACTTCTATCCAAAGTAACTGGTGCCATGCAAGCTTTCCAAGCCTCTACAACATCCGAGTCTTCAGGGTATAAACTTTTAAGTTCAAACCCTACAACCTCCACCTTCATTTTTGTTAGCAACTTCTACCTTCTACTTAAGGCATTTGTGAAGAACACAAGCTTATACTAAGAGGGGGGGTGAACAGTATAAGACCTCTTTTTACTTTTTCCTTTATACTGCAAAATAGTAAAGCAATATACCCAAAGCAATATCAAAACAATGCACAATATCATCCACAAAGTGACACCAATTTTAACGTGGTTCACCCAGAATTCCTGGGCTACATCCACAAAACTTTTCTCTAAAAGTTATCTCAAAGTTCTTTGGGAAATCTTCCCAATTACAATGTTTATGAGCCTCGGCCCAAAGGAGATACCTTCCCCCAATCTGAATTTATGAGCCTCTGCTCAAAGGAGATACCTTCCCCCAATCTAAATTTATGAGCCTCTGCTCAAAGGAGATACCTTCCCCTCTACTCTAGAAATGATCCCTCGGAAGATCAATCGCCTCTACCTCTTGCCAGCACGTGGAACTCCTTTCCATCGAAGACCTCCTATCCTCAATGCTTAGCCTAAGAGACCTCTACCTTCTATGATCACGTCCACAGTAGCTTAGCAACCTATACCAAAAATAGTTAGTCGGTCTAGTACAAGTATTCCTCTGTCTGTCAGATCTGTCCAACTCTTGAAAAAATCAATCCTCTGCACACAAGCCTTCTCAAAGACTTGCCAAAACTGTCCTCAGGTTCTTATCAAGGAACCAATGCACCTCTGTCCTCAAGTTCTCTGATAGAACTATCAAAAACTCAGCTCACAAGTCCTCTTCTAGGACCTGTCCAAATCTGCTCACAAGTCCCCACCGAAACCTGTCCAAAACCTCAGCAAGCTCACCAAGAAAAACTTGCTTAGCATGAACCCACAAAGAGAATTTTTAGAGACCCAATGTGATTCATAAACCTCATAGAAGCATAAAGAGAATTTTTAGAGACTCAATATGATTCATAAAACTCATAGAAGCATAAAGAGAATTGTTAGAGACTCAATATGTTCTATACTTAACTCCCAATCTCAATCTCAAGTCTCATAGAAACATAAAGAGAATTGTTAGAGACCCAATATGTTCTATACTTAACTCCCAATATCAATCTCAACTCAATCTCAATCTCAAAAGAATAAGATAGATGTAGTATGCTTTTCTCAAGAATATGAAACACAACCCAACAATTGCCAACCATGCAATGTCTCATATAACAATGATACTCATATTATTTTTACCAACAATTAGGGTTTCAACAACAATGCTCATAAAACAAGGTTTAGTCAACCAACACCATTCAACTCAACATCAACCTTGAAGCATTCAACCAATCATCACAAGAAAAGGAAACAAGTAGAAATCCTTTTCCCTCCAAGGATATTTGAACAAAACAGACCACCAACACAATATCACCAAATGCAAAGAATAACTTGCTCAAATCAACTCAATGGAGTAAGCCCAATATCATGTATCAAGTAAAGCACTAACTTGATCAAAACAACCTCTATGGAAGCAACTCAACCATCAATATCAAAACAACCAACTAAGGGTTTCATCATCTCAATATAAGTAGCAAGACTTATTAACATAAACCCTAGTGCAAAAAATGCTTCCTCTTCCTCAACCAGAATTATGCATTCATCCAAAAACTCATCAATAATTTTAATGCATAAACAATCTTCAATATCTAGAAAATAGGATTTACACCAAAAATACCTAGTAGACAACCTTTTCACTCCAAACTCAATTTCAGAAAATATACCATCAACAATATACATGGAAGAAGTTGCCCATACCTTTACTTTGATGAAGAAGGAGAACTCAAAATCTGTCACAACACTAAATCTCAATTTGCCACCAATTAGAGTTATCAACTATACAACAATATACAATAATAAAGATCCAAATTAACACCTTATTTCTCCAACTTAATAAAAACCACCAGAAGTATAATATACATACAAAGTAAAACCTCATTACACCTTATTACTCCACATAAACATTAAGCATCAATAAAACAATGTCAAAGCAAATATGATACCTTAACCTTATACCTCCAGCACATTCATAGCCACTATCCTTTGCACACCGTGACCAAAAGAAAATTACCAATGAAGAGAATCAAACTCGGCACCTCTGCCTTCTAGCGCCTTCTCTTCAACGCCACCATCATTGGGTCACAAGTGCCCAATGAAGAAATACAGTGTTGCCCTATATTTTATCTTCCTTTGATGCCAAGAATCTGGAAAACATAAATGTCTTCCTCAAGCCACATGCAAACTGGTGAGCGCTGTCCAAAACGTAACTTACTGGGCAACAGAAATAATCATCCACATAGTGTGAACAAAAAACACAATTCGAGTGCAGATCCAACAATTGTAGGTGAAGCACAATCTGTCGGATGTCAAAGCATGAACTGAAAATGTAATTCGAGTGCAGTCCCAACAATTGTAGGTGAAGCGCAATTTGTCGGATGTCAAAGCGCAAACTGAAAATGCGAGAAATTACTTGGGTAACTCAATATCGATAATCAACTCTCAATGAAATACAATGCTTTCTCGAAGATCACAAAGCTACGATTTTCATTACTCGGAGTTACAACAACTTTAGAAAATCATCCCCACTTATATAGCCATTTCTCCTTAACTGTTTGACGTTGGCGCTCCTCCAACGATGGCAACACATCGGTGAAAGAAATATTTTTTCTCCTTCGCTTAAGGGTTGAAATACCCTTTAATAATAATTAAAATAATAATAATTATTATTTTATTAATAATAAATTAAACTTAGACCCTTGTCAAAGGTTTGAGTTAATTTAATTATTAATAATAAACATGGACCTTCAAGGTTTTTCAAGAAGTAAAAACCTTTGCATTAAGTTAAGCTTGGTTTTAATAAAAACCCTTAATGAGTCCAAGTGGTTTGAAGAAAAACCTTTAACCTTGTCACCATGGTTTTAATAAAAACCCTTTAACATTATGAAGCTTGTCAAGATATTTTTGACATCACACTCTTTTTGATATCAACACAAAAATGCCTTTTGACATCAATGACAACTTATACACTTGAGCAAAGGCAATGTACCCAAAGTACCCAAAATTGCCAACAATCTCCCCCTTTGTCATTGATGGCAAACCTTTACTAAAAACACTTCTCAAGAGCCAAAACTGAAACCAACTGTGCTAACAACTGACCAACTATGCCCACAACTGAGAATCTTCCTTTGAAGTTTTGCTCCCCCTGACTTGAAGCTTTCCTCTTCACTTTGAAGCTCTCCCCCTTACTCATATCTCTCCCCCTTTGTCATCAATGGCAAAGGGCCACCTTTGGGGCTTGGGACTAAGAAGGAGCCTCTTAGCTTAGTCCCTCCCCCACCTCCTGATGAGGTGATTAATTCGGGGTGGGAGTAAAACTCCCATTAGGCACTGATCATCATCAGCATCTATAACTTCCTTGTCGGGCCTTCTCTTGAACTCTTTGTTCATATTACTGTTCTTGTCACTGTTCTTGTTCTTGTTCTCATCCTTGTTCTTATCCATGCCTTGATCCTTGGACCTGATCATGCCATTGTTCCTATTCCTGTATTTCGGAATTTCAGCTCTACACTATCTAGTTGTGTGACCTTCATTGTTGCACTTATAACAAGTAACAATGTTATTTCTTTTAGGCATACCTGTTCTTTGAATCCACCAGTTCTGACCAAACCTGTTCTGACCAAACCTATTCTGACCAAACCTGTTCTAACCAAATTTGTTCTGGCCAAACCTGTTCTAACCAAACCTATTCTGACCAAACCTATTCTGATCAAACCTGTTCCTGTTATTTGCCTTGCAATAAACTACCTTGTGCCCAAACTGTTGACAAGAGTAGCAATACCCTTGAAAGTAACTAGCACTTTTGAAACTGTCATTTACCTTCTTCACTTGAGCCATGCAATGTGAAGCTATGTGACCAAACCTATGACAAGAAAAACATCTGCCTTGAAACTTTCCTTTATTTGACATCTTAGGCTCTGAAAACTTCTTCTTCTCATTCTGAATTATGTTTTCTGTTTCTGTGCATCTATCATTCAAGGACTCATGATCTGAAATACTTTCCTTATCAGAACTCTCTTCCTTTTGGAGTCTCTTACTAGACTCTCCAACTTGTTCCTTGTGAGGCTTAACAAAACCAAGGCCTATTTTATTTGTTGTCTTTCTTTGACCTTTGATGAGTGACTTAACCTTTTTGGAGCTATCTTGAAACCTGTGAAGCTTATCCTTGTACTCTTTTGTTTCCTCTTTCAAAGAAGCCATTTTATGTTCTAACTCACTATACTCAAGAACCTTAGATTCTAACTCATCCTTGAGTTCTTGTGTCTTAGCTATAGAGAAGTCAAGACTTTCTATAAGATCATCTCTCTCCATACAACATTCATCTAACTTATCCTTGAGTCTAGCATTCTTCTTTCTTTCCTTTTTCAAAGCACTAAGAGCACTAGTAAGTTCACCTTTAAGATCTACTTCTCCTTCCTCTATATGTTTTATTTTTGAATCATCAAAGCCTTTTTCAAATTTCTTATCACTAGAGGTGCTACCCTTTTCAAAAACCATACATGCATCTTCCTTATAGTTTTCTGAAGCATCTTCATACATACTAGAAACCAAATCATTATTTGTACAATCATCCTCAAGGTGACCAAAGTTTCCACATCTAAAACATTTCATGATAATGAATCTATGTTTCGGTTCTTCCTCTTTTTCTAATATGAACAACATCTCATTTTCATTATCACTTGAAGAACTTTCACTATCACTACTAGAACACTTACTTGCTTTGTCTAGGTAGAAACTCTTCTTGTGCTTGTGAGAATACCTCTTTCCTTGATTGCTATGCTCATCTTTGTTTTTCTTGTGATGCTTGTGCTTTTCAAAATCCTTGCTCTTAGAATCCTGTTTATCTTCATCACTTTCATTCTTGGGAACAGTACAGTCAGTAGCATAATGACCAAACTTTCCACAATTGAAAAATCTTACATTTTTCATACTTTTGTGCTTTCTAGAGAACTTGCATTTCTTGCTGTAATATGCCTCTTCATCACTAGAAGACTCATCACTATCTTGAAGCCGTTTACCTTTGGATTTCTTGGTAGCCTTGAAAGTTGCCTCTTTCTTGACATCAACCTTCACTTGAGTTCTCAACTCAAATGCTGCAAGTATACTATGGAGCTCATCCTTTTTCAACTTATCCAAATCTTTAGCTTCCTCAATAGCAGAAATATTTTCACTAAATCTATTAGGAAGAGATCTTAAAATCTTATCACAAACATCATTTTCAGCAAGCTCAAGACCTAAGTCTTTCATGGAGTTAACAACCTCATCCATACGAAGCATGTAGTCACTAATATTTTCATCATCATTCATTTGGAGTTGTTCAAACATACCTTTGAAGTGTCTCAACTTGGCCTTTCCGACATTTGTATCACCTGTATGAACCACCTTCAACTGATTCCACATTTCACTAGTCGTCTTGCGGTGAATCACTTTGGTGAGATATGCTTTCGTAAGCCTTTTAGGATTGCATTCATTGCTTTTGAATTGCTGTGATGTAGGAGCCTTTCTTCTTTAGTATTAGGACCATGTTCAAGAATAGTGTACTCATCTTCAATCACTTCCCAAACCTCATTCCCAAGTGCCATTAGATGAACCTTCATCCTTGCACTCCAAAGACCAAAATCTAACCCATCAAGAATAGGTGCTGCATTGCCACTTGAATGATCCATTGTGTTATTTACTAGCTTTTCCTTCAAGCTGTTAAACTTTCCGAAGGCACCCGCTCTGATACCAATTGAAGAACACAAGCTTATACTGAGAGGGGGGTGAACAGTATAAGACCTCTTTTTACTTTTCCTTTATACTTTAAAACAGTAAAGCAATATACCCAAAGCAATATCAAAACAATGCATAATATCATCCACAAAGTGACACCAATTTTAACGTGGTTCACCCAAAAAGTCTGGGCTATGTCCACAAAACTTTTCTCTAAAAGTTATCTCAAAGTTCTTTAGGAAACCTTCCCAATTACAATGTTTATGAGCCTCGGCCCAAAGGAGATACCTTCCCCCAATATGAATTTATGAGCCTTTACTCAAAGGAGATACCTTCCCCCAATCTAAATTTATGAGCCTCTACTCAAAGGAGATACCTTCCCCTATGCTCTGGAAATGATCCCTTAGAAGATCAACTACCTCTACCTCTTGCCAGCATGTGGAACTCCTTTCCACCGAAGACCTCCTATCCTCAATGCTTAGCCTAAGAGACCTATGCCTTCTATGATCACGTCCACAACAACTCAACAACCTGTACCAAACATAGTCAGTCAGTCTAGTACAAGTCTTCCTCTGTCTATCAGATCTATCCAACTCTCGAACAAATCAATCCTCTACACACAAGCCTTCTCAAAAACTTGCCAAAATTGTCCTCAGGTTCTTCTCAAGGAACCAATGCACCTCTGTCCTCAAGTTCTCTGATAGAACTATCAAAAACTCAGCTCACAAGTCCTCTACTAGGACCTGTCCAAATCTGCTCACAAGTCCCCACCGAAACCTGTCCAAAACCTGCTCACAAGTCCCCAACGAAACCTGTCCAAAACCTCAGCAAGCTCACCAAGAAAAAATTGCTTAGCATGAACCCACAAAGAGAATTGTTAGAGACCCAATGTGATTCATAAACCTCATAGAAGCATAAAGAGAATTGTTAGAGACTCAATATGATTCATAAACCTCATAGAAGCATAAAGAGAATTGTTAGAGACTCAATATGTTCTATACTTAACTCCCAATCTCAATCTCAAGTCTCATAGAAACATAAAGAGAATTGTTAGAGACCCAATATGTTCTATACTTAACTCCCAATATCAATCTCAACTCAATCTCAATCTCAAAAGAATAAGATAGATGTAGTATGCTTTTCTCAAGAATATGAAACACAACCCAACAATTGCCAACAATGCAATGTATCATATAACAATGATACTCATATTATTTTTACCAACAATTAGGGTTTCAAAAACAATGCTCATCAAACAAGGTTTAGTCAACCAACACCATTCAAATCAACATCAACCTTGAAGCATTCAACCAATCATCACAAGAAAAGGAAACAAGTAGAAATCCTTTTCCCTCCAAGGATATTTGAACAAAATAGCCACCAACACAATATCACCAAATGCAAAGAATAACTTGCTCAAATCAACTCAATGGAGTAAGCCCAATATCATGTATCAAGTAAAGCACTAACTTGATCAAAACAACCTCTATGGAAGCAACTCAACCATCAATATCAAAACAACCAACTAAGGGTTTCATCATCTCAATGCAAGTAGCAAGACTCACTAACATAAACCCTAGTGCAAAAAATGCTTCCTCTTCCTCAACCAGAATTATGCATTCACCCAAAAACTCATCAATGATTTTAATGCATAAACAATCTTCAATATCCAGAAAATAGGATTTACACCAAAAATACCTAGTAGACAACCTTTTCACTCCAAACTCAATTTCAGAAAATATACCATCAACAATATACATGGAAGAAGTTTCCCATACCTTTACTTTGATGAAGAAGGAGAACTCAAAATCTATCACAACACTAACTCTCAATTTGCCACCAATTAGAGTTAGCAACGACACAACAATATACAATAATAAAGATCCAAATTAACACCTTATTTCTCCAACTTAATAAAAACCACTAGAAGTATAATATACATACAAAGTAAAACCTATTTACACCTTATTACTCCACATAAACATTAAGCATCAATAAAACAATGTCAAAGAAAATATGATACCTTAACCTTATACCTCTAGCGCATTCACAGCCACTATCCTTTGCACACTGCGACCAAAAGAAAAGTACCAATGAAGAGAATCGAACTCGGCACCTCTGCCTTCTAGCGCCTTTGCTTCAACACCACCGCCGTTGGGTCACAAGTGCCCAATGAAGAAATACAGTGTTGCCCTATATTTTATCTTCCTTTGATGCCAAGAATCTAGAAAATGTAAATGTCTTCCTCAAGCCACATGCAAACTGGTGAGCGCTATCCAAAACGTAACTTACTGGGCAACAAAAATAATCATCCACATAGTGTGAATAGAAAACACAATTCGAGTGCAGATCCAACAATTGTAGGTGAAGCGCAATATGTCGGATGTCAAAGCACAAACTGAAAACGTAATTCGAGTGCAGTCCCAAGAATTGTAGGTGAAGCACAATCTGTCGGATGTCAAAGCGCAAACTGAAAACACAAGAAATTACTTGGGTAACTCAATATCGATAATCAACTCTCAATGAAATACAATGCTTTCTCAAAGATCACAGAGCTACGATTTTCATTACTCGGAGTTACAACAACTTTAGAAAATCATCCCCACTTATATAGCCATTTCTCCTTAACTGTTTGACGTCGGCGCTCCTCCAACGATGGCAACACATCGGCAAAAGAAATATTTTTTCTCCGTCACTTAAGGGTTGAAAGACCCTTTAATAATAATTAAAATAATAATAATTAAAATAATAATAATTATTATTTTATTAATAATAAATTAAACTTAGACCCTTGTCAAAGGTTTGAGTTAATTTAATTATTAATAATAAACATGGACCTTCAAGGTTTTTCAAGAAGTAAAAACCTTTGCATTAAGTTAAGCTTGGTTTTAATAAAAACCCTTTAACATTATGAATCTTCTCAAGATATTTTTGACATCACACTCTTTTTGATATCAACACAAAAATGCCTTTTGACATCAATGACAACTTATACACTTGAGCAAAGGCAATGTACCCAAAGTACCCAAAATTGCCAACAATTTGCAACTCTGCTTGACTTTCCATTCCTATGTTTCAATACAAAGGTACAACTCTATAAAAACTCAACCCATTTTAAGTGCATTTGATTTATCTTCCCTTGGCTATTAATATACTGTAAGGCCTGATGATCAGTATATAGAACAAACTCTTTTGGCAACAAATACTGTCTCCATTTCTTCAAAGCCTGAACTATAGCATAAAACTCCTGATCATAGATAGAATACCTTTTTCTAGCCTCATGAAGCTTCTCACTAAAATAAGTAATAGGTTTACCTTCTTGACTCAATACATCTCCTATGGCACTACCACTAGCATCACAATCTACCTGAAATATCTTATTAAAATCTGGAAGTGCCAAAACATGTTGCTTTGTGAATTTCTTCTTCAGCATATCAAAACTCCTATATTCTCCTATAGTCTACTTAAACTCCTTATCCCATTTCATTGTCTCCATTAGGGGTGCACAAATACTGCTAAAATTCCTAATAATTTTTTTGTAAAAATTGGTTAGACCATGGAATGATCTTACCTCTGTAATGCTCCTTGGAGTAGACCACTCAATCATAGCCCTAACCTTTTCTAGGTCTATTTTGAGACCTTCATCTAAGATGGCAAATCCTAGATACACCAAATCCTTCACAAAACTACACTTCTTCAAATTAATCAGCAACTGCTCCTCCCTCAACTTCTCAAGAACTTGTCGAATATGCAGTAGGTGCTCGCCCAAAGTCTTGCTAAAAATTAAAATGTCATCCAAATAGACAATGACAAATTTTCCCAAAAACTCCTTCAATACCTCATTCATAAGTCGTATGAATGTGCTTGGTGCATTGGTTAGCCCAAATGACATGACCAACCACTCGTATAAACCCTCTCTTGTCTTAAAGGCTGTTTTTCGCTCATCCCATTCTCTGATATAAATCTGATGGTACCCACTCTTCAGGTCAATATTTTTGAAATACTTGGCTGCACTCAAACAGTCCATAATGTCATTCATCCTTGGCAATGGAAATTTGTATTTGATGGTGATCTTGTTTATAGCTCAGGAGTCCATACACATTCTCCACTCTCCATTTTTATTTTGTGGTAGTGCTGCAGGTACTACACATGGACTCAAGCTCTCTTAAATCAGTCCTTTTTTCAATAACTCATGGACTTGTCTATTTAGCTCCTCCCATGGGATGCTTTATTGGATAAACTACCTCTTGGTACTAAATATATGTGGTGACTAATCTTCCTCACTGGTGGTAAACCCTCAAGCACATTATCTGATATAATATTTAGGAATTCTTCTAATAGACCTGAGACTTCTACTGGGATATCTTTAAATTTTTCTTCCCTAACTCTAGGAATTAACACATAACACATATGCTCATACTTCAAACCATCCAAAAACATTCCACCTTTAATTAAAATAGATTTTGGTACTACTACATCTCTTTTTGTCCATCTCCTTTAGGGGATTCAGCTTGTGGTGCACTCCATCCTTTTTCAGGGAGAAAGTGTTGGCATACCCATCATGTATTTCACACTGGTCAAACTACCATGGCCTTCCCAATAGTAAATGACAAGCATCCATAGAAAATATTTCACACAGGACCTCATCATGGTAATACCCAATATAGAACTTTACCAAATTTTGTTCACTAACCAAAGCCCTATGGTCCTTTTACAACCAAGCAACCCGATATGGATGCGTGTGTCTCCTTCTCTCTAACTGTAACTTGGTAACCATTCCTTCCTAAACAAGGTTATCAGTTCTACCATTATCAATTATAACATTACACACCTTACCTACACATTTACACCTTGTGTGAAATAGACTCTTCCTATGATTTGGATTCTTCTCCTCATTCAACAAGGCTCTCCTTATGACAAGAACTTCTCCTCTTTCTACTTGTTCAGAGTGCTCAAATCCAACACTTTCATTCTACAACAACAACTCGCAATTACCTTCAGATCTCTCATTTTTCTCCTTGGTGTTGTGGGTACTCGTATACATGATGTCCTTCTTCTCCATATTGGAAGCAGGTTCCACAAAATCCTCCTCTTCTAGACTCTCGTCCATACCTCCCTCTTCCTATTTGGTAGCTATTATTCTGCTCATGAGGACAATAAGCATTCTCCCCCTTTTGGTCCTAATTGTTTCTTGCTTCTCCAATCTACTTTCGGTCCATAGTTTGTCCTCCATTTGTTCTCCCACTAGTTTTGCCACCACCACCTCTTCCTCTTTGCTTGCTCTCAAATATTTTGTTTAGCTTCTCTTCTACCTTCAAGGAAAAATGGTAAGCATCTTCTATGGTGGACATCCTGACCAGGCTCAACTCCTATTGAATACTTGCTCTCAACCCATTTATGTAATGGGCTACTTTCTCCTTGTTGGCCTCAGAATGGCATGTCCTAATTAAAATTTTATAGAACTCCTCTATGTATTCCTTGATATACTTGCTTGACTATCTCAAACCCTGCATTTTATTGAGTAGATCCAACTCGTAATCAACTAGAATAAACTATCTCTTCAACTTCTCTGCCATCCACTCTCACCTTTTTATTCTTTATTTCCCTCTTTTGTTTCTATCTAATTGTACTCCCTTCCACAAAATACTAGCATGACCCTTCAGCTTGGTCTTAGCAAACTTGACCCTCTCAAGATATTCAACCTCCTCATACTCAAAGTATTCTTCCATGTCATTAATCCAGTCGATCAACTCTTCTGGATTAAGATTTTCAAAATATGTAGAAACCTCCATCTTCGGTCTCTTCCCAATTTGTGATATAGATCTATATAACCTGGCTTGAAAAGGATCTACCACCTCTTCTTCTTTCTTAAACTGGACCTCTTCTTCTTTAGCTTCATCTTCACTTCCATCTTCTCTTCTTGGCTCAAACTCTCTATGCAACTCCTCTTGCAGAGCTTGAACTTACCTCTGCAAAGCTTTGAAATCTTCTTCTAGCATCACAGATTGTCTCCCACCACCACGGTTTCTTCATGGAGGCATTCTTATCACGTTACTCACAAATCCTTACAAAAAATACTGGTGCAAAATACCTCACATTCGACGATCTATCTACACACTCAGGAACTCCAACTCTAATACCACTTGAAGCAAAGTTGTATTAATAAAACACAAGTAATATATTGGAAACAATGAAAGATGCAGATTCTGAGCCAAAGCTTTTCATTTCTTCTTCATCAAAATGAGGATACAAAATAGACCTCTTTATAAATTAAAAAGTTCCCTCTAATACATTGTTTTTCCCTTTTCCTGCCTAGAACAATGAATTTAATATTTGAATTTTGAAGGAAAACTTACGGAGGTAATAACTCCTCGCTCGTTGCTCAAAATGACTATTATTGCACCTTTTTAGAAATCTCTCGAAGGGGTAGGAACTATTATATTTTATTATTATAGAGTACCACCATATTTCATCCTTTACAAAGGCCTTTAAGGCCTTCAAAATTGGCCTCCAAGTTTTACTATGTTTACTAGCAGGTATTTTCACTAGTTTTGACAGGGTTTATGACATTCAAATTTACATATCTCCCAAACCGCTCAGGATATTGGGATGATTATTTGATCGCTAGGTCTATTTTTCTATTCCATAATAACCAAATAACTTAGAGAATAAAAATAAAATATTACAAATTTTGGATGATGCAGGATTACTCTTACACCGTTGGATGCTCCTGTATCAGACACCCAGGGTAAATTGAGAAGTGACCTTCACTTCTTTAGTGTTGGAGGAAAACCCAGGTGATCAACCTCTATCTTCAACAACTAATATGAATATTCAATAGGCCTACCCTTTCACTTAACAAAATATTATTCATATCGCCTGTTTATGGTACTTTTGCCGATGCGTGTATCTAGGATTTCTTCTACCTCTTCCTTCTCTTCAGTAGATGCTGGAATATCCCAAATTTCTATTACTGGTCCATCATCATATTTTCCTTCATGATATTCTACCAAATCAGAAATGTTGAACACAAGTGATATTTTAAGTCCTCTTACCAGTTCTACTTCATATGCATTTCCTGAATCCCATTTTTTTGTGATCCTGCATTGTCCAAACTTCTTCATTTTCGATTATTATAGGTTTTAGTAGGAAATATTTCTTTTCTTAGGTGGACCATAACTTCATCTCCCACTTGAATTCCTTAAACCATAACTTTTGTTCTACCCTTGTATTGTATTAAGTGTTCATCTTAGTAATATGCTTCTTCACTTCTTCATGCAAGCTCTTCAGGTGCTCTGCAAAGTCCTCAGCCTCACCACTGTTATTTTTCCCTCTGTCCATATTCCTCAACTTAGAAGAATTCCTTGGACTGCTCCCATATACAATCAGAAATGGAGACTTTATTAGTACTCATGTTGACAAAATTTTTGTAAGCAAATTCTACCTATGGTAAAACCAAATCCCATCCCTTGGGCTTATATCCTACCAAGCATCTCAACAAGTTATCCAAAATTCTATTCACCAAATCTGTTTGTCCTTAAGTTTACGAGTGGTATGTAGAACTGAATTTCAAATCCGTATTCAACTTCTTCCATAAGGTCCTCCAAAAATACCCAAAAAATTTGGTATCTCTGTCAAAAACAATGCTCTTTGGTAGACCATGTAGATGTACCACATTTTTGAAAAATAGCCCTACAACATGAACTACATCATTAGTTTTCTAGTAGGGAATGAAATGTGTCATCTTCAAAAATCTGTCAACCACTACAAATATAAAGTCATTCCCATGGTTTCTCTGGTATAGGTAATGGCTGATATAATCGAGTGTTCTACCTCACACCCTTGACCCTCTGGTATACTATGCAACTTTGTACAAATATCTTCACATCTTTTTGTAACTATGGCCAATAGTAGTTCTCACTAATGAGGGTAATGGTCTTATCTTGACCAAAGTGTTGAGCCAACCCTCCACTATGCTTCTCCTTGACTAGATTCTTTCTCATCCAACACCCTTGAATGCATAACTGATTTTCCTTAAACAATATTCCATATTGGATTAGAAAATCCAACCATTTACTTCTATACAAAGTAACTGGTGCTATGCAAGCTTTCTAAGCCTCTACAAAATCTGGGTCTTCAGGGTATAAAATTTTAAGTTCGTCAAACCCTACAACCTCCACCTTCATTTATATCAATAAGTTCTACCTTCTACTTAAGGCATCTACAACTTTGTTTGACTTTCCACTCCTATGTTTCAACACAAAGGTATAACTTTGTAAAAACTCAACCTATTTTAAGCGTCTCTCATTTAGCTTCCCTTGGCTATTAATATACTGTAAGGCCTAATGATCAGTATATGGAACAAACTATTTTGGCAACAAATAGTGTCTCCATTTCTTCAAAGCCTAAAATATAGCATTAAACTCCCGATCATAGACAAAATACTTTTTCCTAGACTCATTAAGCTTATCACTAAAATAAGTAACATGTTTACCTTCTTGAATCAATACAGCTCCTATGGCACTACCACTAGCATCACAATCTACTTGAAATACCTTATTAAAATTTGGAAGTGCCAAAACAAGTTGCTCTATGAATTTCTTCTTCAGAATATCAAAACTCCTATCTGCTCCTACAGCCCACTTAAACTCCTTATTATCCCCTTTCATTGTCTTTGTTAGGGGTGCACAAATACTACTAAAATTTCTAATAATTTTTTTGTAAAAACTATCTAGACCATAGAATGATATTACCTCTATAATACTCCTTGGAGTAGGCCACTAAATGATAAACCTCACCTTTTTTGGGTCTATTTTGAGACCTTCAACTGAGATGACAAATCCCAGATATACCAACTCCTTCACAAAACTACAATTCTTTAAATTAATCTGCAGCAACTGCTCCTTCCTCAACTTCTCAATAACTCATCGAATATGCAGTAGGTGCTCCTCCAAAGTGTTGCTAAAAATTAAAATGTCATCCAAATAGACAATGACAAATTTTACCAAAAAATCCTTCAACACCTCATTCATAAGTTGCATGAATGTGCTTGGTGCATTGGTTAGCCCAAATAACATGACCAACCACTTGTATAAACCCTCTCTGGTCTTGAAGGTTATTTTCCACTCATCCCTTTCTCTGATACGAATCTAATGGTACCCACTCTTCAGTTCAATCTTTGTGAAATACTTGGCTCCACTTAAATAGTCCATAATGTCATCCAACCTTGGAAATGAAAATTTATATTATTAATAGCTCAGGAGTCTGTACACATTCTCCACTCTCCATTTTTCTTTGGTGCTAGTGTTGCATGTACTACACATGGACTCAAGATTTCTTGAATCAGTCCCTTTTCAATAACTCATGGACTTGTTTGTTTAGCTCCTCACTTTCTACAGGAGTCATTCTATGGGTTGCCATATAGGATAAACTAGCTCCTAGTACCAAATCTATGTGGTGACTAATATTCCTCATTGGTGGTAAACCCTCAAGCACATTATATGATATAATATTTGGGAATTATTCTAATAGACCTAAGACTTATAATAGGATATCTTTGCAATTTTCCTTCCTAACTCTAGGAATTAATGCATAGCACATATGCTCATGCTTCAAACCATCCAAAAACTTTCTACCTTCAATTAAACATATTCTGGCACTGCTACATATCTTTTTGTCCATCTCCTTCAGGGTATTCAACTTGTGGTGTGCTCCATCCTTTGTCAGGGAGTAAGTGTTGGAATGCCCATCATGTATTACACACCGATCAAACTACCATGGTCTTCACAATAGTAAATGGTAAGCATACATAGATAATATGTCACACAGGACCCCATCATGGTAATTCCGAATATAGAACTATACCAAAAATTGCTCACTAATCAAAGCCCTATGGTCCTTCTGTAACCAAGCAATCTGATATGGATGTGGGTGCCTCCTTCTCTCTAACTATAACTTGGTAACCATTCCTTTCGAAACTAGTTTATCAATGCTACCACTATCAATGATAACATTACACACCTTACCTACACATTTACATATTGTGTGAAATAGGCTCTTCCTGTGATCTGGATTCTTCTTCTCATTTAGAAAGGCTCTCCTTGTGACGAGAACTTATCCTCTTTCTAAGTCTTCAAAGTGCTCATATTCAACACCTTCATCTATAATAGCAGCTCGGGCATTATCTTTAGGTCTCTTATTTTTTCCCCCTTGGTGTTGTGGGTACTCGTATGCCCGATGTCCTTCTTCTCCACATTGGATGTATATTTCATGGAGTCCTAAGAATGACCATGAGGTTGAGCATTGAGAATAAAGGATGCTCAATAATCACCCAAACACTATTGAGGTGCAGGTAGGCACACAATAGTATCAAAAGTAACTGTTGACTAACATAATAGATTGATTAAATTGACTAGGTTAAATTTGGTAATGAGGGGTGGTACGACACACCTTCTCTAGGTTACTTCTAGAATTGTATTGTGATAATATCCCATGTATATTTGACCATTGATTAAACCTCGTTGTATGGTATGGAACATATGAACGTGGGTTAAAAAAACATGTGAGATGAATACCAAGGCCAGTGTATTGGCATGACTCTAGTTGACTCTGAGAAGATGGTAATCATCTATATATTGGGTATAAGCACACTATTTTCCTTTTATTAGGTATAGGAACATGTACGAAGTTTAGTCGAAGGTTCAAAATAATAAGGGATAGGCCCTAGAGGATAAAACACATTCACCCTCTAGGTGTATGGGCCCTAAAGGATAACACATGTCATGGATTACCCCTCATGCAAGGAAATAAGAATATTAAATGAGATAAGTCAATTCCACTAATAGGGCCTTTACGGTATTTGGTCGATCTCATCCATTTAGATTACTAGTTTGTGGTATTTATGAACCCAAAAGTGGTGTAATATTCCTATATTAAGATTAATTTTATGCTAGTGATTATTTGGGTGAAGAAAGCTTGCTATGATCATGAAGGAAACTTATGAGTGAATGGTTGTATTTAAATAAATAATAAAAAATAATAATTGTAGTCTTTGGTTTATAACTCTTAAAGTGGTACAACCAAGTGAGTCGATTTGGGTTGTTACATCTATATAGTGTGCACCATGGCTATCTATTTTGAAAGCATGATATTATTCATCTCAACACCTTGCAGTATGGCTATCATGCATAAGATTATTGAACCTCCTCATTGAAATATACCAGCTTCCAGGTCCTTTCTACATAATCATCAAGTAGCCTTCTCAGGTTCAAAACCTCCAACATCTAATCCCTCTAACCATATTCCATAAGCTTCTCTCTTTGAGCTTTTTATTTGATGATTTTGAGATGCTTTATGGGTAATTATTCAAGGGAAGGCTCAGGACTAGCAAATGCTCGTTTGATGGTCTTGGTGGTTATTTGGAACAAAGGTTGTAAATCTTACTCACTGATCATATTCATACTAGCATCATAGAACTTTGAAATAACATCCACCAGCTCAGAACATGGGTACACATAAATTGGCAAAAACATGGTCAACTGTGTGTTCCATGAAGCAGCCCCTATAGCATTTTTGTTAATTCCATTTGATTTCTGCTCTACTTCCATCCATGATAAAATTACTTTGGCCTTGCGGGTAACATGTGTGTCTTCAATCTCCTCAAATGAGTCCTCCAATATCTTCTTTGGTGTGGTATTTGTCATATTACATGGCTTCTTACTCTCTCCTCAGAACTACTAAATCAAAGCACTTGAAGCTCTTTTGCTTATGGCCACATAGACTTCACTAGTTTTGATAAGGTATATGACATTCAAATTTACATATATCCCAAACCGCTCAGGATATTGGGATGATTATTTCACCGCTAGGTCTATTTTCCCATCCCCTGATAAAAAAATAACTTAGAGCATAAAAATAAAATATTACAAATTTTGGATGATGTAAGATTACTCTTACATCGTTGGATGCTCCTACATCTGACACCCAGGGTAAATTGAGAAGTGACCTTCACTTATCTGGTGTTGGAGGAAAACCTAGGCGATCAACCTCTATATTTGATAACCAAGATGAATCTTTAATAGGCTTGCCCTTACACTTAACCAAATATTCTTCGTACTGCCTATTTATAGTACTTTTGTTGATGCATGTATCAAGGATTTCTTCTATCTCTTCCTTCTCTAGAGTAGATGTAGGAATATCCAAAAATTTTATTACTGGTCCATCATCATTTTTCCCTTCATGATATTCTACCAAATCATAAATGTTGAACACAGGTGATATATTAAGTCTACTTGGTAGTTCTACTTCATATGCATTTCTTGAATCCCGTTTCTTTATGATCCTTCATGGTCCAAACTACTTCATTTTTAGCTTGTTATAGGTTTTAGCAAAAAACTTTCTTTTCTCATGTGGACCGTAACTTCATCTCCCACTTGGAATTCCTTAAACTACCACTTTTTGTATGCCCTTGTCCTATACTAAGTGTTCATATTAGTAATATGCTTCTTCACTTCTTCATGCAAGCTCTTCAAGTGCTCTGCAAATTCCTCAACCTTAGCACTGCTCTTTTCCCCTCTGTCCATATTACTCAACTCAGAAGCATTTCTTGGTCTGCTCCCATATAAAATCTAAAATAGGGATTTATTAGTATTCATATTGACAAAATTTTTTGTAAGTATATTCTACCTGTGGTAAAACAAAATCCCATCCCTTAGACTTATCTCCTACCAAGCATCTCATCAGGTTACCCAAACTCCTATTCACCACCTCTATTTTTCCATAAGTCTGTGGGTGGTATGCAAAACTGAATTTCAAATCTTTATTCAACTTATTCCATAAGGTCCTCTAGAAATACCCAATAAATTTTGTATCTTTGTCGAAAATGATGCTCTTTGGTAGACCATGTAGTTGTATCACCTCTTTGAAAAATAACCCTACAACATGAATTGCATCATTAGTTTTCTGGCAGGGAATGAAATGTGCCATCTTTGAAAACCTGTCAACCACCACAAATATGGAGTCATTCCCTCTCTATGTCCTTGGTAGGCCTATAATAAAATCTATGTTGATGTCTTTCTATGGTTTCTCTAGTACAGGTAATGGCTCATATAATCTAGTGTTCTGCCTCACACCCTTGGCCCTCTAGCATACTCTGCAACTTTGTACAAATATCTTCACATATTGTTGTAATTGTGGCCAATAGTAGTTCTCACTAATGAGGGCAATGGTCTTATCTCGACCAAAGTGTCCAACAAACCCTCCACTATGCTTCTCCTTGATAGACTCTATCTCATCAAACTATTTCCAATGCACAACTGGTTTCCCTTAAAAAAAATTTCATATTGGATTTGAAAATCCAATTATTTACTTCTATCCAAAGTAACTGGTGCCATGCAAGATTTCCAAGCCTCTACAAAATCTGAGTCTTCAGGGTATAAACTTTTAAGTTCATCAAACCCTACAACCTCCACCTTCATTTCTATTAGCAACTTCTACCTTCTACTTAAGGCATTTGCAACTCTTCTTGACTTTCCACTCCTATGTTTCAATACAAAGGTACAACTCTATAAAAACTCAACCCATTTTAAGTGCATTTGATTTAGCTTCCCTTGGCTATTAATATATTGTAAGGCCTAATGATCAATATATAGAACAAACTCTTTTGGCAACAAATACTGTCTCCATTTCTTCAAAGCCTGAACTATAGCATAAAACTCTTGATCATAGATAGAATACCTTTTTCTATCCTCATGAAGCTTCTCACTAAAATAAGTAATAGGTTTACCTTCTTGACTCAATACATCTCCTATGGCACTACCACTAGCATCACAATCTACCTGAAATATCTTATTAAAATCTGGAAGTGCCAAAACATGTTGCTCTATGAATTTCTTCTTCAGCATATCAAAACTCCTATCTTCTCCTATAGTCTACTTAAACTCCTTATCCCCTTTCATTGTCTCCATTAGGGGTGCACAAATACTGCTAAAATTCCTAATAAATTTTTTGTAAAAATTGGTTAGACCATGGAATGATCTTACCTCTGTAATGCTCCTTGGAGTAGACCACTCAATCATAGCCCTCACCTTTTCTAGGTCTATTTTGAGACCTTCATATAAGATGGCAAATCCCAGATACACCAACTCCTTCACAAAACTACACTTCTTCAAATTAATCAGCAACTGCTCCTCCCTCAACTTCTCAAGAACTTGTCGAATATGCAGTAGGTGCTCCTCCAAAGTCTTGCTAAAAATTAAAATGTCATCCAAATAGACAATGACAAATTTTCCCAAAAAATCCTTCAATACCTCATTCATAAGTCGTATGAATGTGCTTGGTGAATTGGTTAGCCCAAATGACATGACCAACCACTCGTATAAACCCTCTCTTGTCTTAAAGGTTGTTTTCCACTCATCCCATTCTCTGATATAAATCTGATGGTACCCACTCTTTAGGTCAATATTTTTGAAATACTTGGCTGCACTCAAATAGTCCATAATGTCATTCATCCTTGGCAATGGAAATTTGTATTTTATGGTGATCTTGTTTATAGCTCAGGATTCCATACACATTCTCCACTCTCCATTTTTATTTGGTGGTAGTGCTGCAGGTACTACACATGGACTCAAGCTCTCTTGAATCAGTCCTTTTTTCAATAATTCATGGACTTGTCTATTTAGCTCCTCACTTTCTACAAGAATAATTCTATGGGGTGCTTTATTGGATAAACTGCCTCTTGGTACCAAATATATGTGGTGACAAATCTTCCTCACTGGTGGTAAACCCTCAAGCACATTATCTGATATAATATTTAGGAATTCTTCTAATAGAACTGAGACTTCTACTTGGATATCTTTACAATTTTCTTCCCTAACTCTAGGAATTAATGCATAACACATATGCTCATGCTTCAAACCATCCAAAAACATTCCACCTTCAATTAAAATAAATTTTGGTACTACTACATATCTTTTTGTCCATCTCCTTTAGGGGCTTCAGCTTGTGGTGCACTCCATCCTTTTTCAGGGAGTAAGTGTTGGCATACCCATCATGTATTTCACACCGGTCAAACTACCATGGCCTTCCCAATAGTAAATAACAAGCATCCATAGACAATATTTCGCACAGGACCTCATCATGGTAATACCCAATATAGAACTTTACCAAATTTTGTTCACTAACCAAAGCCCTATGGTCCTTTTACAACCAAGCAACCTGATATGGATGCGTGTGTCTCCTTCTCTCTAAGTAACCATTCCTTCCTAAACAAGGTTATCAGTTCTACCATTATCAATTATAACATTACACACCTTACCTACACATTTACACCTTGTGTGAAATAGACTCTTCCTATGATTTGGATTCTTCTCCTCATTCAACAAGGCTCTCCTTATGACAAGAACTTCTCCTCTTTCTACTTGTTTAGAGTGCTCAGATCCAACACTTTCATCTACAACAACAACTCTAGAATTACCTTCAGATCTCTCATTTTTCCCCTTGGTGTTGTGGGTACTCGTATGCGTGATGTCCTCCTTCTCCATATTGGAAGCAGGTTCCACAAAATCCTCCTCTTCTAGAATCTCGTCCATACCTCCCTCTTCCTATTTGGTAGCTATTATTCTGCTCATGAGGACAATAAGCATTCTCCCCCTTTTGGTCCTAATTGTTTCTTGCTTCTCCAATCTACTTTCGGTCCATAGTTTGTCCTCCATTTGTTCTCCCACTAGTTCTGCCACCACCACCTCTTCCTATTTGCTTGCTCTCAAATATTTTGTTTAGCTTCTCTTCTACCTTCAAGGAAAAATGGTAAGCATCTTCTATGGTGGACATCTTGACCAGGCTCAACTCCTATTGAATACTTGCTCTCAAACCATTTATGTAATGGGCTACTTTCTCCTTGTTGGCCTCAGAATGGCTTGTCCTAATTAAAATTTTATATAACTCCTCTATGTATTCCTTTATATACTTGCTTGACTATCTCAAACCCTACATTTTCTTGAGCAGATCCAACTCGTAATCAACTAGAATAAACTATCTCTTCAACGTATCTACCATCCACTCTCACATTTTTATTCTTTATTTCCCTCTTCTGTTTCTATCTAACTGTACTCCCTTCCACAAAATATTAGCATGACCCTTCAGCTTGGTCTTAGCAAACTTGACCCTCTCAAGATATTCAACCTCCTCATACTCAAATTATTCTTCCATGTCATTAATCCAGTCGATCAACTCTTCTGGATAAGATTTCCAAAATATGTAGAAACCTCCATCTTCGATCTCTTCCCAATTTGTGATATAGATCTATATAACCTGGCTTGAAAAGGATCTACCACCTCTTCTTATTTCTTAAACTGGACCTCTTCTTCTTTAGCTTCATCTTCACTTCCATCTTCTCTTCTTGGCTCAAACTCTCTATCCAACTCCTCTTGCAGAGCTTGAACTTACCTCTGCAAAGCTTTGAAATCTTCTTCTAGCATCACAACTTGTCTCCCACCACCACGGTTTCTTCGTGGAGGCATTCTTCTCACGTTACTCACAAATCCTTACAAAAAAAATGGTGCAAAATACCTCACATTTGGCGATCTATCTACACACTCAAGAACTCTAGCTCTAATACCACTTGAAGCAAAGTTGTATTAATAAAACACAAGTAATATATTGGAAACAATGAAAGATGTAGATTCTGAGCCAAAGCTTTTCATTTCTTCTTCATCAAAATGAGGATACCAAATGGACCTCTTTATAAATTAAAAATTTCCCTCTAATACATTGTTTTCCCCTTTTCCTGCCTAGAACAGTGAATTTAAAATTTGAATTTCGGAGGAAAACTTACGTAGGTAATAACTCCTTGCTCGTTGCTCAAAATGACTATTATTGCACCTTTTCAGAAATCTCTCGAAGGGGTAGGAACTATTATATTTTATTATTATAGAGTACCACCATATTTCATCCTTTACAAAGGCCTTTAAGGCCTTCAAAATTGGCCTCCAAGTTTTACTATGTTTACTAGCAGGTATTTTCACTAGTTTTGACAGGGTTTATGACATTCAAATTTACATATCTCCCAAACCGCTCAGGATATTGGGATGATTATTTGATTGCTATGTCTATTTTTCCATTGCATAATAACCAACTAAATTATAGAATAAAAATAAAATATTACAAATTTTGGATGATGCAGGATTACTCTTACACCGTTGGATGCTCCTGTATCAGACACCCAGGGTAAATTGAGAAGTGACCTTCACTTCTTTAGTGTTGGAGGAAAAACCAGGTGATCAACCTCTATCTTCAACAACTAATATGAATATTCAATAGGCCTACCCTTTCACTTAACAAAATATTATTCATATCGCCTGTTTATGGTACTTTTGCCGATGCGTGTATCTAGGATTTCTTCTACCTCTTCCTTCTCTTCAGTAGATGCTGGAATATCCCAAATTTCTATTACTGGTCCATCATCATATTTTCCTTCATGATATTCTACCAAATCAGAAATGTTGAACACAAGTGATATTTTAAGTCCTCTTACCAGTTCTACTTCATATGCATTTCCTGAATCCCATTTTTTTGTGATCCTGCATTGTCCAAACTTTTTCATTTTCAGCTTATTATAGGTTTTAGTAGGAAATATTTCTTTTCTTAGGTGGACCATAACTTCATCTCCCACTTGAATTCCTTAAACCATCACTTTTGTTCTACCCTTGTATTGTATTAAGTGTTCATCTTAGTAATATGCTTCTTCACTTCTTCATGCAAGCTCTTCAGGTGCTCTGCAAAGTCCTCAGCCTCAACACTGTTATTTTTCCCTATGTCCATATTCCTCAACTTAGAAGAATTCCTTGGACTACTCCCATATAAAATCAGAAATGGAGACTTTATTAGTACTCCTATTGACAAAATTTTTGTAAGCAAATTCTACCTGTGGTAAAACCAAATCCCATCCCTTGGGCTTATATCCTACCAAGCATCTCAACAAGTTATCCAAAATTCTATTCACCACATCTGTTTGTCCTTAAGTTTACGAGTGGTATGTAGAACTAAATTTCAAATCTGTATTCAACTTCTTCCATAAGGTCCTCCAAAAATACCCAAAAAATTTGGTATCTCTGTCAAAAACGATTCTCTTTGGTAGACCATGTAGTTGTACCACATTTTTGAAAAATAGCCCTACAACATGAACTACATCATTAGTTTTCTAGTAGGGAATGAAATGTGTCATCTTCAAAAATTTGTCAACCACTACAAATATAAAGTCATTCCCATGGTTTCTCTGGTATAGGTAATGGCTGATATAATCGAGTGTTCTACCTCACACCCTTGACCCTTTGGTATACTCTACAACTTTGTACAAATATCTTCACATCTTGTTATAACTGTGGCCAATAGTAGTTCTCACTAATGAGGGTAATGGTCTTATCTTGACCAAAGTGTTGAGCCAACCCTCCACTATGCTTCTCCTTGACTAGATTCTTTCTCATCGAACTCCCTTGAATGCATAACTGATTTTCCTTAAACAACATTCCATCTTGGATTAGAAAATCCAACCATTTACTTCTATATAAAGTAACTGGTGCTATGCAAGCTTTCTAAGCCTCTACAAAATCTGGGTCTTCAGGGTATAAAATTTTAATTTTGTCAAACCCTACAACCTCCACCTTCATTTATATCAATAAGTTCTGCCTTCTACTTAAGGCATCTACAACTTTGTTTGACTTTCCACTCCTATGTTTCAACACAAAGGTATAACTTTGTAAAAAATCAACCTATTTTAAGTGTCTCTCATTTAGCTTCCTTTGGCTATTAATATACTATAAGGCCTGATGATCAGTATATGGAACAAACTCTTTTGGCAACAAATAGTGTCTCCATTTCTTCAAAGCCTAAAATATAGCATAAAACTCCCGATCATAGACAAAATACTTTTTCCTAGACTCATTAAGCTTCTCACTAAAATAAGTAACATGTTTACCTTCTTGAATCAATACAGCTCCTATGGCACTACCACTAGCATCACAATCTACTTGAAATACCTTATTAAAATTTGGAAGTGCCAAAACAAGTTTCTCTATGAATTTATTCTTCAGAATATCAAAACTCCTATCTGCTCCTATAGTCCACTTAAATTCCTTATTATCCCCTTTCATTGTCTTTGTTAGGGGTGCACAAATACTGCTAAAATTCCTAATAAATTTTTTGTAAAAACTATCTAGACCATGGAATGATATTACCTCTGTAATACTCCTTGGAGTAGGCCACTGAATGATAAACCTCACCTTTTTTGGGTCTATTTTGAGACCTTCAACTGAGATGAAAAATCCCAGATATACCAACTCCTTCACAAAATTGCAATTCTTTAAATTAAGCAGCAACTGCTCCTCCCTCAACTTCTCAAGAACTCATCGAATATGCAGTAGGTGCTCCTCCAAAGTGTTGCTAAAAATTAAAATGTCATCCAAATAGACAATGAAAATTTTTACCAAAAACTCCTTCAACACCTCATTCATAAGTTGCATGAATGTTCTTGGTGCATTGGTTAGCCCAAATAACATGACCAACCACTCGTATAAATCCTCTCTAGTCTTGAAGGTTATTTTCCACTCATCCCCTTCTCTGATATGAATCTAATTGTACCCACTCTTTAGTTCAATATTTGTGAAATACTTGGCTCCACTTAAATAGTCCATAATGTCATCCAACCTTGGCAATGGAAATTTATATTATTAATAGCTCAGGAGTCTGTACACATTCTCCACTCTCCATTTTTCTTTGGTGCTAGTGTTGCATGTACTACACATGGACTCAAGATTTCTCGAATCAGTCCCTTTTCAATAACTCATGGACTTGTTTGTTTAGCTCCTCACTTTCTATAGGAGTCATTCTATGGGTTGCCATATAGGATAAACTAGCTCCTAGTACCAAATCTATGTGGTGACTAATATTCCACACTGGTGGTAAACCCTCAAGCACATTATATGATATAATATTTGGGAATTATTCTAATAGACCTAAAACTTATAATAGGATATCTTTGCAATTTTCCTTCCTAACTCTAGGAATTAATGCATAGCACATATGCTCATGCTTCAAACCATCCAAAAAATTTCTACCTTCAATTAAACAGATTTTAGCACTGGTACATATCTTTTTGTCCATCTCCTTCAGGGTATTCAACTTGTGGTGTGCTCCATCCTTTGTCAGGGAGTAAGTGTTGGAATGTCCATCATGTATTACACACCGATCAAACTACAATGGTCTTCCCAATAGTAAATGGTAAGCATCCATAGATAAGATGTCACACAGGACCTCATCATGGTAATTTCGAATATAGAACTATACCAAACATTGCTCACTAATCAAAGCCCTATGGTCCTTCTATAACCAAGCAATATGATATGGATGTGGGTGCCTCCTCTCTAACTATAACTTGGTAACCATTCCTTTTGAAACTAGTTTATCAGTGCTACCAATATCAATGATAACATTACACACCTTACCTACACATTTACATCTTGTGTGAAATAGGCTCTTCCTGTGATCTGGATTCTTCTCCTCATTTAGAAAGGCTCTCCTTGTGACGAGAACTTATCCTCTTTCTAAGTCTTCAAAGTGCTTAGATTCAACACCTTCATCTATAATAGCAGCTCGGACATTATCTTCAGGTCTCTTATTTTTTCCCCCTTGGTGTTGTGGGTACTCGTATGCCCGATGTCCTTCTTCTCCACATTGGAAGTAGATTTCATGGAGTCCTAAGAATAACCATGAGTTTGGGAATTGAGGATAAAGGATGCTCAAAATTTACCCAAACACTATTGAGGTGCAGGTAGGCACACAATAGTATCGAAAGTAACTGTTGACTAACATAATAGATCGATTAAATTGACTAGGTTAAGTCTGGTAACGAGGAGTGGTACGAGACACCTTCTCTAGGTTACTTCTAGAATAGTACTATTATAAGATCCCATGTATCGTTGACCATTGATTAAACCTTATTGTATGGTATGGGAAATAGGAACATGGGTCAAAAAAACATGTGAGATGAAGACCAAGGCCAATGTATTGGCATGGCTCTAGTTGACTTTAAGAAGATGATAATCAGCTAGATATTGGGTATAAGTACACTATTTACCACTTATTCTATATAAGAACGTGTACAAATTTTAGTCAAAGGTTCAAAATGATAAGGGATAGACCCTAGAGGATAACACACATGCACCTTTTAGGTGTATGGTCCCTAAAGGATAATACATGTCATGGATTACCCCTCATGAAAGGAAATGAAGATGTTAAATGAGATAAATCAATTCCACTAATAGTACCTTTACGATATTTAGTCGATCTCATCCACTTGGATGACTAGTCTGCAGTATTTATGAACCCAAAAGTGGTGTAATATTCCTATATTAAGATTTAGCTTATGCTAGTGATTATTTGGGTGAAGAATGTTTGCTATGATCCTGAAGGAAACTTATGATTGAATGGTTGTATTTAAATAAATAATAAAATAATAATTGCACTCTTTGATTTATAACTCTTAAAGTGGTACACCCAAGTGAGTCGATTTGAGTTGTTACATCAATATAGCATGTACCATGGCTATCTATTTTGGAAACATGATATTGTTCATCTCAAAACCTTGCTGTATGGCTATCATGCATAAGATTTTTAAACTTCCTCCTTGAAATAAACCAGCTTCCAGGTCCTTTCTGTATAATCATCAAGTAGCCTTCTCAGGTTCAAAACCTCCAACATCTAATCCCTCTGACCATATTCCATAAGCTTATATATTTGAGATTTTTATTTGATGATTTTGAGATTCTTTATGGGTAAATATTCAAGGGAAGGCTCAGGAGTAGCATATGCTCTTTTTATAGTCTTGGTGGTTATTTGGAACAAAGGTTGTAAATCTTACTCACTGATCATCCTCATACTAGCATCATAGAACTTTGATATAACATCCACCAACTCAGAACATGGGTATACATAAATTAGCAAAAACATGGTCAATTGTGTGTTCCATGAAGTGGCCCCTATAGCATTTTTGTTAATTCCCTTTGCTTTTTGCTCTACTTCCATCCATGATAGCTTTGCTTTGGCCTTGCATGTAATATGTGGGTATTCAATCTCCTCAAATGAGTCCTCCAATATCTTCTTTGGTGTGGTCTTTGTCATCTTACATGGCTTCTTACCTCTCCTCATAACTACTGAATCAAAGTAGTTGAAAATATATTTCTTATGGCCACATAGACTTTATTACGCATTTATAGCATTCAACAAGTGTGATATTAGCATGATATTCAATAAGTATCCCATTTTTATAGTACCAAAAATAGAGAGTTGATGGGATCAATCATTAGAAATATTGCAAAAAATATTTGCACATTACAAGGTAAATCTAGTTGTGGTACAATATATTTGATAGGTCGTTCCTACTAATTCCCTTTGGTTTACAGATCACCAACCAATCAAATCATTCAGGTTGGTTGAACATGCTATTAAAACTATTAGGCTATGATCTTCCTAGATAGATTATGTTTTGGATCTTATCCACACTACCATTTATGATGCATGTTCAAATCACCCGAAGAGTGTGCTCTCGTTGTCCCTTTTGATGATGCATAATTTTATACCAAGATTTCATTGGTGATAGTTGGATGACAATATCACCTCTGGAGAAGCCTCTTGGTTTTGTTATCTTGTCAAACCAATGCTTTATTACACTCTAACGTTGGGTTACATTATTAAATGCCTTCTCTCAATCTTCCTCTAGTTGTATTAGATGTGCTAGTTTTCTTTCAATTGGTAGGGGGTTTTCATATTCCATATGAATTAGCAATTTGCCATAGGGAGAATTTTCTTACAAAAATTCTGTCAACAATATTTCTAATAAATCTCCATTTTATATTGTATATGGGAGCAGCCCAAGGAATGCTTATGAGTTGAGGAATATGGACTTAGGGGAAAAGAGTAGTGCTGAGGTTGAGGATTTTGCAGAGCACCTAAATATCTTGCATGAAGAAGTATATTACAAAGATGAACACTCAGTACAAGATAAGGGCAGACCAAAAGTGGTGGTTTAAGGAATTCCAAGAGGGAGATGAAGTTATGGTCCACCTGAGAAATGAAACGTTTTTTGCTAAAACCTATAACAAGCTAAAAATGAAGAAGTTTGGACCATGCAGGATCATAGAGAAACGGGATTCAAGAAATGCATATGAAGTAGAACTGCCAAGTGGGCTTAATATATCACCTATGTTCAACATTTCTGATTTGGTAGAATATCATGAAGGGGAAAATGATGATGGACCAGTAATAGAAATTTGGGATATTCCAGCATCTACTCCAAAGAAGGAAGAGATAGAAGAAATCCTGGATACACGCATTAGAAAAAGTACCAGAAATAGGCGGTATGAAGAATATTTGGTTAAGTGGAAGGGGAAGTCTATTGAAGATTCATCTTGGTTGTTGAAGACAAAGGTTAACAGCCTGGGTTTTCCTCCAACACCTGAGAAGTGAAGGTCACTTCTCAATTTACCCTAGGTGTCTGATGCAGGAGCATCCAATGGTGTAAGAGTAATCTCGCATCATCCAAAATTTGTAATATTTTCTTTTTATGCTCTAAGTTAGTTTGTTATTAGGGGATGGAAAAATAGACCTTGCGGAAAAATAATAATCCCAATATCTTGAGCGGTTTGGGAGATATGTAAATTTGTATATCATATACCTTGTCAAAACTAGTGAAAAATCCTGCTAGTAAAACTAGTAAAACTTGGAGGTCAATTTTGAAGACCTTAGAGACCTTTTTAAGGGATGAAATATGGTGGTACTCTATGGTAAAATAGTACTAGGCTTCCTACCCCTTTGAGAGCTTCCTGAAAATATGCAATAATAGTTGTTTTGAGAAACGAGCGAGGAGTTATGACCTCCGAAATTTTACCCCCAAAATTAAAATTTCAAATGCATTGTTCTAGGCGGGAAAAGAAGAAAACAGGGTATTAGAGGGAAATTTCTAATTTGTAAAGAGGTATTTTTTGTATCCTCATTTTGATGAAGAAGAAATGAAAAGTTTTGGATCAAAATCTACATCTTCCATTGTTTCTAATAGATTACTTGTGTTTTATTAATGCAACTCTCCTTTAATTAAACAAGCTAACCAACAAACAATCATTGATTTATTAGAAAGATTAATTACCATATTTGGGGTCCCAACCACTATCATATTAGACAATGGCTCTTATTTCATAGGTGCTAAAACAATGGATTTTTTTAAAAGATATGGAATATACTGGAATGCATATACAAATTATTACCCCCAAGGCAATGGCTTAGTTGAATCTTCAAATAAGAATTTGTTAAGAATTATGAAAAGGAATATTGAGGAGAGCCCCAAAAGTTGACATATCTTGCTTAATCAAGCATTATGGGCAAATAGGATAACTCTAAATAAATATTTGAAGACATCCCCATAATCCCTAGTGTATGGCAAAGAGGCTATCCTCCCTGTTAACCTTAAAATTCCAATACTAAAATTGCTAAGTCGGATGGAAGATGAAAACCTCCTACCAATTGAAAGAAGGCTAGCACATCTAATACAACTAGAGGAATATTGAGATAAGGCATTTAATAATGTAACCCAAAATTAGAGATTAATCAAGCATTGGTTTGACAAGATAACAAAACCAAGAGGCTTCTCCAGAGGTGATCTTGTCATCCAACTATCACCAACGAAAGCTTGGTATAAAATTATGCATCATCAAAAGGAATAGTAGGAGCACACTCTTCGGGGTGATTTGAACATTCATCATAAATGGTAGTATGGGTAAGATCCAAATTATAATCTATCTTGGAAGATCATAGCCTAACAATTTTAATAGTATGTTCAGCCAACCTGAATGATTTGATTGGTTGGTGATCTGTAAACCAAAGTGAATTAGTAGGAATGACCTATCAAATATATCGTACCCAAACTAGATTTACCTTGTAATGTGTAAATATTTTTGCAACATTTCTAATTATTGATCCCATCAACTCTCTATCTTTGGTACTATAAAAAGGGGATACTTATTGAATATCATGCTAATATCAAACTTGTTGAATGCTATAAATGTGCAATGAAGTCTATGTGGCCATAAGAAAAAGAGCTTCAAGTGCTTTGATTCAGTAGTTCTAAGGAGAGAGTAAGAAGCCATGTAAGATGACAAATACCACACCAAAGAAGATATTGGAGGACTCATTTGAGGATATTTAAGACACACATATTACCCACAAGGCCAAATAAAATCTATCATGGATGGAAGTAGAGCAGAAAGCAAAGGAAATTAACAAAAATGCTATAGGGGCCACTCCATGGAACACACAGTTGACCATGTTTTTGCTAATTTATGTATACCCATGTTCTGATCTAGTAGATGTTATATCAAAGTTCTATGATGCTAGTATGAGGATTATCAGTGGGTAATATTTACAACCTTTGTTCCAAATAACCACCAAGACCATAAAAATAGTTATAAATCAAAGACTTTAATTATACCACTTTAAGAGTTATAAATCAAAGACTGAAATTATTATTTTTTATTATTTATTTAAATACAACCATTCACTCATAAGTTTCCTTCAGGATCATAGCAAAATTTATTCACCCAAATAATCACTAGCATAAGCTTAATATTAATATAAGAATATTACACCACTTTTGGGTTCATAAATACTGCAGACTAGTCATCCAAGTGGATGAGATCGACCAAATCCCGTAAAGGTGCCATTAGTGGAATTGACTTATCTCATTTTACATCCTCATTTTCTTGCATGAGGGGTAATCCACGACATGTGTTATCCTTTAGGGCCCATACACCTAGAGGGTGCATGTGTGTTATCCTCTAGGGCCTATCCCTTATCATAGAGGTTGTAGGGTCTGACGAACTTAAAAGTTTATACCCTGAAGACCAAAATTTTGCAGAGGCTTGGAAATATTCCATGGCACCAGTTAATTTGGATAGAAGTAAATGGTTGGATTTTCTAATCTAATATGGAAAGGTGTTTTTAGGGAAACTAGTTGTTCATTCCAAGGAGTTCGATGAGAGAGAATCTAGTCAAGGAGAAGCATAGTGGAGGGTTGGTTGGACACTTTGGTCGAGATAAGACCATTGTCCTCATTAGTGAGAACTACTATTGGCCACAGTTACAACAATATGTGAATATATTTTTATAAATCTATGGATTATGCCAGAGGGCCAAGGGTGTGAGGAAGAACACTGTATTATATCAACCATTACCTGTACTAGAGAAACCATAGAAAGACATCAACATATATTTTATTCTTGGTCTACCAAGGACATAGAGAGGGAATGACTCCATATTTGTGGTGGTTGAAATATTTTTGAAGATGGCACATTTAATTCCCTACCATAAAACTAATGATGCAATTCATGTTATAGGGTTATTTTTCAAAGAGGTGGTACGACTACATGGTCTACCAAAGAACATCATTTATGACAGAGATACCAAATTTATTCGGTATTTCTGAGGACCTAATGGAAGAAGTTGAATACAAATTTGAAATTTAGTTCTGCATACCACCTACAGAATGATGGACAAACAGAGGTGGTGAATAGGAGTTTGGGTAACCTACTGAGATGCTTGGTAGGAGATAAGCCCAAGGGATAGGATTTGGTTTTACCATAGGCAAAATTTGCTTACAATAATTCTTTCAATAGGAGTACTAATAAATCTCCATTTCAGATTGTATATGGGAGCAAACCAAGGAATTCTTCTGAGTTGAGGAATATGGACAAAGGGGAAAAGAGCAGTGCTAAGGTTGAGGATTTTACAAAGCACATGAAGAGCTTACATGAAGAAGTGAAGAAGTATATTACTAAGATGAACACTCAGTTCAGGATAAGGGTAGATCAAAAGTGGTGGTTTAAGGAATTCCAAGTGGGAGATAAAGTTATGGTCCACCTAAGAAAAGAAAGGTTTTTTGCTAAAACCTATAACAAGTTGAAGATGAAGAAGTTTAGACCATGAAGGATCATAGAGAAATGGGATTTAAGAAATGCATATGAAGTAGAAATGCCAAGTGGACTTAACATATCACATGTGTTCAAGATTTCTGATTTGGTAGAATATCATGAAAGGGAAAATTATGATGGACCAGTAATATAAATTTGGGATATTCTAGCATCTACTCCAAAGAAGGAAGAGATAGAAGAAATCTTGGATACCCGCATCAACAAAAGTACTAGAAACAGGCAGTATGAAGAATATTTGGTTAAGTGTAAGGGCAAGCCTATTGAATATTCATATTGGTTGTCAAAGACAAAGGTTAACCACTTGAGTTTTTCTCCAACACCTGAGAAGTGAAGATCACTTCTCAATTTACCCTGGGTGTCTGACGTAGGAGCATCCAACGATGTAAGAGTAATCTTGCATCATAAAAAATTTGTAATATTATATTTTCATTCTATAAGTTAGTTTGTCAGTAGGGGATAGAAAAATAGACCTAGCAGTGAAATAATAATCTGAATATCCTGAGTGGTTTGGGAGATATGTAAATTTGAATGTCATATACCCTGTCAAAACTAGTGAAAAATCCTACTAGTAAAACTAGTATAACTTGGAGGTCAATTTTGAAGATCTTAGAGGCCTTTTTAAGGGATGAAATATGGTGGTCCTCTATGGTAGAATTATATTATGATTCCTACCCCTTTGAGAGCTTTTCAAAAATATGTAATAATAGTTTGTTTTAGCAACGAGCGAGGAGTTATGACCTCCACAAGTTTACCCCCGAAATTCAAATTTCAAATGCATTGTTCTAGGCGGTAAAAGGAGAAAACAAGGTATTAGAGGGAAATTTAAAATTTTTAAAGAGGTCTATTTTGTATCCTCATTTTTATGAAGAATAAATGAAAAGCTTTGGCTCAGAAGCTACATATTCCATTGTTTCCAATATATTACTTGTGTTTTATTAATGCAACTCTGCTTCAATCAAACAAGCTAACCAAAAAACAATCATTGATTTATTAGAAAGATTAATTACCATATTTGGGGTCCCAACCACTATCATATTAGACAATGGCTCTTCTTTCATAGGTGCTAAAATAATGGACTTTTTTAAAATATATGGAATATACTGAAATGCATATTCAAATTATTACCCCCAAGGCAATGGCTTAGTTGATTATTCAAATAAGAATTTGTTAAGAATTATGAAAAGGAATATTGATGAGAGTCCCAAAAGTTGACATATCTTGCTTAATCAAGCATTATGGGCAGATAGGATAACTCTAAAGAAATATTTGAAGACATCCCCATACTCCTGTGGCAACAAATAGTGTCTCAATTTCTTTAAAGCCTGAACTATAGAGTAAAACTCCTAATCATAGACAATATAACTTTTTCTAGCCTCATTAAGCTTCTCACTAAAATAAGCAACAGGTTTACCTTCTTAATTAAATACAACTCCTCTAACACTACCACTAGCATCACAATATACCTGAATATCTTATTAAAATATGGAAGTCCCAAAACATGTTGCTCTGTGACTTTCTACTTCAGCATATCAAAAATTTTATCTTCTCCTATAGTCCACTTAAACTCCTTATCCCCTTTCATTGTCTCCATTAGGGGTGCACAAATACTGCTAAAATTATTAACAATATTTTTGTAAAAACTGGCTAGACCATAGAATGATCTTACCTTTGTAATGCTCCTTGTAGTAGGCCACTCAATGATAGCCCTCACCTTTTTAGGGTCTATTTTGAGACCTTCAACTGAGATGACAAATCCTAGATACACCAAATCCTTCACAAAATTGCACTTCTTCAAATTAATCAGCAACTGCTCCTCCCTCAAATTCTCAAGAACTCGTCGAATATGTAGTAGGTGCTCCCCCAAAGTCTTGCTAAAAATTAAAATGTCATCCAAATAGACAATGACAAATTTTCCTAAAAACTCATTCAATACCTCATTCACAAGTTGTATGAATGTGCTTGGTGCATTGGTTAGCCCAAATGACATGACCAACCACTCGTATAAACCCTCTCTAGTCTTGAAGGCTATTTTTTGCTCATCCCCTTCTTTGATGTGAATCTGATGGTACCCACTCTTCAGGTCAATATTTGTGAAATACTTGACTCCACTCAAATAGTCCATAATGTCATTCATCATTGGCAATGGAAATCTATATTTGATGGTGATATTGTTTATAGCTCGGGAGTCCATACACATTATTCACTCTCCATTTTTATTTGGTGCTAGTACTGCAGGTACTGCACATGGACTAAAGCTCTCTTGAGTCAGTCCCTTTTTCAATAACTCATGGACTTGTCTGTTTAGCTCCCCATTTTTTACAGGAATCATTATATGGACTACCTTATTGGATAAACTGCCTCCTGGTACCAAATATATGTGGTGAATAATCTTCCTCACTAGTGGTAAACCCTCAAGCACATTATCTAATATAATATCTAGGAATTCTTCTCATAGACCTGAGACTTCTACTGGGATATCTTTACAATTTTCTTCCCTAACTCTAGTAATTAATGCATAACACATATGCTCATGCTTCAAACCATCCAAAAAATTTCCACCTTCAATTAAATAGATTTTGGCACTACTACATCTCTTTTTGTCCATCTCCTTCAGGGGCTTTAGCTTGTGGTGCACTCCATACTTTGTCAAGGAGTAAGAGTTGGCATGCCCATCATGTAATTCACATTGATCAAACTACCATGACCTTCCCAATAGTAAATTGAAAATATCCATAGACAGGATGTCACACAGGACCTCATCATGGTAATACCCAATATAGAACTTTACCAAAAATTGCTCACTAACCAAATCCCTATAATCCTTCTACAACCAAGTAACTCGATATGGATGCGGGTACCTCCTTCTCTCTAACTGTAACTTGGTAACCTATACTTCTAAAACTAGGTTATTAGTGCTACCATTATCAATGATAACATTACACACCTTACCTGCACATTTATACCTTGTGCGAAATGGACTCTTCCTGTGATCTGGATCCTTCTCCTCATTCAACAAGGCTCTCCTTGTGACCAAAACTTCTCCTCTTTCTACTTCTTTAGAGTGCTCAGATTCAACACTTTCATCTACAACAATAGCTCTAGCATTACCTTCAGGTCTCTTATTTGTTCCTCCTTGGTGTTGTGAGCACTTGTATGCTTGATGTCCTTCTTCTCCATATTGGAAGTAGGTTCCACAAAATCCTCCTCTTCTAGGCCCTCTTCTAGACCTCCCTATTTCTCTTTGGTATCTATTATTCTACTCACGAGGGTGATAAGCATTCTCCCCCTTCTGGTCCTAATTGTTGCTTGCTTCTCCAATATTATTTTTGTCCTTTTTTCATCCTCAATTTGTTCTCCCACCAGTTTTGCCACCACGACCTCTTCCTCTTTGCTTGCTCTCAAATATTTTGTTAAGATTCTCTTCTACATTCAAGACAAACTGGTAAGCATCTTCTATGGTGGACATCCTGACTAGGCTCAAATCCTCTTGAATACTTGCTCTCAACCCATTTATGTAATGGGATACTTTCTCCTTGTTGGCATCAGAATGGACTATTTTGATTAAAATTTTATAGAACTCCTTTGTGTATTCCTTGATATACTTGCTTGAATATCTCAAACCCTACATTTTCTTGAGCAGATCCAACACGTAATCAGCTAGAATAAACTATCTCTTCGACTTCTCCACCATATGCTCTCACCTTGTTATTCTTTATTTCCCTCTTTTGTTTCTACCAAATATTGGCATGACCCTTCAGCTTGGTCTTAGAAAACTTGACCCTCTTAGGATATTCAAACTCCTCATAATCAAAGTATTCTTCCATGTCATTGATCCGGTCGATCAACTCTTCTAGATTAAGATTTCCAAAATACTTAGAAACCTCCATCTTAGGTCTCTTCCCAATATGTGATATAGATCTATATAACCTAGCTTTCATAGGATCTACCACCTCTTCTTATTTATCAAACTAGGTTTCTTCTTCTTTATCTTCATATTCACTTCCATATTCTCTTCTTGGCTCAAACCCTTTATGTAGCTCCTCTTGTAGAGCTTGAACTTACCTTTGCAAAGCTTTGAAATATTCTTCTAGCACTACAACTTATCTCCCACCACCACGGTTTCTTCATGGAGGCATTTTGATCACATTCCTCACAAACCCTTACCAAAAATCTTGGTGTAAACTACCTCACATTTGGTGATCTATCTACACACTCAAGAACTCCAGCTCTGATACCACTTGAAGTAGAGTTGCATTAATAAAACACAAGTAATCTATTGAAAACAATGAAAGATGCAGAATCTGAGCCAAATATTTTCATTTCTTCTTCATCAAAATGAGGATACAAAATAGACCCCTTTACAAATTAAAAATGTCCCTCTAATACCTTGTTTTTCCCTTTTCTCGCCTAGAACAATGCATTTAAAATTTGAATTTCGGGGGAAAACTTACGAAGGTAATAACTCCTCGCTCGTTGCTCAAAATGACTATTATTAAACCTTTTCAAAAATATCTCAAAGGGGTAGGAAGCTTGATATTTTATTTTCATAGAGTACCGCCATATTTCATCCTTTAAAAAGGCCTCTAAGGCCTTCAAAATTGGCCTCCAAATTTTACTAGTTTTACTAGCATGTATTTTCACTAGTTTTGATAGGGTATATGACATTCAAATTTACATCTCTCAAACCGCTCAGGATATTGGGATGACTCTTTGATTTATAGGTCCATTTTTCCATTCCCTAATAACCAACTAACTTAGAGAATAAAAATAAAACTTTACAAATTTTGGATGATGCAGGATTACTCTTACATCGTTGGATGCTCCTACATCAGACACCGAGGGTAAATTGAGAAGAGACCTTCACTTTTTTAGTGTTGGAGGAAAACCCAGGTGATCAACCTTTATCTTAAAAAACTAATATGAATATTCAATAGGCCTACCCTTCCACTTAACCAAAAATTATTCATTCTGTCTATTTTTGGTACTTTTATCGATGCGTGTATCCAGGATTTCTTCTACCTCTTCCTTCTCTGGAGTAGATGCTGGAATATCCCAAATTTCTATTATTGGTCCATCATCATTTTCCCCTTCATGATATTCTACCAAATCAAAATGTTGAACACAAGTGATATGTTAAGTCCACTTGGCAGTTCTACTTCATATGCATTTCCTGAATCCTATTTCACTATGATCTTGCATGGTCTAAACTTCTTCATTTTCAGCTTGTTATAGGTTTTAGCAAGAAACCTTTATTTTATCAGGTGGACCATAACTTCATCTCCCACTTGGAATTCCTTAAACCACTACTTTTAGTCTACCTTTGTATTATATTGAGTGTTCATCTTAGTAATATGCTTCTTTACTTCTTCATACAAGCTCTTCAGGTGCTTTGCAATGTCCTCGGCCTCAACACTACTCTTTTATCCTCTATTAACGAGGGGTGGTATGAGACACATTTTATAGGTTACTTCTAGAATAATACTATGATAAGATCTCATGTATCTTTGACCATTGATTAAACATCATTGTATGGTATGGGACATAAGAACGTGGGTCAAAAGAACATGTGAGATGAAGACCAATGCCAATGTATTGGCATGGCCCTAGTTGACTATGAGAAGATGGTAATCAACTAGATATTGGGTATAAGTACATTATTTACCATTTATTCTATATAGGAACATGTACGAAGTTTATTCGAAGGTTAAAAATGATAAGGGATAGGCCCTAGAGGATAACACACATGCATCCTCTAGGTGTACAGGCCCTAAAGGATAACACATGTCATGGATTACCCCTCATGCAAGGAAATGAGGATATTAAATGAGATAATTCAATTCCACTAATGGCACCTTTATGGGATTTTGTCGATATCATCCACTTGGATGACTAGTCTGCAGTATTTATGAACCCAAAAGTGGTGTAATATTCCTATATTAAGATTAAGCTTATGCTAGTGATTATTTGGGTGAAGAATGTTTGCTATGATCCTGAAGGAAACTTATGAGTGAATGGTTGTATTTAAATAAATAATAAAAAATAATAATTGCACTCTTTGATTTATAAATCTTAAAGTGGTACAACCAAGTGAGTTGATTTGGGTTGTTACATCAATATAGCATGCACCATGGCTATCTATTTTGAAAACATGATATTGTTCATATCAACACCTTGTAGTATGGATATCATGCATAAGATTTTTGAACCTCCTCCTTGAAATATACTAGCTTCCAGGTCCTTTCTGCATAATCATCAGGTAGCATTCTCAGGTTCAAAACCTCCAACATATAATGTCTCTGACCATCTTCCATAAGCTTCTCTCTTTGAGATTTTTCTTTGATGATTTTGAGATGCTTTATGGGTAAATATTCAAGGGAAGGCTCAGGAGTAGCATATGCTCTTTTGATGGTCTTGGTGGTTATTTGGAACAAAGGTTGTAAATATTACCCACTGATCATCCTCATACTAGCATCATAGAAATTTTATATAACATCCACCAACTCAGAACATGGGTACACATAAATTAGCAAAAACATGGTTAACGATGTGTTCCATGGGGTGGACCCTATAGCATTTTTGTTAATTCCCTTTGCTTTCTGCTCTACTTCCATCCATGATAGCTTTGCTTTGGCCTTGCAGATAATATGTGTGTCTTCAATCTCCTCAAATAAGTCCTCTAATATCTTCTTTGGTGTGGTCTTTGTCATATTACATGGCTTCTTACTCTCTCCTCAGAGCTACTGAATTAAAGCACTTAAATCTCTTTTGCTTATGGTCACATAGACTTTATTACGCATTTATAGCATTCAACAAGTGTGATATTAGCATGATATTCAATAAGTATCCCCTTTTTATAGTACCAAAGACAAAGAGTTGATGGGATCAATCATTAGAAATATTGCAAAAAATATTTTCACATTTTAAGGTAAATCTAATTGGGGTACGATATATTTGATAGGTCATTCCTATTAATTCCCTTTGGTTTACAGATCACCAACCAATCAAATCATTCAGGTTGGCTGAACATGATATTAAAACTATTAGGCTATGATATTCCTAGATAGATTATATTTTAGATCTTATCCACACTACCATTTATGATGCATGTTCAAATCACCCAAGGAGTGTGCTCCCGTTGTCACTTTTGATGATGCATAATTTTATACCAAGCTTTCATTGGTGATAGTTGGACGATAAGATCACCTCTGGAGAAGCCTCTTGGTTTTGTTATCTTGTCAAAACAATGCTTGATTAACCTCTAATGTTGGGTTACATTATTAAATACCTTATCTCAATCTTCCTCTAGTTGTATTAGATGTGCTAGCCTTCTTTCAATTGGTAGGAGGTTTTCATATTCCATCCGAATTAGGAATTTTAGTATCAGAATTTCAAGGTTAACAGGGAGGATAGCCTCTTTGCCATACACTAGGGAGTATGGGGATGTCTTTAAATATTTCTTTGGAGTTATCCTATCTGCCCATAATGCTTTATTAAGCAAGAGATGCCAATTTTTGGGGTTCTCCTCAATATTCCTTTTCATAATTCTTAACAAATTCTTATTTGAAGATTCAACTAAGCCATTGCCTTGGGGTTAATAATTTGAATATGCATTCTAGTATATTCCATATATTTTAAAAAATTCCATTGTTTTAGCACCTATGAAAGAAGAGCCATTGTATAATATGATAGTGGTTAGGACCCCAAATATGGTAATTAATATTTCTAAGAAATCAGTGATTGTTTGTTGGTCAGCTTGTTTAATTGAAGCAGAGTTGCATTAATAAAACTCAAGTAATATATTAAAAACAATGGAAGAAGTAAATTTTGAGCCAAATATTTTCATTTCTTCCTCATAAAAATGAGGATACAAAATAGACCTCTTTACAAATTAGAAATTTTCCTCTAATACCCTGTTTTCTCCCTTTCCAGCCTAGAACATTGCATTTGAAATTTAAAATTTCGGGGGCAAACTTAGGAAGGTCATAACTCCTCGCTTGCTGCTAAAAAAAAACTATTATTGCATCTTTTCGAAAAGCTCTCGAAGAGGTAGGAAGCCTAAAATAATGCCACCGTAGAGTACCACCATATTGTATCCCTTAAAAAGGCCTCTAAGGTCTTCAAAATTGACCTCCAAGTTTTACTAGTTTTAGTAGCAGGTTTTTTCACTAGTTTTGATAGGGTATATGACATTCAAATTTACATATCTCCAAAACCGCTCAGGATATTGGGATGATTATTTTACCACTAGGTCTGTTTTTCTATCCCCTAATAACAAACTAACTTAGAGCATAAAAAGAAAATATTACAAATTTTGTATGATGCAAGATTACTCTTACATCGTTGGATGCTCCTACATCAGACACCTAGGGTAAATTGAGAAGTGACCCTCACTTCTCAGGTGTTGGAGGAAAACTCATGTGGTTAACCTCTATATTTGAAAACCAAGATGAATCTTCAAGAATATTTCCCTTCCACTTAACCAAATATTCTTCATACCGTCTGTTTCTGGTACTTTTGTTGATGTGTGTATCCAATATTTCTTCTATCTCTTCCTTCTTTGGAGTAGATGCTGGAGTATCCCAAATTTCTATTACTTGTCCATCATAATTTTCCCCTTCATGATATTCTACCAAATTAGAAATGTTCAATACAGGTGATATGTTATCCTGTACTTTTGGTAAGCTCTTATCCTGAACTGAGTGTTCATCTTAGTAATATACTTCTTCACTTCTTCATGCAAGCTCTTCATGTGCTCTGTAAAGTCCTCAGCCTCAACACTCCTCTTTTCCCATCTGTCCATATTCCTCAACACAAAAGCATTCCTTGGTTTCCTCCCATATACAATCTGAAATGGGGATTTATTATTACTCCTATTGACAAAATTGTTGTAAGCAAATTTTGTCCATGGTAAAACAAAATCCCATCCCTTGGGCTTATCTCCTACTAAGAATCTCAGTAGGTTACCAAAAATCCTATTCACACCTCTATTTGTCCATCATTCTATGGGTGTCATGCACAACTAAATTTCAAATATGTATTCAACTTCTTTCATAAGGTCCTCCAAAAATACCGAATAAATTTGGTATCTCTATAAAAAATGATGCTCTTTGGTAGACCATGTAGTCGTACCACCTCTTTGGAAAATAACCCTGTAACATGAATTGCATCATTAGTTTTTTGGCAGGGAATGAAATGTGTCATCTTTGAAAATCTATCAACCACCACAAATATGGAGCCATTCCCTCTCTATGTCCTTGGTAGACCAAGAATAAAATCTATGCTGATGTCTTTCTATGGTTTCTCTAGTACAGGTAATGGCTGATATAATCCAGTGTTCTTCCTCACACCCTTGGCCCTCTGGCATACTCGCAACTTTGTACAAATATCTTCACATATTGTTGTAACTATGGCCAATAGTAGTTCTTACTAACGAAGGCAATGGTCTTATCTCGACCAAAGTGTCCAACCAAACCTCTACTATGATTCTACTTGACTAGATTCTCTCTCATTGAACTCCTTGGAATGCACAACTAGTTTCCCTAAAACAACACTCCATCCTTGATTAGAAAATCCAACCATTTACTTCTATCCAAAGTAACTGGTGCCATGCAATCTTTCCAAGCCTCTGCAAAATCTGGGTCTTCAAGGTATAAAATTTTAAGTTCGTCAAACCCTACAACCTCTATGATAAGGGATAGGCCCTAGAGGATAACACACATGCACCCTCTAGGTGTATGGGACCTAAAGGATAACACATTTCATGGATTACCCCTCATGCAAGGAAATGAGGATGTTAAATGAGATAAGTCAATTCCACTAATGGCACCTTTATGGGATTTTGTCGATCTCATCCACTTGGATGACTAGTCTGCAGTATTTATGAACACAAAAGTGGTGTAATGTTCCTATATTAAGATTAAGCTTATGCTAGTGAATATTTGGGTGAAGCAATTTTGCTATGATCCTAAAGGAAACTTATGAGTGAATAGTTGTATTTAAATAAATAATAAAAAATAATAATTGCAATCTTTTATTTATAACTCTTAAAGTGGTATAATTGCAATATTTAATTTATAACTCTTTTGATGGTCTTAGTGGTTATTTGGAACAAAGGTTGTAAATCTTACCCACTGATCATCCTCATACTAGCATCATAGAACTTTGATATAACATATACAAGCTCAAAACATGGGTACACATAAATTAGCAAAAATATGGTCAACTATGTGTTCCATGGAGTGGTCCCTATAGTGTTTTTGTTAATTCCCTTTGCTTTCTGCTCTACTTCCATCCATGATAGCTTTGCTTTGGCCTTGCGGGTAATATGTGTGTCTTCAATATACACAAATGAGTCCTCCAATATCTCCTTTGGTGTGGTCTTTGTCATCTTACATGCCTTCTTACTCTCGCCTCAGAACTACTGAATCAAAGCACTTGAAGCTCTTTTTCTTATGGCCACATAGACTTCATTGCATATTTCTAGCATTCAAAAAATGTGATATTAGCATATTATTCAATACATATCCCATTTTTATAGTACCAAAGATAGAGAGTTGATGGGATCAATCATTAGAAATGTTGCAAAAATATTTATACATTACAAGGTAAATCTAGTTGGGGTACAATATATTTGATAGGTCATTCCTACTAATTCATTTTGGTTTATAGATCACCAACCAATAAAATCATGCAGGTTGGCTGAACATGCTATTAAAATTGTTAGGCTATGATCTTACAATATAGATTACGTTTTGGATCTTACCCACACTACCATTTACGATCGATGTTCAAATCACCCCGAAGAGTGTGCTCCCGTTGTCCCTTTTGATGATGCATAATTTTATACCAAGCTTTCATTGGACGACAAGATCACCTATGGAGAAGCCTATTGGTTTTGTTATCTTGTCAAACCAATGCTTGATTAATCTCTAATGTTGGATTACATTATTAAATGTCTTCTCTCAATATTCCTCTAGTTGTATTAGATGTGCTAGCATTCTTTCAATTTTACTATCAGAATTTCAAGGTTAACAGGGAGGATAGCCTCTTTGCCATACACTAGGGAGTATGGGGGTGTCTTCAAATATTTATTTAGAGTTATTCTATATTCCCATAATGCTTTATTAAGCAAGATATGTCAAATTTTGGGGCTCTCCTCAATATTCCTTTTCATAATTCTTAACAAATTCTTATTTGAAGATTCAACTAAGCCTTTGCCATGGGGGTAATTTTAAATATGCATTCCAGTATATTCCATATCTTTTAAAAAAGTCCATTGTTTTAGCACCTATGAAATAAGAGACATTGTATGATATGCTAGTGTTTGGGACCCCAAACATGGTAATTAATCTTTCTAATAAATCAATGATTATTTGTTGGTGAGCTTGTTTAATTGAAGCAGAGTTGCATGAATAAAACACAAGTAATCTATTAGAAACAATGGAAGATGCTGATTTTGAGCCAAAGCTTTTAATTTATTCTTCATAAAAATGAGGATACAAAACAGGCCTCTTTACAAATTTGAAATTTCCCTCTAATACCCTATTTTCTCCTTTTCCCGCCTAGAACAATGCATTTGAAATTTGAATTTCGGGGGTAAACTTGCAGAGGTCATAACTCCTCGCTCCTTGCTCAAAAAAACTATTATTGCATATTTTCGGAAAGCTCTCGAAGGGGTAGGAAGCCTAGTACTATATAAAAATAGAGTACCACCATATTTCATCCCTTAAAAAGGTCTCTAAGGTCTTCAAAATTGACCTCCAAGTTTTACTATTTTTACTAGCAAGATTTTTCACTAGTTTTGATAGTGTATATGACATACAAATTTACATATCTCCCAAATTGCTCAAGATATTGGGATGATTGTTTTGCTGCAAGGTCTATTTTCACATCCCCTAATAACAAAATAACTTAGAGCATACAAAGAAAATATTACAAACTTTGGATGATGCAAGATTACTCTTACACCATTGGATACTCCTACATCAGACACCTAGGGTAAATTGAGAAGTGACCTTCACTTCTCAGGTGTTGGAGGAAAACCCAAGTGGTCAACCTCTGTATTTGACAACCAATATGAATCTTCAATAGGCTTTCCCTTACACTTAACCAAATATTCTTCATACCACCTGTTTCTACTACTTTTGTTGATGCATGTATCTAGGATTTTGTTAGGATCTCATCCTAACCCTTAATGTAATAACTTCCTTGATGTAATAATTCCTAGTGAACGTGGGTAGTACCCATGATTAATATTTTGTAATGTTTTAAGTTTTAGATTAGGTAGTGCCTATGACAAATGACACCCTTTTCTATGTAACACATGGTAGATAGGTTAGGTAAGGTGCCATTGTGCATTTAATTCGTGTGGCATTATGCATGTAATTCGAGTGGCATTGTGCATGTAATTCAAAGTGGCACTATGCATGTAATTCGAGTGGCATTATGCATGTAATCCATGTGGCATTTTACATGTAAGCCAACCTTGGAAGGAAACTCTTTAAATTCTCGAAAAGGCACCAATGTAATCATCTTTTTGCAAATTAATGAAGTATTGAAGGAGGTTGCCCCATCGAAGAGGCCTGTAATTCTATCTATTGTGAGATTGTTCCTTTTAAGTAGTTTCTGTTATCATATGCAATTAATTCTGAATATTGTTATAATGTTTCTGTGAGTTTATTTCCAAGCAAATGTGTGAGAGTGTGTTTATTTGAGTTGAGAGTGTGTTGTTTACTATATTTTATAGCAAGTTCCTAAAAAGTGGTATCAGAGAGCTTTCCAAGGCCAAGTTCTGTTGCAACTGATTTTTGCCATTCAATTTGCCTATTAGGTATAAATTCGATGTGTTTTTTTCGTTCCTATTTTTCCTTATTAAAAAAATCCAAAAAAATACAGTGCATTTTTTTTCCAAACCAAAAAAAAAAAAATCTTTGTAGTTGAGTAGGTAGAAACCCTATGCCGGGGGTTTTAAAATATCATGAAGGACCTATCATTATTGGCTAAGCTAGATAGCCCATAAAGCGTCTAGTGAAGTGAGGGACGATCAGGCTCCAATACCCAGACCTCAGACAGAACTCACGCATGGACTTGAGCTCCCACATATCTTCGGGTATATCGGGAGACCTTCTAGGTTTAAACAAAATTTTAGCCATTAGGAAGCTTTTCGGACTTGTATTACTCATAGTCTACTAGACACAACATCCTGGACGATTACCCTCCTATATTTTTAGAGAGGCAGTAGTGTGCTCAAGGGTACGTGTGGAATCCTCCTTGAGTAGTGGCCTGAAATATTGGTCCGAGCACTATTATTCATAACTGTCGGTATATTAGAGGGCTTATGGGTGGTACACACTCCTCTACCTAGCATTCCTTGGTTCTGTTCAAACTTCAACTTGTAAAAAATGAAAAAAAAAAAAAAAAAAACCAAACCTCCCTATTCGTAAACCTGCATTTCAAATCCCCAAAAAGTGAGCATATGAGAAAGGAGTCCTCTATTAAAAAAATAACAGAAAGAACATGCATTCGGGATATACCATGAGGGTGACACTTAAGCTGACAATCTGGAGAATAACAGTCAAATTTATAGTGGCAGTCACAGTCAGGTCAGTTAGGTCAGAGAGGTCAGCACAGTCAGGTCAGAATTTATAGTTTTTAGAGTCAGAACAGAACTATCATAAGTCACCTGCAAAATACAGAGAATCTTGGAGCTAGTGAAGTCAGCACTGGGCCAACCAGTGAGAGCATGACACAAGGCTAGTTATAAATAGTGCTCCAGTACCCAACTTTGCTCTGTAGCTCAAAATCAAAAACTGTAAACACCGTTAGACTCAGCAAAATAGGAGATAAAAAAAAAGTCTAGGGTGCCAAAAAGTAGTGTTGAGAGATATAGCTCATTGTGACCACCTCTTCGAGCTGATTGTTTTGATATATAGCACCCAAGCACTTTTTTGGGCACTTACTAAAAATAGTAAGTCCAAAAAACTCAATTCTATTTTTAGTAACTGGTCACAAAAGGTTTCAAAATGGCCTAGGGTACCCGTGGACACCAAAAGGAACTAGACCACTTAGAATCCTTAACAAAAGCCATTGAGAACTTGCACTCGGATTTTCACTCCATAAGGGAAGAAGTCCAAGGTCTTCGCCTAGAGCATGAGGCCACCAGTAATCGCTTAGAAGAAGCACTCGATGTAAGTAGACAGCAAACTAAAAAGAGGACCCCCCAAAATAGAACACCAATCTGAGGGTTTTGCAAGGAATCATGACCATGATCCATCCTTCAAGATGCCCAAATTAGACTTTCCCAAATTTAGTGGGAAGGATGTTGATGGGTGGCTATGTAGGGTTGATCAATTCTTTAGACTTCATAATGTCCCCATATTTCATCGAGTCCATATGGATTTATTTAACTTGGAATCTGAGGTTCTACACTGGTTTCAATGGTTACATATTGCCAACCCAAATCTCTCTTGGGAGAATTTTTAATCCCAACTACTCACTCGATTTGGTCCTAGTGAGTATGAGGACTTTACAGGGGCCTTGACCAAACTACAACAAATAGGGCCAGTCCATGAATACCAAGCTCAATTTGAAAAATTGGCCAATAAGACAAGAGGATTGAATGAAGGGTTCTTCCAGAGTTGTTATATCAGTGGGTTGAAGGTGGAACTCCAAGCGGAAGTAAGAATGTTGAAACCACAAACTATGATGGAAGCTATTAGTTTGGCCCGTTTGGCCGAATCTAAACTCTCTGCCCAAATACGCCCATCAAAGTTTCCTCAAAATAGACCTTCATTTCCTCCTTGATATCAACACCTAGTTGATAATAAACCTGCTGCGCCCAAGCGCCTAACCACATAAGATATGGATGCACGTTGTGCCCAAGGATTATGCTACAATTGTGATGAAAAGTTTTTTAAAGGGCATAAGTGTGCACACAAAAAATTGTTCTTGATAGATGTTGAAAAACCTGATAACTCTGACTAGAGTGATGAGGATGAGGACCCTCCAGAAACACCTTCTCCATAAGAAGAAGTGAAACAAGAACCTGAGACAACAATTACAGTCCATGCTCTTACAGGCATTACTACTCCACAGACCATGAAGGTTGTGGGATTTATCAAGGGCCAACGTCTTTCCATATGGATTCGGGAAGCACGCACAACTTCATAGACCCTAGAGTGGCTTAGTGGGAAAATTGCTATATCCACACTTGTAATTCCTTTGAGGTCATGGTAGCCAATGGGGGAACCTTACCTTGTAAAGGAAAATTTTGCAATGTTAAAATCAAGATAGGGGACTATGAACTCAAGCAGGACATGTTTGCCCTCTAGTTGGGTGGATGTGATATTGTTTTGGGATCTCAATGGTTGAGTACGTTGGGCACTATCAGTTGGAACTTTGCTAAACTCTGGATGCAGTTCTCCCAAAATGGACAAACACACATCATAAAGGACTTCCTAGCAGGAACACCTCAAATTATTAGTTCAAATGGCATGGAGAAATTGCTAAAGAAATCATCATGTGGGGTCATTGCACAACTATTCTCCATCCAACCATCCACCTCTCAAATGGGTGAAACTCCATCAGACCTACAATAGATTCTCCACAAACATGAGGCCATATTTTCGAAACCAACTACACTACCATCGCATCGCTCTCATGACCATGCCATTCCATTATTGTCGGATAGTGCACCTCCCAATATCAGACCATACAGGTACCCTCATGCCATGAAGTCAAATATTGAGAAAATGATACAAGAATTAATCAAGGCGGGTATCATTCGACCTAGTACTAGTCCCTACTCTGCACTAGTATTACTGGTCCTCAAGAAGGATGGCTCCTGGTGACTGTGTATTGACTACCGAGAACTCAACAAGATAACTTTCAAGGATAAATTTCCTATCCTTGTGATTGATGAATTACTAGATGAATTACATGGGACCATGTACTTCACCAAGCTAGACCTTCGCTCTAGGTACCATCAGATATGGCTCAGGGATGAAGATATTCCTAAAATTACTTTTCACACTCATGAAGGTCATTATGAATTCTTGGTAATGCCATTTGGTCTCACAAATGCTCCTTCCATATTTCAAAGCCTGATGAACAACATCTTTCACCCTTTTTTTTGGAAGTTCATCCTTGTGTTCTTCGATGATATCTTGATTTATAGTCACACATGGGAAGAGCATATCAAGCATGTAGATCAAACCCTACAACTATTGGTTGACCATCAACTGTTCACAAAAATATCCAAGTGTTCCTTTGGTTTGATTGAAGTGGAGTATCTGGGACACATTGTCTCAAAGGATGGTTTCAAGGTTAACCCTAAGAAGATCCAAGCAGTCCAAGAATGGTCGAAACCTCAAACTCTCAAAGGACTTCAAATATTTTTAGGGCTTACAGGCTATTATCATAAATTTTTCTATAATTATGGAAAGATAGCCACCCCCCTCACATCCATGTTGAAGAAGGATTCTTTTACTTGGACAGGGCCGCTGAGCAAGCATTCCTGGAACTCAAGCATGCCATGACCACCACTCCAGTTTTAGCCATGCCAGACTTCTCTAAAAAATTTGTCATTGAAAGTGATGCTTCTGGTCGTGGTATTGGGGCGGTATTGATGCAAGAAGGATACCCCTTGGCTTTTACCAAAGAAATCCCTATCTGATCGCAATTTAGGGAAATCCACATATGCTAAGGAAATGATGGTAATATTGCATGCAGTCCTACATTGGCGACCTTACCTCATTGGGTGCCATTTCTCCATCAAAACTGACCACCAGAGTCTGAAATACTTTCTAGAACAATGGGTTTCCACCCTCGAGCAAAAAAATTGGGTATCAAAACTCATGGGCTATGATTATGACATCACGTACAAAAAAGGAAAGGAAAATCTTGTGGCAGATGCTATCTCTCGCCAATTTGAGACCCTTAGTATGTTGTGTGCCATTTTTGCACCATTTCCCTAATGGATTGAGCCCTTACATCAAGAAATACTTCAGGATGTAGATTTGAAAGACTTGGTTGCTTCACTTATGGATGATCCAGAGTCTACACCAGGATATAGTTGGGATGGCCAGGATTTGCGTTACCATCAACGCCTGGTTCTTCCTCCTAAGTCCCCACTTTGAGAGCTCCTCATGAAGGAATCACATGCTACTCCATCTACTGGCCATTCAAGGTTCCTAAAAACTTATGAGTGACTCAAGCACACCTTCTTTTGGAAAGGTATGAAATAGGACATTCGCTCTTTTGTAGCTGACTATGACACATGTCAAAGGATGAAAGGGGAAACAGTGCGCTCTCCGAGGAACTCTTCAACCATTGCCAATTCTAGAGTAGGTGTGGACTGACATCTCCATGGAATTCATAGAAGGGCTACCTAAATCAGGAGGCAAGTCAATTATTTTCATAGTAGTGGACCGCATTTCAAAGTATGCTCACTTTTGTGCCCTAGCCCATCCTTACACAGCATCCACTATTGCCCAAATTTTTCTTGACTCCATATTTCACCTTCATGGCATGCCAACCTCCATTGTATTTGATCGTGATCCCACCTTTACTAGCAATTTTTGGCAAGAGTTGTTTAAGTTGTAGGGGACTAAGCTCAAAATGAGTTTAGCCTACCATCCGCAAACGGATGGTCAAACAGAGGTTGTTAATAAATGCTTAGAAATCTACCTTCGCTGCTTTGCCTCCGATCATCATACTCATTGGGAAATAGGGCTTTCCTTGGCCGAATGGTGGTACAACACTTCCTATCATACCGCCACCAAAATCACACCATTTGAGGCAGTTTATGGGCAACCTCCACTCATGCCTTCCTCCTAAATTTTGGGTAGCTCCAAGGTCCAGGTCATTGACAATGCTCTGAGTCAACACACCAAGGTCCTCCGCAAACTCAAGAAAAATTTGAACATGGCTCAAAATCGAATGCACCAACAAGTTGATCAACATCGTTCTGAGCACAGTTTTGATGTGGGTGATATGGTATTCCTTCGCTTACAGCCATACAAACAATCATCCCTACAACTTTGCAGGTGTTAGAAGCTCGCTCCAAAATTCTATGGTCCTTATTAGGTTCTACAACAGATTGGCCCTACAACTTACAAATTGGCTCTTCCCCCCACTTCCAAGCTCCACCCTATTTTTCATGTTTCCCTTCTCAAGAAAGTTGTGGGCACAAAGGTACAGGTTCAATCAACACTTCTTGAATTGGATGAAGAAGGCTCTATCTTACTCGCACCTGAGCAGCTGTTGGATCATTGAACTCACACTCTACGCAACCGTACCATTACGGAGGTCCTTTTTCAGTGGCATGGGCTTCAACCTGAGGATGCTACATGGGAGTCTCTCCATCAACTCCAGCAATAGTTTTCTCATTTTCAGCTTTGAGGACAAAGCTTCTTCAAGGAGAAGGGCATGTTAAGATCTCATCCTAACCCTTAATGTAATAACTTCCTTGATGTAATAATTCCTAGTGAACGTGGGTAGTACCCATGATTAATATTTTGTAATGTTCTAAGTTTTAGCTTAGGTAGTTCCTATGACAAATGACACCCTTTTCTATGTAACACATGGTATATAGGTTAGGTAAGGTGGCATTGTGCATGTAATTCGTGTGGCATTATGCATGTAATTCGAGTGGCATTGTGCATGTAATTCAAAGTGGCACTATGCATGTAATTCGGGTGGCATTATGCATGTAATCCAGGTGGCATTTTAGATGTAAGCCAACCTTGGAAGGAAACTCTTTAAATACCCAAAAAGGCACCAATGTAATCATCTTTTTGCAAATTAATGAAGTATTGAAAGAGGTTGCCCCCTCGAAGAGGCTTGCGATTCTATCTATTGTGAGATTGTTCCTTTTAAGTAGTTTCTGTTATCATATGCAATTAATTCTGAATACTGTTATAATGTTTCTGTGAGTTTATTTCCAAGCAAATGTGTGAGAGTGTGTTTATTTGAGTTGAGAGTGTGTTGTTTAGTATATTTTATAGCAGGTTCCTAACATATTTCTTCTATCTCTTCCTTCTTTGGAGTAGATGCTGGAATATCCCAAATTTCTATTACTGGTCCATAATAATTTTCCCCTTCATGATATTCTTCCAAATTAGAAATGTTGAAAATAGGTGATATGTTAAGTCCACTTAGTAGTTCTACTTCATATGCATTTCTTGAATCCCATTTCTCTATGATCCTGCATGGTCCAAACTTCTTCATTTTCATCTTGTTATAGGTTTTATTAGAAAACCTTTCTTTTCTTAGGTGGACCATAACTTCATCTCCCACTTGGAATTCCTTAAACCACCACTTTTGGTCTACCCTTATCTTGTACTGAGTGTTCATCTTAGTAATATGCTTCTTCACTTCTTCATGCAAGCTCTTCAGGTGCTCTGCAAAGTCCTCAGCCTCAACACTACTCTTTTCCCCTCTGTCCATATTCCTCAACTCATAAGCATTCCTTGGGTTGCTCCCATATACAATCTAGAATGGGGATTTATTAGTACTCCTATTGACAGAATTTTTGTAAGCAAATTCTACCTATGGTAAAACCAAATCCAGCATATTAGCAGGTTACCCAAACTCCTATTCACCACCTCTAGTTTTCCATCAGTCTATGGGTGGTATGTAAAACTGAATTTCAAATCCATATTCAACTTCTTCCATAAGGTCCTCCAGAAATACCCAATAAATTTGGTATCTCTATCGAAAATGATGCTCTTTAGTAGACCATGTAGTCGTACCACCTCTTTGAAAAACAACCCTGCAACATGAACTACATCATTAGTTTTATGGAAGGGAATGAAATGTGCCATCTTTGAAAACCTGTCAACCACCACAAATATGGAGTCATTCTCTCTCTATGTCCTTGGTAGGCCAAGAACAAAATCCATGCTGATGTCTTCCCATGGTTTCTCTAGTATAGGTAATGGCTGATATAATCTAGTGTTCTGCCTCACACCCTTGGCCCTCTGGCATACTTTGCAACTTTGTACAAATATATTCACATCTTATTATAACTGTGGCCAATAGTAGTTCTCACTAACGAGGGCAATGGTCTTATCTTGACCAAAGTGTCCAACCAACCCTCCACTATGCTTCTCCTTGACCAAATTCTCTCTCATTGAACTCCTTGGAATGCACAATTGGTTTCCTCTAAACAAAATTCCATATTGGATTAGAAAATCCAACCATTTAGTTCTATCCAAAGTAACTAGTTCCAAGTAAGCTCTCCAAGCCTCTACAAAATATGGGTCTTCAGGGTATAAACTCTTAAGTTCATCAAACCCTACAACCTCCACCTTCATTTTTGTCAACAAGTTCTACCTTCTACTTAAGGCATCTGCAACTCTGTTTGACTTCCCACTCCTATGTTTCAACACAAAGGTATAACTCTATAAAAACTCAACCCATTTTAAATACCTCTAATTTATCTTCCCTTGGGTATTAATATACTATAAGGCCTGATGATCAGTATATAGAACAAACTCTTTTGGCAAAAAATAGTGTCTCCATTTCTTCAAAGCTTGAACTATAGCATAAAACTCTTGATCATAGACATAATACTTTTTCCTAGCCTCATTAAGCTTCTCACTAAAATAAGCAACATGTTTACCTTCTTGACTCAATACAGCTCCTATGGCACTACCACTAGCATCACAATCTATCTAAAATACCTTATTAAAATCTGGAAGTGCCAAAATAGGTTGCTCTGTGACTTTATTATTCAACATATCAAAACTCCTATCTGCTCCTGTAGTCCACTTAAACTCCTTATCCCCTCTCATTGTCTCCTCTAGGGGTGCACAAATACTGCTAAAATTCCTAATAATTTTTTTGTAAAAACTGGCTAGACCATGGAATGATCTTACCTCTATAATGCTCCTTGGAGTAGGCCATTCAATGATAGCCCTCACCTTTTCTGGGTCCATTTTGAGACCTTCAGCTGAGATGACAAATCCTAGATACACCAACTCCTTCTTCACAAAACTGCACTTCTTCAAATTAATCAATAACTGCTCCTCCCTCAGCTTCTCAAGAACTCGTCGAATATGCAGCAGGTGCTCCTCCAAAGTCTTACTAAAAATTAAAATGTCATCCAAATAGACAATGACAAATTTTTCCAAAAACTCCTTCAATACCTCATTCATAAGTCGCATGAATGTGCTTGGTGCATTGGTTAGCCCAAATGGCATGACCAACCACTCGTATAAACCCTCTCTGGTCTTGAAGGTTGTCTTCCACTCATCTCCTTCTCTGATACAAATCTGATGATACCCACTCTTCAAGGTCAATCTTTGTGAAGTACTTGGCTCCACTCAAATAGTCCATAATGTCATCCATCCTTGGCAATGGAAATCTATATTTTATGGTGATCTTGTTAATAGCTCGAGAATCTATACACATTCTCCATTCCCCATATTTCTTTGGTGCTAGTACTATAGGTACTGCACATGGACTCAATCTCTCTCAAATTAGTCCCTTTTTTAGTAGCTCTTGGACTTGTCTTTTTAGCTCCTCACTTTCTACAAGAGTCATTCTATGGGCTGCCTTATTGGGTAAACTAGCTCTCGATACCAAATCTATGTGGTGATTGATCTTCCTCACTGGTGGCAAACCCTCAGGTACATTATCTGATATAATATCTAGGAATTCTTCTAATAGACTTGAGACTTCTATTGGGATATCTTTTCATTGTTCTTCCTTAACTCTAGGAATTAATGCATAGCACATATGCTCATGCTTCAAACCATCAAAAAATTTTCAACCTTCAACTAAATAGATTCTGGAACTGCTACATAACTTTCATCCATCTCCTTCAGGGGCTTCATCTTGTGGTGCACTCCATCCTTTTTCAGGGAGTAAGTGTTGGCATACCCATAATGTATTACACGTTGATCAAACTGCCATGGCCTTCCCAATAGCAAATGGCAAGCATCCATAGGTAGGATGTCACATAGGACCTCATCATGGTAATTCCCAATATGGAACTTTACCAAACATTGCTCACTGACCAAAGCCCTATGGTCCTTCTACAACCAAGCAATACGATATGGATGTGGGTGCCTCCTTCTCTCTAACTATAACTTGGTAACCATTCCTTCCAAAACTAGGTTATCAATGCTACCATTATCAATGATAACATTACACACCTTACCTGCACATTTACACCTTGTGCAAAATAGGCTCTTCCTCTGATCTGGATCCTTCTCCTCATTCAGAAAGGCTCTCCTTGTGACCATAACTTCTCCTCTTTATTCTTCTTTAGAGTGCTCAAATTCAACACCTTCATCTACAATAGTAGCTCGAGCATTACCTTCAGGTCTCTTATTTGTTCCCCCTTGGTGTTGTGGGCACTCGTATGCCTGATGTCCTTCTTCCCCACATTGGAAGTAGGTTCCACAAAATCCTCCTCTTCCAGGCCCTCATCCAGACCTCCCTCTTCCTCTTTGGTAGCCATTATTCTACTCATGGGGGTGAGTAAGCATTATCCTCCTTCTGGTCTTGATTGTTGCTTGCTTCTCCAGTCTTCTTTTGGTCCTCATTTCATCCTCCATTTGTTCTCCCACCAGTTCTACCACCATGACCTCTTCCTCTTTTCTTGCTCTCAAATATTTTATTCAACTTCTCTTCTACCTTCAAGGCAAACTGGTAAGCATATTCTATGGTGGTAATCTTGACTAGGCTCAACTCCTCTTGAATACTTGCTCTCAACCCATTTATGTAATGGGCTACCTTCTCCTTGTTGGCCTTAGAATGGCCTATTATGATTAAAATTTTATAGAACTCCTCTATGTATTCCTTGACATACTTGCTTGACTACCTCAAACCTTGCATTTTCTTTAGCAAATCCAACTCATAATCAGCTAGAATGAACTGTCTCTTCAACTTCTCCACCATCCGCTCCCACCTTGTTATCATTTCCTTCCCTCTTCTATTTCTATCCAACTGTACTCCCTTCCACCAAATACTAGCATGACCCTTTAGCTTGGTCTTAGAAAACTTGACCCTCTCAGGATATTCAACCTCCTCATACTCAAAGTATTCTTCCATGTCATTGATCCAGTCGATCAACTCTTCTAGATTAAGATTTTTAGAATACGTAGAAACCTCCATCTTTGGTCTCTTCCCAATCTAGGATATGGCTCTATATAACCTAGCTTGCATAGGATCTACTACCTCTTCTTCTTCCTTGAACTAAGCCTCTTCTTCTTTAGCTTCATCTTCACTCCCATATTCTCTTCTTGGCTCAAACCCTCTATGCAACTCATGCAAATATTGAACTTACCTCTGCAAAGCTCTAAAATCTTCTTCTAGAACCACAAATTGTCTCCCACCACCAGAGTTTCTTCATGGAGGCATTCTGATCATGTTCCTCACAAACCCTAACCACAAATCCTGGTGTAAACTACCTCACATCCGGCAATTTATTTACACACTTAGGAACTCCTGCTCTGATACCACTTGAAGCAGAGTTGCATTAATAAAACACAAAAAATCTACGGAAAAATGAGAGAAAATGAAAATATTGAGCCAAAATATTTTTATTGTCTTCTTCATAAAAATAAGGATCTTACAAAATAGTACCTCTTTACAAATTTGAAATTTCCCTCTAATACCTTGTTTTCCCCTTTTCTCGCCTAGAACAGTGCATTCAAAATTTGAATTTTTGGGAAAAACTTGCAGAGGTTATAACTTCTTGCTCGTTTATCAAAATGGCTATTAATGAACCTTTTCGAAAAGCTCTTGAAGGGTTAGGAATCCTAATATTGTAGTATCATAGAGTACCACCATATTTCATCCCTTAAAAATGCCTCTAAGACCTTCAAAATTGGCCTCCAAGTTTTACTAGTTTTACTAGCAGGTATTTTCACTGGTTTTGATAGGGTATATGACATTCAAATTTACATATCTCCCAAAATGCTTAGGATATTGGGATGATTATTTCGTCGCTAGGTCTATTTTTCCATTCCCTAATAACCAACTAACTTAGAGCATAAAAATAAAATATTACAAATTTTGGATGATGCAAGATTACTCTTACACCGTTGGATGCTCCTACATCAAACACTTAGGGTAAATTGAAAAGTGACCTTCACTTATTTTGTGTTGGAGGAAAACCTAGGTGATAAGCCCATGTATTCGACAACCAAGATGAATCTTAAATAGGACTATCCTGCCACTTAATAAAATATTCTTCATACTACCTATTTTTGGTACTTTTATCAATGCGTGTATCCAAGATTTCTTCTATCTCTTCCTTCTCAGGAGTAGATGCTAGAATATCCCAAATTTCTATTATTGGTGCATCATAATTTTTCCCTTCATGATATTTTGCCAAATCAAAAATGTTGAATATAGGTGATATTCTTGTTGTAACTGTGGCCAATAGTAGTTCTCACTAATGAGGGTAATGGTCTTATCACAAAGGTTGAGACAACCCTCCACTATGCTTCTCCTTGACTAGATTCTCTCTCATCGAACTCCTTGGAATGCACAACTGGTTTCCTCTAAACAACATTCCATCTTGGATTAGAAAATCCAACCATTTACTTCTATCCAAAGTAACTGGTTCCAAGCAAGCTCTCCAAGCCTCTGCAAAATCTAGATCTTTAGGGTACAAAATCTTAAGTTCATCAAACCCTACAACCTCCACCTTCATTTCTGTCAACAAATTCTACCTTCTACTTAAGGCATCTACAACTCTGTTTGACTTCCCACTCCTATGTTTCAACACAAAGGTATAACTTTGTAAAAACTCAACCCATTTTAAGTGCCTCTGATTTAGCTTCCCTTGGCTATTAATATACTGTAAGGCCTGATGATCAGTATATAGAACAAACTATTTTGGCAACAAATAGTGTCTCCACTTATTCAAATCCTGAACTATAGCATAAAACTCCTGATCATAGATAGAATACTTTTTCCTAGCCTCATTAAGCTTCTCACTAAAATAAGCAACAAGTTTACCTTCTTGACTCAATATAGCTCCTATGGCACTACCACTAGCATCACAATCTACCTAAAATACCTTATTAAAATCTGGAAGTGCCAAAATAGGTTGCTCTGTGACTTTCTTCTTCAACATATCAAAACTCCTATCTACTCCTATAGTCCACTTAAACTCCTTATCCCCTTTCATTGTCTCCGTTAGGGGTGCACAAATACTGCTAAAATTCCTAATAAATTTTCTGTAAAAACTAGCTAGACCATGGAATGATCTTACCTCTGTAATGCTCCTTGGAGTAGGCCATTCAATGATAGCCCTCACCTTTTTGGGTCTATTTTGAGACCTTCAGATGAGATGACAAATCCTAGATACACCAACTCCTTCTTCACAAAACTGCACTTCTTCAAATTAATCAACAACTACTCCTCCCTCAACTTCTCAAAAACTCATTGAATATGCAATAGGTGCTCCTCCAAAGTCTTACTAAAAATTAAAATGTCATCCAAATAGACAATGATGAATTTTCCCAAAAACTCCTTCAATACCTCATTCATAAGTCGCATGAATGTGCTTGGTGCATTGGTTAGCCCAAATGGCATGACCAACCACTCATACAAACCCTCTCTAGTCTTGAAGGTTTTCTTCCACTCATCTCCTTCTCTAATATGAATCTGATGGTACCCACTCTTTAGGTCAATCTTTGTGAAGTACTTGGCTCCACTCAAACAGTCCATAATGTCATCCATCCTTGGCAATGGAAATCTGTATTTAATGGTGATCTTGTTAATAGCTCAGGAGTCTGTACACATTATCCACTCTCCATATTTCTTTGGTGCTAGTACTTTAGGTACTACACATGGACTCAAGCTCTCCCGAATCATTCCCTTTTTTAGTAGCTCTTGGATTTGTCTGTTTAGCTCCTCACTTTCTACAGGAGTCATTCTATGGGCTACCTTATTGGGTAAACTAGCTCCCAGTACCAAATCTATGTGGTGACTGATCTTCCTCACTGGTGGCAAACCCTCAGGTACATTATCTGATATAATATCTAGGAATTCTTCTAATAGACCTGAGACTTCTACTGGGATATCTTTGCATTGTTCTTCCTTAACTCTAGGAATTAATGCATAGCACATATGCTCATGCTTCAAGCCATCCAAAAACTTTCTACCATCAACTAAATAGATTTTGGCACTGCTACATATATTTTCATCCATCTCCTTCAGGGGCTTTAGCTTGTGGTACACTCCATCCTTTGTCAAGGAGTAAGTGTTGGCATGCCCATAATGTATTGCATACCGATCAAAATGCCATGGCCTTACCAATAGCAAATTGCAAGCATCCATAGGTAGGATGTCACACATGACCTCATCATGGTAATTCCCAATATGGAACTTTACCAAACATTGCTCACTGACCAAAGCCCTATGGTCCTTCTACAACCAAGCAATCCGATATGGATGTGGGTGCCTCCTTCTCTCTAATTGTAACTTGGTAACCATCCCTTCTGAAACTAGGTTATCAGTGCTACCATTATCAATGATAATATTACACACCTTACTTGCACATTTACACCTTGTGTAAAATAGACTCTTCCTCTGATCTGGATCTTTCTCCTCATTCAAAAAGGCTCTCCTTGTGACCAAAACTTCTCCTCTTTCTACTTCTTTAGAGTGCTTAGATTCAACACCTTCATCTACAACAGCAACTCGGGCATTACCTTTAGGTCTCTTATTCGTTCCCCCTTGGTGTTGTGGGCACTCATATGCCCGATGTCCTTCTTCTCCACATTGGAAATAGGTTTCACAAAATCCTCCTCTTCCAGTCCCTCATGTACATACCTCCCTCTTCCTCTTTGGTAGCTATTATTCTAATCATGGGAGCTATAAGAATTCTCCCCCTTCTGGTCCTAACTTTTGCTTTCTTCTCTATTCTTATTTTGGTCCTCATTTCGTCAAATTTTTCTCCCACCAGTTTTACCACCATGACCTCTTCCTCTTTGCTTACTCTCAAATCTTCTATTTAACTTCTCTTCTACCTTCAAGGCAAACTTGTAAGCATCTTCTATGGTGGTCATCCTGACCAGGTTCAACTCCTCTTGAATACTTGCTCTCAACCCATTTATGTAAGGGGCTACCTTCTCCTTGTTGGCCTCAGAATGGCCTATTCTGATTAAAATTTTATAGAACTCCTCTGTGTATTCCTTGACACATTTGCTTGACTACCTCAAACCCTACATTTTCTTTAGCAGATCCAACTTATAATCAGATGGAATAAACTGTCTCTTCAAATTCTCCACCATCTTCTCCCACCTTGTTATCCTTTCCTTCCCTCTTCTATTTCTATCCAACTATACTCCTTTCCATCGAATACTGGCATGACCCTTTAGCTTGGTCTTAGCAAACTTGAACCTCTTAGGATCTTCAACCTCCTCATACTCAAAGTATTCTTCCATGTCATTGATCCAATCGATCAACTCTTTTGGATTAAGATTTCTAGAATACGTAGAAACCTCCATCTTCGGTCTCTTCCTAATCTTTGATATGGCTCTATATAACCTAACTTGCATAGGATCTACCACATATTATTCTTCCTCAAACTGGGCTTCTTCTTCTTTAGCTTCATCTTCACTCCCATATTCTCTTCTTGGCTCAAACCCTCTACACAACTCCTCTTGTAGAGCTTGAACTTACCTCTACAAAGTTCTAAAATCTTCTTATGGCACCACAACATGTCTCCCACCACCACGGTTTCTTCGTGGAGGTATTATACTCTCGTTCCTCACAAACCCTTACCACAAATATTGGTGCAAACTACCTCACATTCAGTGATATGTCTACACACTCAGGAACTCCAACTCTGATACCACTTGAAGCAGAGTTGCATTAACAAAACACAAGCAAACTATTGGAAACAATGAAAGATGTAGATTCTGAGCCAAATATTTTCACTTCTTCTTCATCAAAATGAGGATACAAAATAGACCTCTTTACAATTTCAAAATTTCCCTCTAATACCATGTTTTCCCCTTTTCCCGCCTAGAACAATGCATTTGAAATTTAAATTTTAGGGGAAAACTTGTGGAGGTCATATTCGTTGCTCAAAATGACTATTATTGCATATTTTCGAAAAGATCTCGAAGGGGTAGGAAGCTAGGTACTATTTTTTGATAGAATACCACCATATTTCATCCCTTAAAAAGGCTTCTAAGGCCTTCAAAATTGACCTCCAAGTTTTACTAGTTTTATTAGCAAGATTTTTCACTAGTTTTGACAGGGTATATGACATTCAAATTTACATATATCCAAAACCGCTTAGGATATTGAGATGATTTTTTCACCACTGGGTCTATTTTTACATCCCCTAATAACCAAATAAACTTTAGAAATAAAAAGAAAAAATTACAAATTTTGGATGATGCAAGATCACTCTTACACCGTTGGATGCTCCTACATCAGACACCCAGGGTAAATTGAGAAGTGACCTTCACTTCTCTGGTTTTGGAGGAAAACCCAAGTGGTAAACCTTTTTCTTTGACAACCAAGATGTATTTTCAATAGGCCTACCCTTCCACTTAACTAAATATTCTTCATACTACCTATTTATGGTGCTTTTGTCGATGCATGTATCCAGGATTTATTTTATCTCTTCCTTCTCTGGAGTAGATGCTGGAGTATCCCAATTTTTGTTACTGGTCCATCATCATTTTCCCCTTTATGATATTCTACCAAATCAAAAATTTTGAACACAAGTGATATATTAAGTCCACTTGGTAGTTCTACTTCATATGCATTTCCTGAATCCTGTTTCACTATGATCCTGCATGGTCTAAAATTCTTCATTTTTAGTTTGTTATAGGTTTTAGCAGGAAACCTTTCATTTCTCATGTGGACCATAACTTCATCTCCAACTTGGAATTTCTTAAACCACTGCTTTTGGTCTACCTTTGTATTATATTGAGTGCTCATCTTAGTAATATGCTTCTTCACTTCTTCATGCAAGCTCTTCAGGTGCTCAGCAAAGTCCTTAGCCTCAATACTGCTCTTTTCTCCTCTATCCATATTCCTCAACTCAGAAGTATTCCTTGGGATGCTCCCATATATAATCTGGAATAGGGATTTATTAGTACTCCTATTGACAAAATTATTGTAAGCAAATTATACCTATGGTAAAACCAAATCCCATCCCTTGGGCTTATATCCTATCAAGCATCTTAGCAGTTTACCCAAACTCCTATTCTCCACCTTTGTTTGTCCATCAGTCTGTGGGTGGTATGCATAGCTGAATTTCAAATCTACATTCAACTTCTTCCATAAGTTCCTCCAAAAATACCCAACAAATTTGGTATCTCTATCAAAAATAATGCTCTTTAGTAGACCATGTAGTCGTACCACCTCTTTGAAAAATAACCCTACAACATGAACTACATCATTAGTTTTCTAGTAGGGAATGAAATGTGCCATCTTCAAAAACCTGTCAACCACCACAAATATGGAGTCATTCCCCCTCTGTGTCCTTGGTAGGCCAAGAAAAAATCCATGGTAATGTCTTCCCATGGTTTCTCTGGTATAGGTAATGGCTAATATAATCTAGTGTTTTGCCTCACACCCTTGGCCCTTTGGCATACTCTGCAACTTTATACAGATATCTTCACATCTTGTTGTAACTGTGGCCAATAGTAGTTCTCACTAACGAGGGCAATGGTCTTATCTCGACCAAAGTATCCAGCCAACCCTCCACTATGCTTCTCCTTGACTACATTCTCTCTCATAAAACCCCTTGGAATGCACAACTGGTTTCCCTTAAACAACATTCCATCTTGGATTAGAAAATCCAACCATTTACTTCTATCCAAAGTAATTGGTGCCGAGCAAGCTTTCCAAGCCTCTGCAAAATCTGGGTCTTTAGGGTATAAACTTTTAAGTTCATCAAACCCTACAACCTCCACCTTCATTTCTATCAATAATTTATACCTTCTACTTAAGGCATTTGCAACTCTATTTGACTTTCCACTCCTATGTTTCAACACAAAGGTATAAATATGTAAAAACTCAACCCATTTTAAGTGCTTGTAATTTAGCTTCCCTTGGCTATTAATATACTGTAAGGCTTGATGATCAGTATATAGAACAAAATATTTTGGCAAAAAAAAGTATCTCCATTTCTTTAAATCCTAAACTATAGCATAAAACTCCTGATCATAGATAGAATACTTTTTCCTAGCCTCATTAAGCTTCTCACTAAAATAAGCAATATTTTTACCTTCTTGACTCAATACAACTCCTATGGCACTACCACTAGCATCACAATCTATCTGAAATACCATATTAAAATTTGGAAGTGCCAAAACAAGTTGCTTAGTGACTTTCTTCTTTAACATATCAAAACTCCTATCTACTCCTATAGTCCACTTAAACTCCTTATCCCCTTTCATTGTCTCCGTTAGGGGTGCACAAATACTGCTAAAATTCCTTATAATTTTTTTGTAAAAATTGGCTAGACCATGGAATGATCTTACCTCTGTAATGCTCCTTGGAGTAGGCCACTCAATGATAACCCTCATTCTGAGTCTATTTTGAGACCTTCAACTAAGATGAAAAATCCTAGATACACCAACTCCTTCTTCACAAAACTGCACTTCTTCAAATTAATAAGCAACTGCTCCTCCCTCAGCTTTCCAAGAACTCGTTGAATATGCAGTAGGTGCTCCTCCAAAGTCTTGCTAAAAATTAAAATGTCATCCAAATAGACAATGACAATTTTTTCCCAAAAACTCCTTCAATACCTCATTCATAAGTCACATGAATGTGCTTGGTGCATATGTTAGCCCAAATGGCATGACCAACCACTCGTATAAACCCTCTATGGTATTGAAGTCTATTTTCCACTCATACCCTTCTCTAATACGGATCTTATGGTACCCACTCTTTAGGTCAATCTTCGTGAAGTACTTGGCTCCACTCAAACAATCCATAATCTCATCCATCCTTGGAAACAGGATTCTGTACACATTATCCACTCTCCATTTCTCTATGGTGGCAGTATTGCAAGTACTGCACATGGAATCAAGCTCTCCCGAATCGTTCCCTTTTTTAGTAACTCATGGACTTGTTTGTTTAGCTCCTCAATTTCTATAGGAGTCATTATATGTACTGTATTATTGGGTAAACTAGCTTCTGGTACCAAATCTATATGGTAACTGATCTTCCTTAGTGGTGGTAAACCCTCAGGCACATTATTTGATATAATATCTGGGAATTCTTCTAATAGACCTGATACTTCTACTGGAATATCTATGCAATTTTCTTCTCTAACTCTAGGATTTAACGCATAGCACATATGCTCATGCTTCAAACCATACAAAAAAATTCTACCTTCAATTAATTTTTTTTTAGCATTGCTACATATCTTTTCATCCATCTCCTTTAGGGGCTTTAGCTTGTAGTGCACTCCATCCTTTGTCAGGGAGTAAGTGTTGGCATGCCCATCATGTATTGCACGTTGATCAAACTGCCATGGCCTTCCCAATAGTAAATGACAAGCATCCATGGGTAGGATGTCACACATGACCTCATCATGGTAATTCCCAATATGGAACTTTACCAAATATTGCTCACTGACGAAAGCTCTATGGTCCTTCTACAACCAAGCAATCTGATATGGATGCGAGTGCCTGTTTCTCTCTAATTGTAACTTGTTAACCATTCCTTCCTAAACTAGGTTATCAGTGCTACCATTATCAATGATAACATTATACACCTTATCTGCATATTTACACCTTGTGCGAAATAGGCTCCTCCTCTGATCTGGATCCTTCTCATTCAACAAGGCTCTCCTTGTAACAAAAAAATCTCCTCTTTTTGCTTCTTTAGAGTACTCAGATTCGACATATTCATCTACAAAAATAGCGTAGGCATTACCTTTAGGTCTCTTATTTATTCCCCCTTGGCATTGTGGTCACTCGTATGCCCGATGTCCTTCTTCTCCACATTGGAAGTAGGTTTCATGAAATCCTCCTCTTCCAATCCCTCATCCAGACCTCCCTCTTCCTCTTTGGTAGCTATTGTTCTACTCACAAGGGCGATAAGCATTCTCCCTCTTCTGGTCCTAACTACTGCTTGATTCTCCAGTCTTCTTTTGGTCCTCATTTCATCCTCCATTTATTATCCCACCAGTTTTTCCACCACGACCTCTTCCTCTTTGCTTGCTATAAAATCTTATGTTCAGCTTCTCTTCTACCTTCAAGGCAAACTGGTAAGCATATTCTATGGTGGTCATCTTGACTAGGCTTAACTCCTCTTGAATACTTGCTCTCAACCCATTTATGTAATGGGCTACCTTCTCCTTGTTGACCTCAGAATGGCCTGTTCTAATTAAAATTTTAGAGAAATCCTCTGTGTATTCCTTGACAAACTTGCTTGATTTTCTCAAACCTTGCATTTTCTTGAGCAGATCCAACTCGTAATCAGCTGGAATAAACTATCTCTTCAACTTCTCCACCATCCACTCCCACCTTATTATCCTTTCTTTCTCTCTTCTATTTCTATCCAACTGTACTCCCTTCCACCAAATACTTGCATGAACCTTCAACTTGGTCTTAGAAAACTTGACTCTCTCAAGATCTTCAACCTCATCATACTCAAAGTATTCTTCCATTTCATTGATCCATTCGATCAACTCTTCTGGATTAAGATTTCCATAATATGTAGAATCCTCCATATTCGATCTCTTTCCAATCTGTGATATAGCTCTATATAACCTAGCTTGCTTAGGATCTATCACCTCTTCTTCTTCCTTGAATTGAGCCTCTTATTATTCAGCTTCATCTTCACTCCCATTTTCTCTTCTTGGCTCAAACCCTCTACACAGCTCCTCTTGCAGAGCTTGAACTTACCTCTACAAAGCTCTAAAATATTCTTCTAGCACCACAACTTGTCGCCCACCACCATGGTTTCTTTGTGGAGTTAATCTACTGATGTTGCTCACAAACCCTTACCTCAAATACTAGTGCAAACTACCTCACATTCAGCAATATTTCTACACACTCAAGAACTCCAGCTCTGATACCACTTGAAGTAGAGTTCCATTAATAAAACACAAGTAATCTATTGGAAACAATGAAAGATATAGATTCTGAGCCAAGGCTTTTCATTTCTTCTTCATAAAAATGAGGATACAAAATAGAACTCTTTACAAATTTGAAATTTCCCTCTAATACCTTATTTTTTCCTTTTCCTGGGTAGAAAAGTGCATTTGAAATTTGAATTTCGGGGGTAAACTTGCATAGGTCATAACTCCTCACTCATTGCTCAAAATGACTATTATTGCACCTTTTTGTAAAGCTCTCAAAGGGTTAGGAAGCCAAATACTAATTTTCCAAAGAGTACCACCATATTTCATCCCTTAAAAATGCCTCTAAGGCCTTTAAAATTGGCCTCCATGTTTTACTAGTTTCACTAGTAGGATTTTTCACTAGTTTTGATAGGGTATATGACATTCAAATTTACATATCTCCCAAACCGCTCAGGATATTGAGATTATTATTTCATCGCTAGGTCTATTTTTCCATCCCCTAATAACCAACTAACTTAGAGTATATAAATAAAATATTACAAATTTTGGATGGTGCAAGATTACTCTTACACCGCTCAATGCTCCGACATCATTAATTGCTTTAGCCTCAATACACTTAGTGAAGTAATCAGTTGTTGTGAGGATATAATTATGATCGGATGATGAATTTGGATTTATAATTCCAATGAAATCTAACCCCTATAGTTGAAAAGGTTCTTCTACTACTATCAGCTGTAGAGACATGGTGTGGTGGTTTTCTTTCCCAATGAACCTTTGATATTTATCACTTGTCCTGACCAATTTGAATGCATATGAGAACATTGAAGGTCAATAAAATCATGCCCTAAATATTTTTATCATTATGGTTTATGATGAGTAATGGCCTCCTAAAAATCTAGAGTGGAATTCCTCAAGCATTTCCTAAGACCTTCTTTGAGGTATGCAATGTAATAAGACCCCATCAAAATTTCTTCGGTAGAGAATTTCATTGACCATTGCATACTTATTAATTTTTAGCCTATATATGCACCTCTAAGATGTTTTTAACCCCTTCGAATATCTTCCAGTATTGAAATAGTAAGTCAGGTTGGTGATCCAAGAGTCATGTGACATTTTTGCTCGTTCTGGTCCAGCGTTGTCTACTCCTTCTATACACAAGTTGGAGTCTATCACCACAAATTCTACCAAGTATTGACAAAGTTATAATCCTCTGATTAAATTTTTTTGTAAAATATCTATATCAAACTCTTGGATCTTTATTGTCCAACCAGCTCTTCGATCACCCATTCTCCTTGAATTACAAAATTTCAAATATTTGGGTGTAGTACATATACCACAGTTTTACTCTAAGAGACAAAGTGCCAAAATTTCTTAAGGTATTTCATAATAGCATATACTTGTTTTTCAATAAAAAATTATCTTTCTTCATGATCATGTAGAGTCTAGCTAAGAAAAGCAATTGGTCTTTCATTATTGCCATCTCCTTTTTGCATCAAGACTGTCGCATAACTCTCTTTTTCTCCAAAGACATACAAAATAAAATAATTGGAATAATTAGGATTAATGAGAACGAGAGCACATGAAATGACGTCCTTAATTCTTTTAAAGACATTCCTTCGGGTATCTATCCATTTGAATTCCATGTCATTTTTTAGCATTTGAGTCATAGGTCTGACTATTTGTGCAAAGTTAGATACAAACTTCTACCTAAAGTTTATATGTCCAAATAAATACTGAAGTTCCTTCTTACTCATGGGTATTGGCAAATATAATATGGTACTAACCCTATCTAGGTCTATGGAAAGCCTTGCTTTTGACACCACATGTCCTAGGATTTTACCTTCTTACACAACAAAAATGGATATCTTTGGGTTTAGTGATATCCCAAACTCTTTGTATTTATTGAAAACTTGTTGGATATGCTCTACATGATCTTCCATTTTGTGAGAGAAGATGATCATGTCATCTAGATAGATAGCAATTACTTTATTTACCAATTCACCAAATGCCAAATTCATTGCCCTTTGGAAGGTATTTTCAGCATTATATAGCCCAAAGAGCAATCTTTGATATGCAAATGTTCCCAATTTAGAGGTGAATGTTATCTTATGCTGGTCCACATCCCTAACCAAAACTTGGTTAAATTTTGAAAAGACATCCAATAGTGAGAATCATTTTTATCCAACCACTGTATGTAATATTTGATCTATGGTTTTTCAAGGAAACTTTATTCAGATTTTGAAAATCCATGCAAAGCCTAATATCTCCATTTTTTTACTGGAACTAGGTTAGCTACCCAAGTTGAATGCTTAATGGGATAAATTATTTTAGCATTTAATAACTTTAGCAACTCTTACCTCATCAGGGTCTCTATTTTAGGACTTACTAGTCTTTGCTTTTGCAAAAAGGGTTTTGCATCAAGCTCCATTTCAATGGTATGTTGGATAACATCCTTATTATATACTTTGAGATCATCATAGGTCTAGGCAATGATATCATCATGAGTTTTGCATAGTTTCTATATATGGAAAAATTTCTCCTTAGAGCAATCCACTCCTGTCTTCACATTTTTGCTAGCTGAGATTTGGACCTTGGAATCTACCTTAATCATATGATCTTTTGGTTGGTAACTATTATAAAACAGACTTTCTAGGGTGATTAGTCCCTTTGGAATATGATTATTATTAAGTTAGATAAATTCTTTTTCTTCATCATCTTCCTCAGTCTCAAGATATCGATCAGCTGAATAATTCATTTTGTGGATTAGGATATCCACTATTTGCTCATCTTTTTAAAATACTTGCCAAAATATTTTTTTTGGATGGAGGGTCTATATACCAGTTTTACCATCTTTGCTTTGTGAATGATGTTACATATCGGGTAGAAATTTTCTCCTATAAATGCTAGTATGTTGGTATGTCTATTATGCTCCCTTGGGATGGCCTTGACATTTAGGGCCTCAAATACCCCTAATAGATCTCATACTCTATTTCGACAAGCCTTGAGATAGTGTTGCTTACTGATACATTTTTTAGTAATTTTACTGACCACTAGCTCAATCTCCAAATATTTGAAGTTGCTTGACTTCAAGCTTCTCTATCTTTTTTAGTCCCAAGCACAAGGTTTCATATTTTGTTGTATTATTAGTATAGCAACATGTTAATCTATATGAGAAAGACTTTTAGGATCCTATAAGTGATATAAATACCACTATGGATCCTATGCCATTTCTGCATATTGCCCCATAAAAATACAACTTTCACAACTGATGAGGTGAGGGTAAAATTTTTTTCTAGGTGATCAACCCTTTTGCTTTTTGGTTTCTCAATGGTATAAGTGTCAAATTATGTTTCTATTATAGCATTAATGTCTTTAAGAGAAAACTAATATTTCATTTATAGTTCCTTAAAAACTTCTTCCATGAGGTCTTCTTCCTCAATAATAACATTTAAATGGTTGTTTTTTGATCTACCTCCTCCAATATCTCTATATGAAAAGAAGATGGTTTTTCTAAATAAACCTTCACTCTCTTTCCTTTATGTGGAATTTCCATGTGGGAATAGTCAAGAGAGAGATAGCTGCCAAAATTAGCAATAAATTCCCTTGAGAGACACATCTTGAAGTATGGTTCCAGGTCAATACCACTATTTCTTGTATAACAGTGACCTAAGGTAATCTATGAAGGACCATAGGTACATATTTGATAACTCCCACAATCTTTACTAGAGTACCATCCACTTGCAACACACGTAGACAACTTATAGTGTATTCCATACCCATAATATCACATGTCACCTTAGGCATGACCATAATAGTGGTATATGAATCAATCATGTAGTTATGCACCACCCATCCCTCTATTTCTAGGGAAAGGTAAAATGAGAAAGGTATGTTATTACTGATCCCCATGATTGGACTACCTTGTGCCATATTTTTTTATGGTTGGGCCTTTTTTGGCTCTTGACCATTCTAAGAGATACCTGAAGCAAATCAATATATCCAAGGATTAGCAAAGCATCATACATACTATCCCTTGATCATAAATACATCAATTACAAACCCTACACAACTAAAAGAGATGGACCATATTATAATAGAATATGATGACTTATTCAATTCACCAACTAGTTATCCAACACATTGTAAGATAAATTATTTTATTGATTTAGTTCTTGGTTCTACTTTATCTAATGCACTTATTTATCATAGATCAATCTTTAAAAATTATAAAATCAGGAGGCTTATCAAATAATTGATTTAAAAGAGGTACAATAAACCAAGTGCTTCAACATATGGTAATATAATTGTCATAGCTTCCAATAAATATGGAACATGATGACTCTATACACTTTCTCAAATAGATGTCTTGCTAGACTAGACCTATGGTGCAAAGTTCTTCACAAAAATTGATCTCAATTATAGGTATCATCAAATACTCATAGAGCCCACTGATTTCTAAAATAATACATTAAAATATAAAGAGGATTTATTTGAGTGGATGGCTATGCCTTTTAGCTTGACTAATGGACCTACCACATTTATAAGGATAATGGATGACATCCTACATCCCTATGTGAACTCATTTGTGATATTCTACTTAGATTACTTTCTCATCTATAGTAATACATAGGAGAAACATCTACAACACATTCATTCTTTGAAGCTAACAACTATATTCTAATTTGGAGAAGCACATTTGGCATATTCAATATTTAGTTCCTTGGGTATATTATTGATAAAGAGAAATTCCATATTGATCCTAAGAAGATTCAAGTAATTAAAGATTGGCCTACCTCAAAGACTCTAATAAAGCTTTATAACTTTATTGGGATTACCATTTTTTATCAAATATTTGTATTGGGGTTTTTAGATATTTGTTGGTGACTACACCAAGTGATTAAAGATGGTGCCAAATCCAATTTCATTTGGAAGATACACATTAGAGGGTATTTGATAGGTTTAAAGACCAACTATGTTTATCTCATACACTTTCCTTGCGTAATTTGTATCAATATTTTAAAGTAATTACTAATGCATCAAAGTATGAGTTGGGATTTGTTCTCGCATAGCATGGGCAAAATCCTTCTAGAGTTGTGTCTCAAAATTCATCCAAACAAGTCAAGTCAAAGTTTTATACTTACTCCAAGCTAAATAGTGATTAAATCTAAACAACAAGAAACATCATGAGAATAGAAGAGATAACAATAATAATACCTACCTAGATTTTACTAAGATATTGATGAGTTCTTAGTAATTTTCTTAGAAATTTATCAGTGGCTTCTTGATGCCAATAAAATATTCATGGTTTCTCATTGACCCTTTTCACATGATAAAAATCATATATTATGATTTATCTACAAATTTTCTTTATATGGATAAAAGTATCTTTTATTGATTTTGTTGATGGCTTTTGTAGGAGAACAAAACAAATGGCAATCAAATTTTAATGAAACTTTGAAACAAGAGAACTTACAACTTGCATGTTTTGGATCTCTTATGACAATACAAAGTGAATATTTGGATTTGTATTAATTTCATTGTCTTAATCCCTAGCTAAGAAGTTTAGAACCAATGACATGTTTTATTTCTATGTTTATTATCCTAATTTCTTAAAAATTATCATTTCTATAATGCACATAGAAAAAATAATTTTAAATCCCACTTTAGATCACTTTCCAAATTATGAAAAATTAGACTCCAACAATGCTTTAAAGTTTCACAACAAGTTGTTCCTAACATCTTTATAGGACTTTTATGGTCTACAACTAGCAACTATTCAATGGGTTACTATGCATACAAAGTTTCAATCATTCTACCAATAAGTACAATAATAATCATATATCTAGGAGGTTTAATGCAAACCTAAATTTAGATATATAGAAAAAATACCATATACAAATAAATAAATTTAATATAAACTAAGATCATGTACAAATAAGTAACTTTTGTTAGAAACTAGTTGCTACATAGCACTTGGTATAGTATAATTATTATGTTTCTACAAAGAACATTGTTTTAAATAATAGGAATGTAGGTGTTATTCACTAAATGAGTATAATTTACATAAATTTCAAAGATAATTTTTTTTTTTAAAGTACTTCTTATATGCATCAGCCATAGGAATTGAACCCGGGTCACATCACCTATAATGCAAGTGACATCAAATATAATTTTATATGAAACCTATTTTACCGACGGGCAGTTGCCCTAGTGGCTAAAATGATGGTTAAAATGATGGTTTTTTCTTAAGTGGTCTTGTGTTCAAACCTCTTGAGGGTGGTTGTTGATGTAATTTGTAAACATTCTCCTAAAAAAACAACAAAATATTGGTATAAAAAGTATATAAATGACTAAAGCTATTGCTCATAACATATCAAACATTTGCGAAGGTCTTTAGAGTGGAAAGTGAGCTCTCAGTCATATCTAGAATTATCTTCCATTGGAGATAAATTCAGTGCTAGCCCTTCAAAATCTACACTATAAATTACAGAAAGAGATCATCACCATACATCTTGATAGGTACATATATTTCATTTTCTATATTTTCTTTACCTTTTGCTTTATTATGCAACTATCTGGTTGCATGTTAATTTTAAATTTATATTTATCATATTCATTCATTATAGTAAGATAAATTGTGACTTTGTGAGATGAGGTATTTTAATAGATACAATGTTAGTTTTAGATATTCACTATATAATCTACTCTTTAAAGATGAAGTCTTTTAGAAAAAATGTATAAATAGTGTTAAACAAAAAAAAATTATATTGGCCTTTAAAGGCTTACAGTTCTGACCGAAAACCCTAAGAGTTTGGAAAACCCTAAGAGGCTTGCAGCTCTAAGGGATTACATAGAAGGTCTTGATTTTTGGAAACTTTTATGCAATCTGGTGGGTTTGCTTTAGATGGTAGGGTTTGCTAGTTTGGTTGGTGAGTTTGCTGTGGATGGTAGGGTTTGTTAGTTTGGTTAAAGAAACTCTAGCAACAGGCTAGCTTTGTTGGTGGGTGGAAGGTCAGACTAGCTCTGTGGTTGGAGGTTTGGGCATCAAACTTTTTAGGCGGTTGTTGCTTCTGGGTACCTCATGGTGAAAATCTCCTGGGATACGAGGGGGATTTCATGTGATATTTTATTGTGCAGTTTTCCTGGTTGGTGTTTGCAGTGCCCTTAGAGATTTTAAAGATTAGAGTCTCTTCCTTTAAACCCTGCACTTCCTTTTCGACCTAGTTTTTTAATGGTTGAGGAATTTTTGGTTGGCTTTAGAGGGATTTGCGAGTTTTTGTAATTTCTTGTGCACATGGACTTTTTGGTTGGCTATAGAGGGATTTACAGGTTTCATGAAATTTCTTGTGCAGATATTCTTGGCTGAGGACTTTTTAATTGGCTCCTGCAGAATAAACAACTTAATTTTAACATTTTGGGGGGCGCCGGGGGCCGCCCCGCGGGCGGCCCCCAGGGGGGAAGGCCGCTCGGGCCGGCCGGCGGCGGGCGGGAACCCCGCCCCCCCGCGCGCGGCCCCCGGCACGGCGGGGGGGGAGGGCGCGCCGCGCGGCCCCCCCGCGGCCGGGGCGGGCCACGAACCCCACCCCGCCGCCCCGGCGCGCCGGGGAACCGCAACACGCCCGCGCCGCCCCCGGCGGGGCGCGGCGGCCGCCCCGACCCGCCCCCCGCGGGCGGGCGCGCCCCGCGGGGCGGCCCCCCCCCCCCCCACGGCCCCCCCCGCGGGGGGGCGCGCGGCCCGACGGCGGGCCGCCGGCCGCGGCGCGGCGGCGGCGCCCCCCGCGGCGGGGCCCGCGGGCGGGCGGGGGGGGCCCCGGGCGGCGGGCGGCCGGCCGGGGCCGCGGGCGCCGCCGGGGGGGCGCCCGGGGGCCGCCGCGCCGGCGCGCCCCCAAGGGGACCCCAGGGGAAGGGGGGGGGCGGCACAGGCCACCCGCCGCCCGCCCCCGGCCGGGCGCGCGGCGGGGGCCGCGCCCGGAGCCCGGCAGAGCCAGGCCCCAAGGGGGCCGACGGAAAGGGGACCGCCCCCCCACCGAGCGACGGGCCCGGGGCCGGGCAAGCCAAACACCCGAAAGCGCCCCGGGGCCGGGGGGGAGGGGAGAGGGGGGCGGAAACACCCGCGGGGCCCGGGGGGCACCCCCCCCCCCACGAGAAAGGGAGGCCGAGGGGGGGGGGGGGGGACCCCCCTCTCCCCCCTCTTGTTTAGTTGCCTTTGTTTTCATTTTATTTTTATTTTTTTGGGGTTGCATTCTTATGTAGTGATTGTCATACACCCGTGAATAATGTATTTCATCTTTGTAATTGCTTTGGAAAACCTTTTATTTTTAGTTCGTGGAGAATATTGATGATGTTAAATTTGTAATTAGGGTTTGATGGATGTGTAAACATTATTACCTGCTTTGGACTTCTACATATTCTTTGATAATAAAATTGTCCTTTCTTTCTGCAGGCTGCAAGGAAAATGGGTTCCTGCAATGATTGTTTGATTTCTCTCATGTACTATGCTTTTGGTTCGATGAGCTCCAATAGCATACACGAGGCCTTTTATCACAATTATCAACCCACGCACGAGTGGCAAGGAGAGGGGTCTTCTCAGAAGGTCAGAAGTAACGCAGATTTTGCATAGTATTATTATTTATAATTCTCAGTTATACTATATAACAAATACATTGTGTATGATTGATGTTTGAGTCATATGCAGATTGATGATGAAATTTGATGAGGTTTATGGTTGAATGGAGAAGAGACAGATTGCCACAACCATTTTGGATTGTAAGAAGGTTGGGTAGATTGCCATCTCCAGTAAGAAGAATGATGCGAAGTATGTTATGAATGGGGATAATTCTGCTAGCAAAGAGGACCGTGAGATTGAGATTCAGGCTCATGAATGTGTCCAAAATGAGAAAAATATTATCACGTAGAGATTTTTTTTTTTTAATTTGTGGAAAACATTTTAAAAGGGATGCCACTTTTGGGTAAGACCCAAGGAGGCAGGGGTATCCATTCCGTCAAAAACAAAAGCACAACCAAACACGCATAATAAGATAAAAGAAACCACAACACAAACCACGTAGAAAAACACAAGAACCACATAACAAAACACAAACAAAACAAAAACAAGAGAACACTACAAAGACATAACCCAAAAAAAACATGAAAAATAGACACAACCAAAACCTAAAAAATAAAAAAATAAAAAAAAAACAACCAACAATAGACAATAAACAAAAACAAAAAACATAGAAAACACTCACACATAAAAACACGAATTAACACAAACAAAGAGAAACCCAAGAACAAGAACGAAAAAAACACAAGAACAATAACAAAAAACATAAAAAAAAAAAAAAAAACAACAAAAACACATGAACAACAAAAAACAACACAAAGAACACAAAAACAAAACAAAACAAAAGAACCCACCCACCTTAAAAAACTAAACAAAAAAACAAAAAAGAAAAAAAAAAAAAAATTGAACATAACAATGACCTATCTAGACCAGAAGACTAATAAGGCAAGAATCAACGGAGGAAACAAAATAAAGAATAGAATGAGCTAGGGAACTAAAAAAAACTGAATGAACCAAAGAGAAGCAAAAAAAAAAACAAGAAGAAACTAGGTACCTTCGAAACTGGAGCCATCCAAAGAAATGATAGAAAGAAGAGCTTCCCTAATTTGAGAAGCCCACCATATAGGAGGGTGGCCATAACAAGTAAGATCACCTTTATCCAAAGCCCAATTAGCTAAAGCATCAACACTCTTGTTTTGATCTCTGACCACATGATTGTAATCAACTTTCAAAAATCCCATCTGGATTAATTGAATCTTCTCAATAATTCTTTTTATTCTCCAATCCACCTTATGATTCTTAGAAGGAGTCTTCAAGAGATTAATCATAAGTTGAGAGTCAGACTCAACTAACACCTTTTCCCATCCAACCTTAGTAGCCTCCTGAAGGCCTCTAAGGATACCATACCCCTCAGCAAGGTTATTGGAAAGAATACCCAAATTCTTAGCAAAAGTAAAAACCAGGGAGCCATCTGAAAGTCTACCAATTCCTCCCACACTAGCTTTTCTAGGGTTCCCTCTAGAGGCTCCATCAGTATTGACTTTTCCAAAATCCTTAGGAGGAGGTTGCCAATTTCTAGTCCTATCCATCTTACTAATACTCACATTCCATTTAAGATGGTTGCCCTTAGAAGATTTAATATTCAATATTTGCATCACTTGATCCCATATTTGGTGGGAGTTTTGGGGGTGATTAAGGAGTTGATGGACTGATTCAACTAAGTTGGCTATGGTATTTTGCCAAATATAGTGAATATCCTTCCTATCTTGATTAAAAATTTGATTGTTCCTTTCATTCCAAATATTCCAAAGAAGAATGGTAGAACCCATCCAAACTAACTACCTAATAAAATGATCAACACCCTCTTAATTAGGCCAATCCCTCCAAAGTTGTTCAAAAGTAAAAAAATTGGACCACTGTAAGCCAAGTAAAGTGGCCATTCTCCTCCATAGCTCAGAGGCTAAAGTACACTCAATAAAAATATGGTTGAGATTTTCTACATTCTCTTCACACATTTCACATCTAAAAGGGCCATGAAAACCACGCTTCATAAGTTGCTCACCGGTAAGCACCCTACGATGCAATAAAAGCCAATTAAAGAACCTCACCTTAGGCCAGAGCTTTTGAGCCCACAATCGAGAAAATATGTCAGAAGAATGGTTGGGATTATTATGGCATAAGGTCAAATAACCTTGAGCAACTGAATACTCACCCTTAGTAGTGTTGTTCCATCCAAAACAATCTTTTTCATGGGACCAAGAGAGGGATCTCATATGAAGGATGCCTTGGATATCTTGTCTTTGCCTTTCTAGGATTTGAATAGGCCGAGTCCTCAATAGGGATCCAATATCTACCAACCTTTGAATTACCGGTATGGTACTAACAGTAATTAGCCACCTTTATCCAATTAGCTCGGTGAAGCTCCTCCATCCAAGGCCTCCAATCGAGAAACTGGGTTATCAAAGGCTTGTGACCATCCCAAGAATCTGTCCAAAAATTTGCCTGTTGACCATTATGAATGATCCAAAATAATTTTTTCTTTATTAAATCCTCACCAGTCTTAAGAACTGATAAAATGGGAGAACCTTTGGTAGGAAGTTGATAGCGAACAAGGTCTTCAGGACTTTTGTTCTCAACATATTTAACACGGAGATTATTGGCCCAAAGAGCATTGGGGTTATGCAACATCCTCCAATATAATTTAGCAGCTAAAGCTTTGTTGTTATTAATTGAAGACCAAAATCCTAACCCCCCTTCACTCTTAGGAAGACAAAGTATCCCATTTCACCAAGGCCCATTTTCTTTTCTCCTTAGTACCACTCCAAAGGAAACGATGATTGATTTGATCCAATTCTTGAAGAACAACCTTTGGGATATTCAAAATAGAAGAAACATAAATAGGAATAGCTTGAAGGACTGATTTTACCAAGGTGATTCTACCCCCAGAAGAAAGCCACTTGTTGGTCCACTTTCCAATTTTCTTCTTGACTTTGTCCAACAACCAATTCCAATCTTTATTTTTTTGCCTTTGAATATTTATGGGAATACCTAAATAAGTGATTGGAAGAGAGGTCTTCTTATATCTTAATTTATCCAAGACCATGGATTCCTGTCTAGCGAGAGCGGTGAAAGAAAATAACTTTAGATTTGTCTTCATTGATCAAGCTGCCCGATAGCCTTAGAAAAACAACTAATGATTTGCTTAATATTAGAAGCTTCCTTAACTGTAGCTTTACCTAAAAGAGTAGAGTCATCCACAAATTGAAGATGAGAGATAGGTCTAGCTCCATGAGCAATGGTAACTCCCTCAAGGGTTTTGTTTTCCCTCTTTTTGGTTATAGTCCTACCCAAGCATTCAGCAAGAATGATGAATAAATAAGGGGATAGCGGGTCACCTTGCCTAATACCTCTGGAAGCTGGGAAAGACTGAGAAGGCCTACCATTGATAAGAACTAAGTAGGAAACTGAAGAGATACATCCCATAATCCAATCCATCCAATCCTTAGAGAAACCAAATTGCCTCAAAACTTTGATAAGGAAGTGCCAATCCACTCTGTCATAAGCTTTGGATAAGTCTAACCGAATGAACATAGAAGGAGAATTTTGCATATCCATGGAATGGATGGCTTCCTGAGCAAGAACTATCTCATCTACTATTTGACGTCCTTCCACATACCCCCTTTGCTCTGGGAAATAATCTTATGCAAAAGAGGCTTCAACCTTTCTGCCATGATTTTAGTAATAATTTTGAGAAGAACATTACATAAAGCAATAGGTCTAAAAGTTGAGATATGATCAACCTCTTGAGCTTTTGGAACAAGAGTAATATAAGTTTTATTGATAACCTTCAAAATTTCTTTGGCTTTCCTGGCTTCTTCCACCACCTCTAATAAATCAACATGAAGGATATCCCAGAACTCTTGGTAGAACTCAATGGGAAAACCATCGGGACTTGGGGTTTTCCCTTTTTGCATTTTAAAAACTACTTGTTGAAGCTCATTGATAGTAACAGGAGCAGTCAAAATAGAGTTCTCCTCGAAGTGATAAGAGAAGGGATTGCTTGAAGAACATTTTGTTGTGAAGCTGAGTCAAGAGGAGTAGCGACAAAAATATTGGAAAAGTAATCAACAACAATAGAGTTCATGCCATCCCAAGTATAAACAACATCTCCAGAATCTGATTTTAAGGAAGAAATAAAGTTGTGAGATCTTCGAGCTAGAAGAGATTTGTGGAAGAAATTTGTGTTTCGATCTCCTTATTTGAGCCATTGAATTCTAGATTTTTGCTTCCATAAGATTTCTTCTCTTTTTTCCCATTCCTCTAACTGAGTTGTGAGTTTAATTTCATCTGCACTTCTCTTCTCTGTGAGGCCATCTAAACATATTTTCTTATTCAAATTTTCAAGATGAGCAATAACTTCATGTTTTTTTTATGAACATCCCCAAACTCTTTCCAGTTCCAAGTCTTGATTTTGGATTTAATGTATTGCAGTCTTTTGGCAAAATAGAACATCTTAGTCCCTGCCTGGTTACCTTCCTTCCACCATTATTGCACACGAGGTCTGAAGGAAATGTCTCTAAGCCACATTAATTGAAAATGAAAAGGAGAGAAACTCACATTGGTTTTCCACATTTCCACCATGACTGGCCAATGATCCGAACCAGCATTATTAAGAGTCTTCACTTTAGGAATGTGACCATGGATTAAGAAATTTTCAAAGAGCAAAAACCTATCCAATCTCTCCATTATACAAGCTAAGCCTTGCCTTCTGTTAGACCAAGTCATAAGGCCATTATCTGGTTGGATATCCACAAGATGGAGGTTTGCAATATATTCGCTCATGAGGTCAGTGCTTTTGTCCAAATTTCTATTTCCCCCCCTTTTCTCATCCAGAGAGAGGATGGTATTGAAATCTCCTCCGATCAAGATCCAAGATTTAGGAAAATGAGAGATAATATGAGTAATATCCTTCCACTGTCTTCTTTTTTCCTCCAAAGAAGTTGGGGCATAAATAGTAATGTAGAGCATAATCTAGTTGGAATGTCTACTTTGAATAGCTATAGCCAACAAACCCCAACTGCCAACCATATGGTGAATAACTACCTCTTTTGGGTCCCAAAGACAAGCAATGCCACCCGAAATCCCTTGGGAACCGAGGGAAACCACTTTTCCAGCTGGCCAAATTTTACTAGCAATTAAGTCCATATCCTCCATTGACATCTTTGTTTCTTGAAGGAAAACAAGATGTGGATGATTTATCTGAATCATTCTTCTAATTTCATTTTGTTTTGAAAGACTCCCTTTGAGTCCTCTAATATTCCAAGTGATGATCTTCATTAATACCAAGGCTAAAAAAGTTGGGAAGGGCATTAATCTTACCTTCCTCTACAAGATTTTCACCTTATTTTACCATATGATATTGATTGGTCTTGCGACCTACTTTTTGATTAGAATCCATCTTCAATTTTTTTTCCCTGTTTCTTGACTTATTCCAATTGAATCTGAGATGGCTTCTAACCTTGAATAATGCTCATACACAGCCAAAATTTTACTAGATGGTTCAATGGAGTCTATATTGGGACCTGCATTATTTGAAGTTTTGAAATTTGAAATATTGTTTTTCTTGTGTAAATTTTCTCCTTTTTTTTCTGTTGAAAACCTTTGATTTGTTGGTTTGTCTCTGAGTTCTTCCCTTCATATTTAAATTGTGTTTCTAGGATTTCAATTTCCATTATTTCCTCTTCCTCACTTGGGACATCATTTGTGGAAAGGATTTCAAACATATTAGCAAATGACTTTAATTGATCCTTCATAACTGGTTTTTTCTGAGTGTTCTTCTTCTTAGATATTTGGAAACCTCCTTGAGTTTATATCTTCTTTCTTTTGATCGGGAATTTTATTTGGGCAAGCACTGGCCAAATGACCATATTCATGGCAAATTCTACAATGAAAAGGAATGTTCTCATAGTCCACTACTTGCTCCCAAGTGTCTTCCCCAAATTGTAATGTGATATTTTTAGGTAGGGGTTTGTCAAAATCCATTAAAACACAAATTCAAGCATAAATAATATGTTCAAAATTTTGAGTACAATCAATAGTCATCATAAAAGTTCCTAAAGAGTTTCCAATTGAAGAAAAAATAGTAGGATTCCAAAATTCAATAGGGAGGCCAAAGAGTCTAACCCACATGGGAGCTATAGAAGGCATCTCTTCTTCGGCTTTAAATTTAGTATGCCAGGGCTTCATGAAAAGCCCTGCCCTTCCAAAAAACCAAGGACCCCCTTGAAAAGTTTTCTCTCTATCTTCATTATTAGCAAATAAAAAAAGAAAATAACCATTTGGATAAATAGAGATTTGTAACTCACCTTTAGTTTTCCAGCTTTTTGCAGCCTAGAATTTGAAAGCAGATAGACTCGGACGAAAAACCCACGAACCGACAAATTAGTCCTCTTTTTTCCAAATATTCAATGCCAGTCTGAATGTTACCCATATCAAGCTTAACAATAGGAGTTCCATCAGTTGCTTTAAGACATCCTAACTCCATTTTCTTGGGATCAATCTTAGGCATTCTTAGAGGTTTATGGGAAGCCCTAATATTGATATTAGCATTGGGCTGAGGCTGTCCACCACGAAGGGCATCCCTAAAATTCATTTTTGGAACTGAGTCTTCAAAATTCTTACCCTTGACAGGGGTTTTCATAGTAGAATTATTTTGTGGGTGCACCTTAGCACCAGATTCACTTGAGATATGAGACATTTTTTGATCAACTGCTTGAAACTTGTTTCGTGATCTCTTTAATCCTTGCCCTAGACATCGTGGAAAGGTATGGTTTTCACTTTTCTTTTGTGCAGACAAATTGGAAGCCGTTGTCACTCAAGTTCACAGTATGATCTGTTGAAAGACAAATTTCTAACCCATATTGTATCCCATGCAACATTTCTTGCTAAAATATTGAGCATAAACCACAAAAATATTGGCCGCTAGGGCCCGAAGGCCCTAAAAACCAACCTCTGGAGCTGCTTGCACTCAACCCAGATGAAACCCTTGCATAGCCACTTGCCAAATATATCGTTCACACATAGGGATGCACTAGGATCTATGTTGCTCCAAATAATATGAAAATTGGTGGAGACGTTCTAGGGTTTTTCAGGCATCTACCCTCAAATTTCAGCTCAATCCGAGTTCGGATGAGTGAGATATGGCCGAAATGAGTTCGGAAGTTTGGGTAGTCCTGCGATGACCTCCCCTAGTTTTATCATCACACACATTACACAATTTCACCAAGGGAAATATCCTTTTATCATTTAATCATGACCATAAAAATGATTACATAATATAGATTCTCAACGTAGAGATTGATACCATGGAAAATGATACAAATATTGGAATTGGAGGTGATGGAAGTAGCCAGGATGAGAATACGAGCATTGATCTTGTTGATATTAAGGTTAAATATCCTAATGAATATGGCCAACAAGATGTAGAGGTTGATGTCAGTATGGAAGAAAACAATATTGATGGATACCAACGAGAGCCATATTCTAACAAGCAGAGTGAATTTGATAATTTTAATGTGGAAGGTTAGGCTGATGTCTATGCCAAAGAGAGCCATATTGACACTGGCACTCTAGATAATGATGCTAAAGTCAATAGAAAGGATGGGACATTTGAGTTAGGCTGCAATATGGATGGTAAGGTTACTAAGAGCACAGTCAATGGTATGGTTGATGAGAATACTGATTATACTGAAGGTAATAACTGTATTGAGATGGACTTGTTTACAATGGCTGGTCAGAGTGCAGTGCCCACAAAAGATAGTGATGATTCAAAAGCTTGGGTGGTGGTTGATACCATGGTTTTACCTTTATCTAATGAGGTTGAGAGGATAATAATGATAATTGCTAGAGTAATATTTTATTCTTTGGAATATTTACCCTTTTACTCCATTAGGTAAAATAGGTAGTATATTAGATTATTACATTTACTTTTCTACTATTTACCATGTAGATATTTACTGTCTTAAATATCTAATGGTAATTCCTAAATATTCTAGGTTAAGATTTCTAAACCAAATGCTGTACCTATGATGCGTTGGTTAGCGTGATTTCAGCATTATTGTTTAACATACTATTTTGTATCCTATTTAAGCTAATAGCTCCTATGCTCTTAGTTAATGTTCATGATTTAATTTAATCATATTTTTGGCTCTCACTTCTTGATTACATTGACATCAGAGCTCGGAGGAAGCACTCTAGAGTGGCCCACAGGTGATTGGTCCAAATCCCAAGGAGCGTCTCGTAGCTTGATCTGGCATGCATCTCGTAGGTGATTGATGCACATCCTGAGGTAGCCCATAGGTGCTAACGTGGCGGCCCGTAGGTGCTGATGTGGCAATTCGTAGGCCCTGGAATGGAACCTGAGGTGCTCATTGATGAGGATATGGAATGGACATAGAACTTGAGGGATGATTGCTGATATGGCATTGGTACACATTTCAAGGCTTATCCTACAACTGACACCTGATGCTAAAAAATTGGGTATTTGTTGTGACGGCAACACGTGGCACCAAACGGATGCGACATGTGGCAGTGATCAACTTTGCCATATGGCATGCCTGTGGGTGCCCTTGTACCTGAGCAAAAGTCGACATGACTACCTATAGGAAGTTAGATTATACAAGGGAGCACTTTACTTTTAAAGTGCCCCCTGTATGCCTCACAACAAATGTGGGATTAATCCCATGGAAGTTTTTAACTTCCATTTGAAGTGCAGGGGTGCTTCAAATAATAGCACCCACCCTGTGGCTAACGGAACAACCATAGGGTCGACTGGCAATATCCACCAGTATAAGGCCCCGACTCGTGAGAGGTCACGAGTTCGAAGCCCGACGGGGCTAAAACAAGCATTTTTTGCTTGTTCTCAATGAAAAGAGATTTTTTCTAAAAAAAAGGTATTTTTTTAATTTTTGTAATCTTATTTTATTTCTAATATAATATATTAATGCATAAGTTAAAGTTTTTTCAAATTTAAAAGCTTTGTTTATCATAATATATTTTATTATTATATAAATTTGATTAAAATTATTAAAATTTTGCATTAAAATAGAAAATTTAAGAGGGAATTTTTTTTTTGCAACCTTAAACAAAAAGGAGCTTTTGTTTTCTCCAAGGGGAGATATAAGACATAAAAAAAACACCTATTTTTATTGCAAATTAGAAAGCCCTCATGTCTTCTCAACCTTGTTAATTTAGCATACAAGAAAGGATCAAACTTGAGTTCTTTTTGCAAATTAGAAAACAAAGAGACTGAAAAATTTGTAAAATTCAAAGGCAAAGTGTGCATTTGTTTTCTCCAAGGGGGTTATAAGACATAAAATTGCACATTATTTTTTGCAAAACTAAGAAAAAATTGTACCTTTGGGCCCATCAAAACCAAGTCGTTTGTCAAATGGTCTGGAAGCCTTTCAAATGCGGGTTGTGTGTCAACTTGTCTTGAAAGGAGTGCTAATTGTTCAATTTGCAAATCAAAGGGGGGAAAGACAAGCAATTGGATTTCTTTGCAAATTTTTAATACAAAGTGAGGAGCACTTTAAAACAAATCAAACTTTTTTATTTTGCAAAATCAGTTAGATAGGCAATTGTTTATTGTCACATTATTTGCAAAATTGTAAGACAAGGAGGAGACAAAAACACATCAATTTTTTGCACAACACACATTTATATTTTGTTGAAAAAATTAAAAGGTGCCTTTTTTATTTTACTCGACACCTTCATTGGCAAATTAGGTGCATTTTCGGTTGCATCCGACACCTAGGTGATAAGAATTTTGTGGGCATTCTTGTTTGATTATTGCATTATTGTTTTGCAATTATAAGTCATAAAATCAAGAACACTCCATACCCCAAAATTTCACTAATAATTTGTGTAATATCCTTGCACATATTTGAAGCCAATTACACTTGATATTCTCTCCTAAAAACAAAAACCCTTAATTCACTCTTATTTGTTTGGTTTAATTTCCTCAAACTAATTATTCCTCTTCAAGAGGATTTTCAGGTAGGTGCCATTAAATATCACTTAAGAGTGAAAGAAAGATCATCTTAGTGCAAATTATAGGACCTTCATCATGGCAACTATCAACAAATACTTAAATGATACACAATTGCTTAAAGGTTCTAACTATTCAGCATGGAAAACTAAGATGAAAGTCATCCTGACTATAGAGGAAATATGGGATTTAGTTGATGGCACTGAATCAAGACCTGCAACACTAGGAGTAGATCAAAGAGCATGTGATAAAAAGAATAATCATCTTCTTATGTTGATCCTCCTAGCAACTACTGATGAGATCCAACCTCACATAAGTGAAGCTAAAACTAGTAAAGAGGCATGGGATGCTCTTTGTACCATTTTGAAGGTAAGAATCAATAAACTGTTCTAAACCTTCAAACACAACTTCATACAATCCATATGAAGCCAAGTGAATCAGTAGAACTCTCCCTCCGTAGAGTGTTAGAACTGAAGTCTAAGCTCAATGCTTTAGGAGCTAAAGTAGAAGACACCATTTTGACTTTAGTAATATTGAGAGCTCTTCCTGAATCCTATAAAATGTTGATTACATCCCTTAATGTATCACAAAGATCAGTCACCTTTGTGGAGTTAGTCAATTTTCTTCAAATAGAGGAAGCAAATCAACTCCAAAGTGATGAAGTGTCGAATAATGTACTTTACTCAAACAATCAGGGTGACAAGAAGAAAGGAAACTTTTAGAAAGGAGGATCATCTTCAAAAGGTAAGGGAAAGAAAACTCAAAAGAAGTGTTGCTTGTATTGTAAAAAGGATAACCATGAACCGATCGGTGTTGGTTTAAAAATAAGAAAAATAAGAAAGGCAAAGGCACATCACAAAAGCAAAAAAAAGGTAATATTGCTAGTGAAGTGTCTAGTTTCAATTCTGATTATGGTTCAGAAAAAGCACATAGAGTACTCTTGGCTGAGACAGTATTGTAGAGGGAAAAACAGATTTGTCACCTTGAGAAAGCACCATTTCTTCTATCTCTTTTTTAGGCTTCATAAATAGCATAAGTTTTTGTTTGAAGTACCTATAATAAAGGGGTGTTTTTACCTCTTTTAGGCTTCATAAATAGCAAACTCTCATTGTTTGAAGTACTTGTAACAAAAGGAGAGATTTTTTTGGTGTAAAATTTGCCTAGGAGGCAATCTTTGTACAATCCTTCACAAAGCTTCTAAAGTTGCACATCTTTTGCAATTAAGGGGGGATATTCATTTCTTATTTCTTCACAATTTTTCTATAAAAAGGGAAGAAGACTTATAAGGGTGCATTTTCGGTAGTGACCGACACCTTAGTCACACTTCCTTCAGAAATTTAATTACAACATGTTTTGCAATAAGGGGGGAAATTATAAGGGTGCATTTTTGGCAGTGACCGACACCTTAGCTACCTTATCTTTTGCAAAATTAATTTTGTAACCGAATGAACCGCGTATGAAGTGATCTACTCTACTACACCTAGCGATTGCAACGACTGGTTATCCATGCAATTTGGTTGGATGACAAGATTATAATAAGGACGTTCGTTGATATGAAGACAAAGTGAGGAATTACCCACTTTTTGCTTAGGAGCAGCCAAAATACTATGACATCAAGAACCAGTAGATCGACATATTTTTCACTATATTGGGGCAGTTATATACATTACCTAAATAATGTAATAAGGGGGGATGTTAGAGTAATATTCCCTTCTTTGGGATATTTACCCTTTTACTCCACTAAGTAAAATAGATAGTATATTGCATTATAATACATAGGTAGATTATTACATTTACTTTTCTACTATTTACCATGTAGATATTTACTATCTTAAATATCTAATGGTAATTCCTAAATATCCTAGGTTAAGAGTTCTAAACCAAACGCTCTACCTATGATGCGTTGGTTAGCATGATTTCAGCATTATTGATTAACTTACTATTTTGTATCTTATTTAAGCTAATAGCTCCTATGCTCCTAGTTAATGTTCATGATTTAATTTAATCATATTTTTGGCTCTATCTAATGTTCATGATACTGACAGCGATGGTTTTACCTCTATCTAATGAGGCTGAGAGGATAATAATGATAAAAAATATAACTTAGTATTGAAATTTTACAAATAAATTATTGTCTCATTTTATGTTTATTGATGCAATATTTCCTATCAAATTCCTTTTGGGAATAAGATAGAGGATATCATGGCATCAAGATTATAATGGATTTTGTTATAAATATAAATATTCATAAATTATGTTATTGCAGACCTCGATGATTATTATTTTGGATTTGTTAGAATTGCAAATGCAAGGATGCTTTCATGTGATTTATTATATATGGAAATAGAAATTTTATTATTTTTTAACAAAATATTAATTATGGTTGTAGATGATATATTAAAGTATAAAATTGTATACTTGAGATTATTTATTTGTATTTGTCATAGAATATTTTTTAATTTATAGTTCATGTGTTGTAATTGTGAAATAAGAGATATATAAGTTTGGTAATTACATTTTCTTATTTATTTATAAGGTTTTGAGAAGGAAACAATCTATAATATTTTTCAGCTTTCAATTGCATCGTTTAACTTTCAAGAGCATTACTTGCTATCTTTTTCCTAATGAGCTTAGTAATTGAAGTATGATCCATATTGTAGGATTTTGTAAAGAGAATTGCTTCATGGATCCCCTCTATAGAAATATTCTTCATCAAGCTTTCATTTCTTCCCTGAGTGATAAGTGATGGAATATTTTGTAGAAGTTTTTTTTGTACCTCCTTTTCTTACCTAGAATCCGATAAAATATTTTTAAAATAATGTATTGCTTCCTTCCTTATATCTTCTTTATCCTCAATATTTCTTCCATCAGGAGTTATAATATTTTTAATATGATGAGCATAAAAAAATTGTTTTTTGTTGTCACAAGATTTTTTTTTGTATTTCTCTCTTTTCTTGAGCCATTTCTCTCTAGATTTTTAGAACCAACATGAATACTCCTTATTCAATGCATTATGATAATCATAAAGTAATTTTTTTTCTTTCACTTAAGAATCCTTATCCATTCCATTCATTTCTACTATCTCTTATAAATTTTTGAGATTGGATTCAATTTCTTTTTTTCTTTAAAAATGTTACCAAAATATTTGATATTCCATATCTTCATTTGCTCCTTTAAATATTTCAACTTTAAAAAAAAACCTGGACAAACATGATCCTTCAAATTTTGATTCATCCCACCATAACATAACCATCTGGAAAAAATTAGTGTCTTGGAGCCACATAGACTAGAATTAAAATGACTTTAGATGACCACTGTTAGGTGACTAAGTATAGGTTTGTGATTCGATCCTACTCGTAATAAAATATAAAGAGATTGTATACTTCGTTTGCAACCATTTATTGGATAACAAAAATCTATCTGCTATATGATTTACAAAATATTGCATTGATTTTGGTCATCCTAGAATACCACCCTTCTTCTTAAAAGGAGATATAACAGTATTAAAATCACCTCCAAGAATCCATAGATCATAATGAATCATAATTGTATTTGATAAAACTATACTAAGGTCCTTCCAACATCTTTCACCAGGATTTTATCATCCACTTTTTTTTTTTATTAGTGGGCTTAACCCCACTTCTTGTTAACACTGTGATATTTTTATTTGGCTTCCCAAATCAATGTCCTTTTAAGTTTATTTTTTATTTTTTTTCTCTCTGATAGCCTTCCTCTCCTTCTTTCGTTCTTGCCAACATTCTCATATTCATCAACATCTTCCTTTTTTTTATATTGTTCAAAATGGGACTTATCTTCTAAATATTTATGTTTCCCTAAAGAGTCGAAAGTGCAAGGAGTAGCCTCAATAACATTTTCCTCTTTATGTTGCCCTAAAAAATCTAAACTTCATATAGATGATCCTCCATAGTTATCACTTTCTTATATTGTACTAAAATACCTAAATTTCCTTGGATATCCTCTACAAGATTTTATTTACTATACTACTCTTGAAAACTTAAAGTACAAGGAATACACTATGTACTACTTTCATTTTTTTGTAAGGAGAATATTTTAAGCTACTTGAAGATAATAAAGGTGATTTACATGGATTAAGCTTGACCACCTTTGCCTCATTTGCTTTAAAAATTGTATTTCCATATTTTTTTTGTATATTAAAGTACCTTTAACTCATTCTACATTTGAATCTAATAAAAACTCTAATAAATTTATTACTACTTATCACTCCTTATTCAATATTAATAAAAACATTTAAATTTAATAAATATTTATCCTTATTACTCCTAATTTAAAAAACTTAAAAAACCCTAACAATTCAAAAATTACCTTGTGTGCATATTTCCATATTACACTATTGTAAATGCTTTGAATGTTATTGTAGGAAATACTCACGAAAACTACTTTTAGTAAACTTGACTGAGTGCTACATGCAACTAAGTTGCTTTATTTTTGGGCATTTGAATTCAAATGTGTAGAGTCAAACATTATGCTTTCCAACGTTTTATTTCCAATTTCGTTGTAAGGAATTTACTTCCAAGTGGCTTGCATGTGTTAGACTAGAAGTGTTACTCCTTGCATTACTTAGTGAAGTTGTATTCATTACACTAACTGCAGTTCCATTCTACCTACACTTTGTTGAATTATGCTTAACACTCAAGTAAGACTTTCATGTCAACCGAATATTTCACTATTGTTTCACCTCAGAACAAAATTCAATGTTCTAGTTGTGCAATGCTTTCTCCTACAAAGAATATTTTATCTTCCTCATTGTGTTCCAATTTTGAGTTCTTCTTAATGTTTTTGTTCATTGCTTCAATGTTGTTGAACATAAAAAACTTGTTATTTGTTGTTTAAATGTCTGTCAATGTAGTATACTTGAAGGATGTTGTTAGTGTGAGTACTACCAATAACTTAGATGATGCTAGAGTGAGCATTGCCAATAAATTGTGAGTACTACCAATAACTTAGATGATGCTAGAGTGAGCATTGTCAATAAATCAGATGATGTCCTTCGATCAGGGTTTTTATATTGACCAGGGTGTTATCAATATACTGAGGTCAAGGTTTTGTCCAATACTCTAGGCTCTATTTAAACTCTAAGTATTGTTCAATATCTTGAGTACTATAAAATCACTATGCATTGTCTAGTCTCTGAGCACTATCCTAACTTTTGAGTGTTTTCAAAACTCTGAGTGCTAATTTTTTTTTGAGCATTTTTAAACCCTTGAATACTAACATCCTTTAATGAATATTTAATATTCTTTCTTGTTCTTTATTACACTTAGCTTGTTCTTTACTAACTTGCTATGTTCACATTTTATGCTTCTCTTTAACTTTATGTTGAACATAATAGTGATTTGAGTTAAATGTTACTTTTTACTAGAGTCAAATGATGCTACCTTCAAGAGTTACCTTTTATCTACTAGATCCAAATATTTATTTTTAGAGCTAAATGAGGTTATCTCTATTTGCTTTGCACTAAGCTATTTTATTTTTATTTAATCCTAATAACTTTCTCTTTAAGACTGCTAGACCTCTTCCAAGGCTAGACCTCTTCTATATCATACTACCTCCTTCTAAAACTTTCTTGTATCTTGAATATACATCAAGGTCAACATGACGTGAGTCTATATTCTTATAGACCACCTCTATTTTAAATAACTCTTTTAAAATAGGTAAACTCAATCTTGTACTGCTATTGTTGCTTTTGTTTTGCTCTTCGTATTCTTGTTATCAATGTCAAGGTTTGAGTGATCTAAAATATTTTGAATCCTCTTTATGTTAAGGTATGAATAACCTAAAACTTTCTATGTTCTTCTTATGTCAAGGTCTATCTTTGATACCTTAAACCTTTTGTTTCATACATCAACGTTTATTTTCAAGACGTGAATCTTTTTCAAGGTTAATTTCACCATGAATTGAAACTTGAATATCTTATAAATTTAATTAATATTTGATTGATGAAAACTTACTTTCAAACTAACATATCTTCTATTAGGATCGTAATCCTAACCATTAACCATTAATTAATAATTCATTATGTTTATGGACCATTGTGTCCTTTCAATCACAACTATAGGGTAGATATTTATAATCATTCAAATGGATGTAAGTAGGCATCCATCAATTATAATAATATATGTGATATTTTATCCATTGATAGGTCTTCCTCGAGTGCAACAATGATTCAAATCTAAGGTGATTCTATCAATTCCACTTATTTTTTGCATCAAAATATGTTCATTTCAAATGTGTAAATCTCTAAGACCTAGAGTCCTACCATATGGTATCAAAGCATTTTTATTCCTACACCTTATCAACATCTCATTCATTATTTTTTTCCATCCTTAAACGTCTGAAACTCCTCCACAAGAGCCAGATCCATTGTCGAATGGAGACATTCAGCGTTAAATTCTAAAAATATTTAACACTATCACATCTACCGATGAAAACATAGAAATATGGTTAGAGCAATTGCATATGTTTGAGAGAATTTATCATGGTAAAAGGAAAATTTTCAAGGTATAAACCACTCAAATTCTTCCAATACCAAACTCTGCATCATCAGATAAAGTTCTGAATGAATCAAAAAAGTTGAAAACATCCTTGATGAACGAGCAAAAGAAATCGGTGAAATAAAATAAAAATTAATTTATAATCTAAGGTTTAAATATTTGATGGCCACCAAAAATTTGAGATTAATAATTTTTTTGGGTCGACGGGACAATAGTCCCACATCAACTAGGTGTAAGGGATTTTGAGGTTTAAATTGACCAAAACCCTCATAAAGTAGTGTGACTTCAATCACGCTCTTCCTTGGAACTGCCCCTTACGTGTGCCAAATTGCAACCATCTCCCTCCATTGACTTTGCCCACCACTCCATTCAAACCATTGCATGTCCCACGTTTCTACTCCCCCCTTATTTTTTATGCTCTTTTTCACTGCTTGTCCCCGTCTTGTGGCTCCCACCGCTGATCGATGCTCCTTGTGCCCCCTTCCACGCACTGACCATTGTGTACCTTGTGCTCCCTGCCTACTGCTGAATTTAAAAATTCAAATTTCAAATACTAACCGTTGAGGTCCAAACAATTGAAAAAAACCAAATTTTTTTAGAAATTGATAAAAAACTTTTCCAAATTATATAATTTATTTTACAATTTTTTTCTCAAAGTTTGAAAGAGGACTAACATTTTGTAAACTAGTCCTAAAATGGTTGATGGCAAGAGATCATAGGAAATTAGCTTCAAGTAATTCATCTAGGAGATACACCAGTGGAAGGAAGAAATTATAAATAATACTATATGAAGAGAAGAGTTCCACGAGTGGAAGGATGAAATTACAAATAATACTACATAAAAGGAGGAATATGATAACAGAATGGTAGCAATGGATTTAAAAATTGATACCCATAACCACTCCATCGATATGATACAACAAAACATGGCACTAGTCCAAGTTTTCCAATAAACCAAGCACCACTTGGGGGGCCACAAACTTCCATCCTGCCTAGAACTACTAAATTGGATTTTCCAAATTTGAAGGAGGTGATCCCACCAGCTGCATATATTAGGATGACCTATACTTCTTCCTATACTAGATCCTTGAAGCAAAAAAGGTTTGTATTACATCTTTCCACCTAGAAAATGACACCACCCAATGGTACCAATGATACAAAAAAACTAATGGCACCCCTACATGGCTAGAATTCATGAAAAATCTATTAGTACGATTTAGCCCTAGTAAATTTGAGAATATTATGGGAGCCCTTTCCAAGCTCCATAAAACCACTTTAGTGTGCGAATACCAAGCTCAATTTGAAAAATTAGCCAATTGTACATTAGGGTTAGATACCTCATTCTTTCAAATTTTTTTCATCAATGGCTTAAAGGAAGAAATTTTATTAGAAGTATAAATATTGAATCCCACTACCATGATGCAGACCATGGGATTAGACCAAATGGTGAAAGATAAATTCAATAACCAATGTTAACTAGGAAAACCACCTATGGAAGAATCACAAAATACTTACACCACCCCAAAAATTTATTGAATCTTATCAATTAAATGAATAAACCCCGAGGAAATATAAGAAAGAAGATAAAACACCTTTGTTATCATTGCGATGAGAAATTTATACCCAATCATAAATGTATTACACCCAAATTATATATTTTGGATGCAACTATTCCTTGTAGTTCAACCAACGATGAAGATGAGATCGAGGTAGAAGTAGTGATGGATACACTTGATGATAGTGCTAAATATCCACTAGAAATTTCTTTTAATGCACTCACCGAAAATTTTTCTTTCCAAACTATAAATGTTCCAGGATCCTTCAAACAACAAAACCTTATTATGCTTATTGACTCTAGCAGTACCCATAATTTCATCGACCCATGTGTGGCAAAATAAGCTAACTACTTTATACATCCTTGCAATAGTTTTGAGGTCATGATTGGTAATGGAGGACAAATCACCTATAAGGAAAAATGCCAAAATATTAAGCTCACCATGGGTGATTACAACATGAAACATGACATGTATGCAATTCCATTAGGAGGATGTGATATTGTCTTAGGAGTGCAATGGTTACGAATGCTCGAAATAATCCAATGGTATTTTGAGGAATTATGGATGAAATTCACAATAAAGAATAAAATGTATACTCTTAAAGGATTACAATATGACTCTTCCTAAAATGTAAGTTCTCACTGAATGGAGAAATTTATTTTCCAAGGATACAAGGGAATGGTTGCCCACATTTTTCTATCCAAACCACCAAGAAGACCCCAAAAAAGGTACCAAAATTCCAAAAACTACCACACCATTCTAGAATATTTTAATCACTAAAAGTGTTTCCCTCCTGCCATTGTTTTGATCCTACGATATTTCCTCACAATCATCCACCAACACTTCAATTTTCATAATATCCTTCTTACAGAAAGATGACATTAAAATAGTGAAAGAAATTGAGAAAAAAATACTTGGCAAACAAGGGATAAAGCTCCTAAATTTTAGCTTTGAGGACAAAGCTCTTTTAAAGGATGGTGGCATGTTAGGACCCTAATCCTAACCATTAACTATTAATTAATCACTCATTATATTTATGGATAATTGTGTCCTTTTTTTGTGTGGAAAACATCCCAAAAGGGATGCCACTTTCGGATAAGACCCAAGGAGGCAGGGGTATCCATTCCACCAAAAACACCCAGGACTTGGACCTGGCCTACCACATTTGACATACTCAAGGAGCAAACAAACACACAAAACCAATTTAAAAATAAGTAAATAACAAACAAAAATAATAAAATAAAATAAAAAACATACCCAGGTGTTGTAGGTGAGTTGGAGAGGAGAGGGCAAGCGTCGAAGGGAGGTCCTAGGTTCGAATCTCCACCCTACCAAAAAACTGAATTGGGTATCCAAAATCCAATTGATAATGTTGGTGCAAGTAGGGCTGGCTGTGACCCCCGGGTGACTTTGACGGTGTAGAATCCCCTGTTCATGGTCTCTTGGACCAAGGTGACCCCACAAGGGGTTTTTCTCTTAAAAAAAAATAAAAATAAAAAATAAAAAATAAAAAACATGCTCCTTGAGTGTGTCAAAAACAAAAGCACAACCAAACATGCACAATAAGAAAAAAGAAACCACAAAACAGACCACATAGAAAAACACAAGAACCACATAACAAAACACAAACAAAATAAAAACAACAGAACACTACAAAGACATAACCCCAAAAAAACATGAAAAATAAACACAACCAAAACCTAAAAAAAATAAAAATAAAAATAAAAAACAACCAACAACAAACAATAAACAAAAACAAAAAACATAGAAGACACACACATAAAAACACGAAATAACACAAACAAAGAGAAACCCAAGAACAAGAACGAAAAAAACACAAGAACAATAACAAAAAAATTAAAAAAAAACTAAACAACAAAAACACAAGAACAACAAAAAACAACACAAAGAACACAAAAACAAAACAAAACAAAAGAACCCACCCACCTTAAAAAACTAAACAAAAAAAACAAAGAAGAAAAAAGAAAAAAAAAAAAACAATGAACAAAAAAATGACCTATCTAGACCAAAAGACTATTAAGGCAAGAATCAACAGAGGAAAAAAATAAAGAATAGAATGAGCTAGGGAACTAAAAAAAAATTGAATGAACCAAAGAGAAGCCAAAAAAAAAACAAGAAGAAACTAGGTACCTTCAGAACTGGAGCCATCCAAAAAAATGATAGAAATAAGAGCTTCCCTAATTTGAGAAGCCCACCATATAGGAGGGTGGCCATAACAAGTAAGATCACCTTTGTCCAAATCCCAATTAGCTAAAGTATCAACACTCTTGTTTTGATCTCTGACCACATGACTGTAATCAACTTTAAAAAATCCCATCTGGATTAACTGAATCTTCTCAATAATTCTTTTTATTCTCCAATCCACCTTATGATTCTTAGGAGTATTCAAGAGATTAATCATAAGTTGAGAGTCAGACTCAACTAAAACCTTTTCCCATCCAACCTTAGTAGCCTCCTAAAGGCCTCTAAGGATACCATACCCCTCAGCAAGGTTATTGGAAAGAATACCCAAATTCCCAGCAAAAGTAAAAACCAGGGAGCCATCTGAAAGTCTACCAATTCCTCCCACACTGGCTTTTCCAGGGTTCCCTCTAGAGGCTCCATCAGTATTGACTTTTCCAAAATCCTTAGGAGGAGGTTGCCAATTTCTAGTCTTATCCATCTTACTAATACTCACATTCCCTTTAAGTTGGTTGCCCTTAGAAGGTTTAATCTTCAATCTTTGCATCACTTGATCCCATATTTGGTGGGAGTTTTGGGGGTGATTAAGGAGTTGATGGACTGATTCAACTAAGTTGGCTATGGTCTTTTGCCAAATATAGTGAATATCCTTCCTATCTTGATTAAAAATTTGGTTGTTCCTTTCATTCCAAATATTCCAAAGAAGAATGGTAGAACCCATCCAAACTAACTGCCTAATAAAATGATCAACACCCACTTGATTAGGCCAATCCCTCCAAAGATCTTCAAAAGAAAAAAATTGGACCATTGTAAGCCAAGTAAAGTGGCCATTCTCCTCCATAGCTCAGAGGCTAAAGTACACTCAATAAAAATATGGTTGATATTTTCTACATTCTCTTCACACATTTCACATCTAAAAGGGCCATGAAAACCATGCTTCATAAGTTGCTCACCAGTAAGCACCCTACGATGCAATAAAATCCAATTAAAGAACCTCACCTTAGGCCAAAGCTTTTGAGCCCACAATTGAGAAAATATGTTAGAAGAATGGTTGGGATTATTATGGCATAAGGTCAAATAACCTTGAGCAATGGAATACTCACCCTTAGTAGATATTTATAATTATTCAAATGGGTGTAAGTAGGCATCAATCAATTTATAAGAATATATATGATATTTTATCCATTGGTAGGTTTTCCTCGAGTGCAATAGTGATTCAAACCAAAGGTGATTCTATCAATTCCACTTGTTTTTTGCATCCAAATCTATTCATTTCAATTGTGTAAACTACTAGGACCTAGAGTCCTACCATATTCCTTGATATACCCTTCTCCTATGTTACTTTCTATCGCACATAGAAGATGAAATTCTTCTATATCTATTAGGAAGCTTCTCACACTTGTAATGATCGATATTTATTGCAATTCTTTGCTCTATCTTGTCAAGATGACTTGAATGTCCCTGATTCTTTCCATATATATCAAGGGTTGGCTATGTCCTTAGATAATCAGCTATCTCAAAAGGTGATGTGCCCTATAATATGATTGAATCCTAGTATTCACTAGTTATAACCATGAAAAGACTCTATAGATGAGTCTCGATCTTCTTTAGTTATGCTTCAACCATGACAAGACTATAGTTAAATTTTGATCTTCATTGGTTATCACCATGGAAAGACTTTAGCCTTTCTACTAACTATGACCTTATAATAGAATTTGAGTTGCAATTCCTTTAAAGTGGAAAAAATATAAATCAATATAATTATATGTGGAGAATATTATGATTAAATAAATATGTATATAAAGGCTTATAATATATCAAATAACATTCACTAATAAACAACAATATGAATGTAAATAGTTTGAATCATACATGGAAAAAGCATGTAGTATAACTTACAATATTAATTGCTCAAAATTACTTATGTTTCTCTTATATATAACAAGAACTTGCTCTTCTGTTTAATCTAATACATCTTGATATTGATAATCAAATATATGAGGTACTTCTCTATGTATTGCTATATAGCCATAGTAGAATGAGTTTTTGGATAATTGACTATTCTTTTCCATATGCCTAAGTCTCATGATTGTTGGCTTATCTATATGATACTTGTATACTTCATGAAAACTTAAATCTATATTGTATACATACCTAGACATGACTCGTGATCTTCACTTTGTACACTCTACCCTAATACACGTTTGCACTTATACTCAACTCACACTCTAAACTATGACACAAGCCTAATCTAATATTTACATATGTACCATGAAGGTACCATAGGGTATATTAGCATGTACCAAATAATGTAATATACTCCAACATATTTTTGTCACGGTGAATTTTATTTTGAAGCATGCTAACCTCTATGTCCTACAATATGTATTCAATAACAACAAGGCATCCAAGATATTTCTTAACTTTACTTTTAAAATATATACTATGTCTAGGTCTATTATCAGTGATTATGATTTATTTACTTTTAATAAACCATATATGGATTCTATTAGGGGTCACTCCCATTGAAATATTAAAATATTACATTTATTGTTAGGTAAATTAAACCATATCTATATTTCCTTTTTATCATATATATTTTCCATTTATTTTTTACTAAATATATTCTTTATCTTCAAAATATTACATTTGTTGTTAGGTAGATTAAATCAGATCTATATTTCCTTTTTATCACATATATTTTAATTTTTTTTCTATTAAATATATTCTTTGCCTTCCTCAAAGGGCTATGTTTCCACAATCACCTCCTTGATAGTATTTTCATTAAGAGATAAAATCCCACTTGGCTAGTTGCCTTCTAAAATAAGAATTTCTCCAAGATGAAGGTCAACATCACAATTAGATAAATTATATGCTACTCAATTTACTTCTCTATAGATATGCTCATTTTCTAAGATAAAGGACCTCTAATAATAGAGAATGAGCATCAACAAAACTATTATTATTTATTCAATCTACACTTCTATTTTTATTTATAGCATTAATGATAATTTGTGAATCCACCTCAATTGAGATATATGTTCATCCATTTTTAAATTTGAATTTTAATGCTTTTAAGAATTTTTATAACATCCTAATTATATTTATCCATCTTGTAGTAAGAGAGAGAGAAAATAGTTTTGAGTTGATGTGAATTTTATATCAATGGTAAGAAGATAAATGTGCCTAATAATTCCAATATTTTTTATATGACTAAGGTAAGACTCCAACTTGACCTATCTTCCTTGTTTTATTTAACATTTTTTTCTCTCCACCCATGGTTGTGATCCATTATGTCACACACAATTGGTATTATTTATTCTTTTTTTTCCCTGTTTTGCTCCTCATGTGTTTTGGAAGTGTACATCATGTGCCCCACTATATTTTATATTTTTTAATATGTGAAACAACTTATATTTCTAGGTAGTTATGATAAACAAAAATGGTGGTGTAGTTTAAATAAGGCAAATTGAATTTTATATGCTTCTTGGTTTTGTAGTTCTACTTCTAATTTAAAACACTTGATCATATAGCATGAGAGACAATAAATCCCCATTCTGATCATACTTATGAATGTAAGGAAGCTAAGTAGGAGATACATTATATATTTTACACCTTGGACCTAATTCAAGTGAAAAGTGGTAAATCATGAAGTCAGAGTTTAAACATAGTTATAGATAAAACAATACAATTTTTTCCTTGGAAGCATTTCTTACTTTTAGACTTCATTTTTTATATATATAAACATCTATAGGGGACTTCATTTGGGGACACTCTCATCAAAATAATAAAACATTAAAATTATTGTTAGGTCATTCAAAATCATATCTAACTTGTTCTTTTATCAAAGATATTCTTAATTTCCCTTTCTATCAAGTATATTATTTATATCCTTCAAACTAAACTATTCACATAATTAACTCTTTGACATCATTTTCATCACAAGATAAAACATCACTTGTTCAATTATATTCTAAAATTTGAATTTCTCTAAGACAAAGATCAACACCACAATTAACCAAATTATCTACTACTTGGTTTTCTTCACTATAGATATGCACGCAATTTACAAGAGGTTACCTCTAATAATAGTTGATGAACATAAGTAATAATATTATTTTTTACCCATATCTTCACATCCATTTTTTTATACCATTTATGATAATTTATGATAAATTTAGTCATTGTGTATTGAGTTACAACTCCTTATATCCATTGCACCATCACCTCTATATCCATAGATTAATGATAGAGAAAATTAAATTTTAGAAACTAAACCAAATTTATCCATTACCACTAGATATTCTACACCATAGAAGTCACAAGATGAGAAACACATTTTTCACTCATAAATGTTGATCAAGTTAAGCTATTGCATTTTATTCTTTATAGTGGATGTCAAAAGAATTTAATTTTTACTTAGATGATGAAGGGTTTAATTTTACCCATCACACCACACCACACCTACAACCATAAAATACTATATGGTTACAATAGAGGAGATACGTTCATGTCACTTAGCCATGTATCTTTTATTATGCTATCAATCCCTTCAAAGATGAGGTTTTGTATGATGTTGTTCCCTTGCATATTAGTAATGTGATTTTGGCCAACTATCTATGTGGAATATGAATGATGTATATGAGTGTAGATCTTAAAGTGCATCATCGCTATTCAATATATGTACTTTAGGATACCAAAGGTATCTCCTTCTTTCTCTATTTTCTTAATGAGTGATAATCAATGCATAATGATGATCGCTAAAATAGGAAAATTCCTTGTGTTGATGATCAAGCTATATAATAGGAGTATCACCACTACATCAATTATAGGCCCCACATAGTAGAAGTAGATGGAAACAATTGTAGTAGAATATGATAACTTGTTAAATTCATTGATTGTGATTCCAATTCATTATGAGGTAAAGCATTCCATTGATTTTATTTTATATTCTTTACATAATGCATCTATTTATGGTAAACTAGTCCTTAAAAGAATTAAGAGGCACATCCAAGAATTGATTAAAAAATGGTACATTAAACCAAGTGCTTTACCATGTGGTAGTCCAATTAACTTTGTTCTAAATAAATATTAAATATGAAGATTTTTTGTAATCTATAAATCTTTGAATAAGGTATGAGGTGTAGACCAATTGGGTAGACCAAACATTGTAAGGGTGGTGGAGGTCCATGTTTTAAATATCGGGTCTTGTCTGACTGAAATCATATCCCTTTCCTGGTGTTTCTATTAGTGTAAAAAGTTTAAAATGATTGTGGTATGGTGGTTATAGGGATGAACTGCACGAAGATCTATGTGGTAGCTTCTAGGGCAGATAGTGTAGAATACTATGGTGGCCATAAAAACTGAATAGCCTACCCAAATTCATGGTGGCTACTGATTCCACCATGTAAATTAAAAATAAATAAATAAATATTTGAATAAAATTACTATGAATAATCACTATCCACTCTCTTGGATAGATGACTTGTTAGACCAGCTCCATGGTACAAAGTTTTTTACTAAAATTGATCTCAGATATGGCCATCATCAAATACCCATATATCCCATTGAAATATGGTTGACTATATTTAAATCCAAGGAGGGTTTATTTGAATGGTGGGTTTTACCTTTTGGTATGAATAATTCACCTACCACATTTATGAGGATGATGGATGTCATCTTGCATCTCTACACTAGCTTATACAAAGTAGTATAAGAATACATTCCCATCTATAGTAAGACATGGGAAGAATATTGAAAATATATATGGTACATACTTCAAATTCTTGTAAGAATAAAACTATATGCTAATTTGAAGAAATTATCATATGGTATAACAAAGATTTAGCACCTTTTGTATATTATTAAAAAAGGAGTCCATGTCAATTCTAAGAAGATTTTGGCAATTAGATATTGACATACCAGTAAGACTCTAATAAATATTTATAAATTTTTAGTTTTTGCTTATTTCTATTAAAAAATTGTATTAATGTTAGAATAGTACATTTCTTAATGTTAATTATTAATAAGTGTAAGGGTACGTCCCTTTGGACTACCCAAATTCATTGTATAAATATTCATAACTAAATAATAAAATAGATGTGCTTCAATTTATATTTATCAATCTGATATGGTATCAAAGCACCAGTATTAGCAAAAATATCTTCTTGGTCTACCATCAGACTTGTGAAAATTGGTGCATCCAATATGCAAAAAAATATTTCAAACTGAATCCTGTTAAATAAACCTATTGACAAGCCTCTATTAAAAACCTACTACCAAGCTTGTTAAGAAATCTTCTGCCACATCTGTTAAGATACCTGCTATCAAGCAGACACAACCGACCTTCAAACCAAAGATGTCAAAGTTTGTGAAATCCATATTTTTTCAGTCGATGTCCTCTTTTTAATTTTCATGATTTCGGTTTACTTAAACATCGTAATAGCAAAAAATTCTTGATTGGTTGGAAGTTGTACACCAATAAAAATCCCTCTCGATTAATATATAGCTTTGAAGAAGATGACATTGTGGTATCAAAGGAGTCATAGTATGTAAAATATCTGCAACAAAGAACGAAAATATTGAGTGTTGATCACCCACTTCCACTTCTACCGATAAACTGAGAGTACATCACAATCAAAACTCCAATGTCCTACCCTGTCAAGTAGGTTTCTAGCACAAAATTCAAAAGTGGATGTCAAACCCCCATCGACTGTAACGATATAAAATATTTTCCTCTAATGATGAATATATGAGAGGCAACAATAATAACTATAAATTTATTGGTGTGAGCATGTGTACAAGTAACAGTGCAAAGCGTTTTCTCCACGAAGGGAAAGTTGTCACAACTTCCACTCCAACTCATTTTTTTGGAAATCCTTACACATAAACAATAGTGTAATGATGGGATACGTGCGACGATGACATATAATGTTGTATTTCTCGTAACGGATGAAGCATACATTGAGACACAATTTTCCACCTAAGGCATTCCTGCATAACTGTAACTTGAAATATTTGGAAATTTCTCAAGTTACTAACATAAAATAATTTATAAAGTTTTCCATAACTTTACAAACAATAAAGTGACTTTATATTCAATATATAACTTTTTATATTTAATATTTATGACTTTATAAATTTCATATTTATAAATCTAATTAAATAAAAAAGTGAAGGGGACTATATTTTTCCAAGTGCAATGGCATAATCAAGTGCTCCTAAAATTTTGCTTTATGATTCTCAAGCCCTCAAAGGTGACAATTATGTGGCTTGAAAAATAAATATTCAAGCCATTTTTGAATTTGAAGACTTATGGAAGATTGTTACTGGGACCAAGTAACATCCATAGACAGATGGCAAATATTAGGAGGTATTTGATCAACAAAACTGCAAGGCTCATATAATCCTATTTCTTGGTATCTCGGATGATGTCCAACCTCATGTTCGGGATGCTAAGACTTCTACTGAAGTATGGACAAAGTTGCAACAAGTGTATGATTCAAAGAACTAAAATCAAATTCTTCATCTTAAAGAATTTTTGCACACTCTAAGGTTGAAATTCGATGAGAAGTTGGAGTCATTTCTTTACCGAGTAGCAACACTTCATGCCTCACTAAAAGCACCAAGATAGATTATGGAAGATAGGAACCTTGTACCCATTGTCCTGAGAGCACTCTCCGAGTTGTATCACACCTTTATGATATACTTGAACATCTTGAAGCAAAAGCTAAATTTTGAAGAGCTAGTAAATCTATTGCAATAAGAGGAAGCGTTCCATGAGAAATCAACTGAAGAAGAGCATGTAATGATGATGAATAAGAAGAGCCATAAGCCATTCCACCAAAAAGGACAAGGCAAATAAAATCCCAACAAGTCATAGAAAAGATGTTTGATTTGTGGTAAAAAGGATCATGACTTGCATGAATGTTGATATAATTATTTTACTCAGGGAGATTTGAGTAACAAGAATACTAAGCAAAGAGGACCACCTACTCCAAACAAGGGGAAGTGGAACCAATGAAGACCACCAAGATATAAACAAGGGAATGTTTCCAATACTAAAAACATGGAGAAGACTAAGGATTTTTCTCTTGATCATGAGGAGCAACCATCCATCACTACCACTTAGTATGTTGATTCATGTGCTTCCAAACACATTACTAGCCATAAGGATTGGTTTGTCTCATTGGATGAGAAGTCTTATCTAGATCAAGTACATTTTAGGATATGACACACCCTATGACATTGAAGGAATGGGTGATGTGAAAATCCAGATTGGAAAGCATAATTGTCAGATAAAGAAAGTCTTGTATGTGCCAAGAATCATGAAGAACCTCTTGTTTGTCGATCAAATTTTGGATAACAATTTGCAAGTGGTGTTTGATACTATGGATGGAGAAAAATATTATCTTATTTGAGATAAATATAGATATTCTCACATCATCACCGGAGCATCAAGAGTTGGGAAGATGTTCTTTCTTGATTTTATGGCTTCCAACAATTAGGCGCTCACAGTTCATGTTAAAATGTTACTACCCTTTTACACAGACGATATTACCACATGAATCCCCATTGCTTGATGACCTTGCAAAAAAATTATTTGGTCCATGGTCTTCCATCCCTTTCTCTTCCTTCTAGCATTTGTTCTACTTGCATAGCAGGAAAACAACACAGAATTCCGTTTGAGACTAGTACACATCATGCTAAAGGACCTCTTGATGTTATTCACACCGTTCTATGCAAATCCCTAGAGGATATCCACACTGGCATCAGATATTTTATACTATTTTTTGATGACTACTCCAATAAAATATGGGTGTATTGCTTGATATTGAAGGATGAAACCTTTTAGTATTTCAATGAGTTCAAAGCTCTTGTGGATATTTCCACTAGCTATCATATTCATGTCCTCCACTCATATCTATAGGGGAAGAGTACACATCAAAAGAATTTTCTTCATTCCTAAATGGAGACTTAGAAGAAGAAGTCTACATGAAGTAACATGAGGGATTTGTCATTGATCATGGAAAGTTTGAATACTTTTGGAGCATCCTCTCTTGTTATCTGAAGACCTAATGTAGTATAGGGGGAATGCTAGAATAATACATTATTTAATTTTAATCATTAATAAGTGTAAGGGTACATCCCTTTGGACTACCCAGATTCATTGTATAAATATTCATACTAAAATAATACAATAGATGTTCTTCAATTTACATTTATCAATTTGATAGGATTTTCACACATTTCTTGGCCATTATACCAAGCAATAAAAAGAGTTGTGAAATACAAATTCCATTGGGAAGATCAATAACAGAGGGTATATGATAGGTTAATGGATAAATTATGTTTAAATTCTACATGTTCGCTATCTGATCTCTATGAAACTTTTATGTAATGAATGATGCATTAGAGTATGCATTGGGATCTATTATCATATGGCTTCTGCATCTCATTGCCTATCATAGTGAAACATTGAATGAAGGATTTAAAAAACACTCCACATACAATAAATATATACATCATAGAACTTCTTAATTCATTTATATGTAGAGTAAGTTAAGGAATGAAATACATCAAGTAAATTGTTTGAGCTAATTTATCAATTTTTTTTATCATAAAGCATAATAAACGGAGGGTGAATTTAGTAGCAAATTGTTTAAGTTGAACTTCAATCATAACATTCACTACTATTTTTTATTCCTATGGGCATGATACTTCCAATTGATCCACCTTGTATGAAGTAGATTATAATTTTGCAAATGCATACCAATCTCTTCATGTGAGTAAGCATGTTTTTAATTTTTATTTAAAAGATAGCCTCTTCTACCACATGGGATATATTTATGTACTAGCTAGTGAGAGATCAAAGATAATTTGGAAAGCATACTTTGACAAAGTAGTAGGTCACTTGGGGTGGAAAAACAATTGGTAGTACTTCAAAAGTATTTCTATTGGCATATAATGAGGAATGATGTCAAGAGGCACATCAAGTCATATACCCCTATGCTATTGCCAAACCAACCAACAAGAAGCAGGGACTGTATACATTATTTTTAATGCCATCTAAGCCTTGTGAATCTATCTCCATGAATTTCATATCAGGTTTACCCACATATAAGCATTGTAATAATTGTATTTTTATGGTAATTGATCATTTTGTAAAGTGGTTATCATGATTACTTAAGAAATCCATTTCAACCAAGAAGACTACTAAGATTTATTTCAGTAATATGTGGCTCAAATTTGGCTTGCCAATGTCCATTATATCCAATAGGGATAGTAATTTTCTTAATATTTTTTAGTCCATCCTATGGATTATGATGAACACCTAGTTGTCCATATCCACAACCTTCCATCCTTAGACTCATGACCAAAAAAAAGTTATGAATTGAACAATTGTACATCTTATTCAAATATATAATTCAAAACATCCATGCGCATGGGATGATATTCTCCCTACATTCAATATGGGTACAATTGAGCTCTGCATAACTCTACTAAACACAACCTATTTTATTTTTATTTTTGGTTCTAACACTTGAAACCCACTTATATAGCTCTCCCTATGCAACCCATGGAGTACTCACCTCATGGACAAAAAGAAACAAAATATGTAGCATACTTTTTTAAATAGGTTCAATACATCTAGAAATATGTACATGGCCTCTTGGAAAATATAGATAAAAAATATAAGCAATTCCATAACCAACATTGGGTTCTATATCAATTTAAGCTTAGAGATAACATCTTTAGATAGAGAGACTTCCAAGACTCTGTAGTAATTTCCATTTAATATACAATTTCTAACTCATCAATGGTGAATCACAAATTTTCCCTATATATGGATAATCTAACTCATGGAAGGTAAACCACTACATTTTCATATGGGTGACCTTCCATTTTGATATGGTGAATTTCCAACACAATAATTCTTATACAAAAAGAGACGTACTTTTAACTATAAAAAACATGATTAATTGATATAATGTTATAGTCTCACATATCTTCTCAAATATTGCTTTCATTATACTATAGTTTTTTATATATATATATATATATATATATATATATATATATATATATATATATATATATATATTCTTTTGCAATGTTATTTTTTAATCATACTCTTTTAAGATCTATCTTTAGAGTATATGCCGCTAAACACTAGATCAAGAATAAAAAGTTTGTGTATCAAATATAAGATCCCTTTGATTACCTCCTTTGTCATTCCAAAAGGGTAACACTAAAACAATGGATCCTTTCAAGGATATATTGAATCAAGCCCTCATAAAATAAAGGAATGTATGATAGGTCATTTTTCTCAAATTATTTAACTGTTGCTTGATGTAAATTCTACAACCTCTTTTGTATAACCTCTCACAAACGTAACACCATCTAGTTCTCCCACATATTTTAAGGTATGGATGAATTTTAATATTTCTAACTTTCAAGGAAAAATTAATTTTGATACCCTATAAAATTATTTGGTTCAATTATCTTCATACTTATCTATAAATAAATTCACTAACAGTAATAAAATAACTTTCACTCTTCATTAACTATTCAAAATTGGTAGGGAGTCTATTATTAAAGGGTTACAAAAATGAATGAATAAAATGTAGTGTTCACATGGGATAATTTCATAGAGACCATCAGGGAACAATATTATCCTATGGGATCTTAAAAAGAATATTGCATGCAATAAAAACAATCGCATCAACGTAAAGACAAATCTATTCAAAATTATAATGATATTTTCAACTCAATGATAAAAAATCTAGGTATATAAGATATCAAAAGGAATAAATTCATCAAGTACAATGGTGGGATATAATAGTACATTTGAGAAGACATGGACCTCTTCACATTCAAGAAATTATAAGAGGCATATAAACGTATTGTTAAATTAACGTAGAAGGTAAACAATATATAAAAAAGGGAGGAGCAAATAATAAAAATTAGAATAGTAAGTACTAGAAAAAGAAAGACAAGACTCTCTAAAGAATCAAGATAAATATGGTCAGCCCCAAAATCAAAATTGGAAGTAGAAAAAAGACTCCCAATAAAGGATTTACTCAAAGGACAAGATGGAAAATGGTGTGACTATCACAAAAATGATCAACATTTGAAGGAGTTTCAAGTAATTTAGTTATTGCTTGATGAGTTGTAACCCTCGACATCATGTACACCACTACCTCCACACCCATAGGTTGAGTATAAAGGGAAGTAAATCATGCAATTTGAACCAAATATAATGATTAAAACCATATATACTACACCAATGGAGACACAAGATAAGGAAAACCTATTTCACTCACAAATATATGTAAATCCATTTTATTTCATTATTGATAATGGGATTTAAAAGAATTTGTTTTTTCTCATATGGTTGAGGATTTGAATTTGTCAAAAACCCCATACCTACAACTATATAATGTTGGATGCTTACAACAAGGGAGAAACATTCATGTCACTCAATGATAAATCTATTCTTTTACCATCAAGATCTTCAAAGAATTTTGTTTATATGATGTTATACCCTTTTATGTTTGTGATATAATTTTGCATCAACCATTTATGTAGAAGAGGTATGGTGTATATGAGAAGTGTTATCATCACTATTGAAGGTTAGTACTTCAATATACTAGAGGTATATCCTCTCACCTCTAATTTATTAATTAGTACTAAATAATGCACAAAGATGATATGCAAAACATAAAATTCATATAATTGATGATAAAGCCATACAATATGACGATAATTGCTACATCAATTATAAACCATGTAAAACTAAAGTAGATGGACCATATTATAATATAATATGATGAATTATTCAATTCACCAACTAGATCTCCAATTCATTGTGAGATAAAGAATTTTATTGATTTAGTTCCTGGTTCTCCTTTACCTAATGCACTTGTTTATAATAGATTAATATTTAAAAATTATGAAATCAAGAGATAGATCTAAGAATTGATTCAAAAGAGGTACACTAAACCAAGTTATTTACCATATGATAATCCAATTTTTATAACTTCCAATAAATATGGAACATGAAGACTCTATATTGACTATAGAGCTCTGAATAAAATCACTATGAAGAACTACTATACACTTTCTCAAATAGATGCCTTTCTAGACTAGCCCTATGGTGCAAAGTCCACAAAAACTGATCTCAAATATGGGTATCATCAAATACTCATAGAGCCTACTGATTTTTGAAAGAATACATTAAAATATAAAGAATATTTATTTGAGTGGATGGTTATGCCTTTTAGCTTGAGTAATGAACTTGTCTCATTCATAAGGATGATGGATGACATCATGCTTCCCTATACAAACTCATTTGTGATATTCTACTTAGATTACTTTCTCATATATAGTAATACATAGGAGAAACATCTACAACACATTCAATAGGTGCTTTAGATTCTTTGAAGATAATAATAATATTCTAATTTGGGGAAGCTCATTTTACATATTCAAGATTTAGTCCCTTGGGTATATTTTTTTGATTGGTTGAAAGGGTGTTGAAAGGTCCTTGAACCTTGTACAAGTATTTTTTACATGTTTTCCAAACCGACCAAAGAGGCCCATGAGCTAAAGATCAAAGAAAAAGCAAAACACCACAAGAAGAAAGGTGTCGCGATATCACGACATGTTGCATTTTCGCGGTCCAAAGCATAGGGAAAAATCAAGGAGGAAAAGGTGTCGTGATATCGCGACATGTTGCACCGTCGCGGCCAAAGGAGGAAAAGGTGTCGCGATATCGCGACAAGATGCAACATCATGGTCGAAGGAGAGAAAGTGTCGTGATATCATGACATGTTGCACTGATGAGGAATCTTAGACCTAGGGGCTAATTATTTTTAGACCTAGGATATGTTAATTAGGACTTAGTAATCGGAATAATCAACGTGAGTTGTTTTCTTTCCTCCGTTGAATGGTCTAGGTCTAGGTGTCTTTCTTTTCATTATTTTAGGGCTTATATCTTTAGCCTTTCCGTGATTGTGTACGTAAATCCTTGGAGCAGTTCATGATTTCCAGGATTACGGTTTTCCTTTTGGACTTATTTAAGTCCTATGTTTTTTTAATAATATTCAGCTTCATTTTATTCCATATCATTGGTATCAGAGCGTAGGAATTTTTGGAGGTTTTGGGTAATTTTCGATCTCCAAAGTGTGGTTTGGATAGTTTTCCACCACCTGCATTCCTGTTTGAAGCTCAGGAGGAATTGATGCAATTTTGCTGTCAAAATTTGCAGCAAATTGTTGACAAATTCTTTTGTTGTCAAAAATTGTTGACAAGTTTTCTACAAAAAAAAAAAATTGTCAACTTTTGAAGTTAATTTTTTTTTTTTTCATTTTATTCCATATCATGCAACGTCGCTGCCAGAAGAGAAGAAGTGTGGCGATATCGCAACAAGTTACGTCATCGTGGCCAGAGGAGGAAAGGTGTCGCGATATCACGACATGTTGCATTGTCGAGGCCAAAGAAGAAATAATGTCACGATATCACGACATGTTGCATTGTCACGACCAAAGGAGAAAAAGTGTCGTGATATCGCGATATGTTGCACCATCGCGGCCACAAGGGAAAAAGGGTCATGATATCGCGATCTTGGGTATATTATTGATAAAGAGAAAGTCCATATTGATCCTAAAAATATTCAAGTAATTAGATATTGGCCTACCTCAAAGACTCTAATAAAGCTTTACAAATTAGAGATTACCATTTTCTATCAAATATTTGTATTGGGATTTTTAGACATTCATTGGCCACTACACCAAGTGATAAAATATGGTACCGAATCCAAGTTCCATTTGGAAGATACACATTAGAGAGTATTTGAGAGGTCGAAGGACCAATTATGTTTAGCTCATACACTTTCCTTGCCTAGTTTGTATCAAAATTTTAAAGTAATCACTAATGCATCAAAGTATGAGTTGGAAGTTGTTCTCATATAGCATGGGAAAATTCCTTCTAAAATTATGCATCAAAATTCATCCAAACAAGTCTAGTCAAAGTCTTATACTTACTCCAAGCTAATTAGTGATTATCTAAACAACAAGAAACATCATGAGAATAGAAGAGCTAAAATTAATAATACATACTTGGATTTTACTAAGAGATTGATGAGTTCATAATGGTTTTATCAAAAATTTCTTTGTGGCTTCTTGATGCCAATAAAACATTCATGGTTTCTCATTGACCGTTTTCACATGATAAAAATTATATATTATGATTTCTCTACAATTTTTTTATAGGTAAGAGGTTTTTGAAAGGATTGTAAACCTTTTACAAACAAAAGCTAAAACATGTGAAAATCCCACCAAAGAACAAAAGGAGGCCATCCCTACACCCAGACTAGCTAGGGATGGCTTTAGTAGACCATCTTACACAGGATAAGGAGAACATCCCAAAAAAAATAGTCTTGAGACCAAAACTCAAACAACAAGCAACCAAGGAACGAATGCCAACTATATGGTAACCTATATTCCAGATCTCGTAATTGATATGCATTTGAAAACTTATATTTCTCAAAAAGGTATGGTCCCAACCAAAATGAATCAAACTAATCATGAGCACCTGCTTTGGCTCGGTTCATATCCCATATTAACACAAGATCACCTATGGAGAAGCCTCTTGGTTTTGTTTTCATTTCAAACCAATGCTTGATTAACCTCTAATGTTGGGTTACATTATTAAATGCTTTCTCTCAATCTTCCTCTAGTTGTATTAGCTATGCTAGCCTTATTTCAATTGGTAGGAGGTCTTCATATTCCATCTGGTAGGGTACCTAGGAATAGATATTTGGGGATATATTATTATATTTTATAAGGGTTGGCATGGGCCACACATAACCCAAGGTTGATTGTATTATAATATTATATTATGTTATAATATAATATAATATTATATTAGTAGTAGGCTCCCCAAAGTAGAATAAGAATAAAGATATATAAAGAAGAGATATTTGTCATTGTAATCATCATTGAAGAATAATATTATGTAATCGTCGTGCCCACGAAGTGGCTTATGGAACTTTGCCCTCCTCAAGTGACATCTCTAATCTTGGGAGATCTTATGGAGTGATTCCTTCCATAAGGAGTATATTGGTGTTTCCCTACCTTAAGGGTATTATCTATCTCTCTCTCATTCATGGATTGTTATTGCGGATAATGTATTGTGGATGAATGATTTGATATTTCTGCATATTGGTGAATGATTTATGTTTAATAATAATAATATTTTACAAGTGGTATCAGAGCAACGATTTTTTCAAAGTGGGATTTTTGTTGAAATTGCAAAATTAGGGCAATTTGTTTTGGAAAAACGTCTCATATTTTAGGAACCATATCTATGCAAAAGTTTATTCGATTCAAGCAATTCATGGATCATATTGTGCAAAATTTAAAGAGATTTAAAATGGGTGGTCATATAAAGGAATCCGAGAAGTATTGATGGATATACAACCTTTTGAAGTTAGTCACTTGAAACAAGGATAGTGACGAATTTTGTAATTTTTTTTATGGAAAAATGTCTCATCTTTCAGAAGCCATATCTCTGCGACAGTTTATCTGATTAAGCCAATTCTTAGATTAGTTTGTGCAAAATTTGAAGAGCTTTAAAATTAGTGGTCATATGAAGGAATCCAAGTAGTATTGAGGGAACGACCTTCTAAAGTCAGCCATCTGGAACAAGGGTAGTGACAAATTTTCAATTCATAGTTTTTTTGAAAGTCGAAATTTGTTTAGTTCGGGTAAGCAAATCAATTGCAATTTATTTTGTTTGGAAAATAATTGTAGATCTAAGGAATTTTAGCTTCAACTCAGTGGGAATATGTGTATTTTCATAAAACCCTAGTTTGCATTAGGGCATGATATATATTGTCAAAAAAACCTAGTTTGCATTAGGGTATCAACTATGGAACTACAATTTTTTTTTGGAGCATATGATATTGATGCTAGGGATTGGTGGAAAAAATTTAAATCCTTGTATCATCAGAGTCCTATTTGGAAAATTATGTTTTATTTTTGTCTTAATGGAGAAGCTTTTTTGTGGTTTTGTAAAATTCCACGCTTCTATGAAGATGAAACAACTTGGGAAACAATGGAGCATTCATTCTTGAGTAAATGGGACCCATATAAAAAGATAACTAGTTTGAATGTCACCATCAAGGGATATTAAGAAGAAATAAATATGTTTCAAAAAGAACAAAAGGAAATAAAAAGAGAGCTAGCAAATTCCAAAGTTGTGGTAGAAGATAAAAAATATGTCAGTATACAAACAGAGGAAACCATACCTTTGGTAGAAGATAAAATAAAAAATGGACAAAGGGATTTGTTTGAATCTAAAAAGTCTATTTTACAGGTTCATGGAAGCATTCAAAGGGAACAGGTTATTATTTCCACTAACCCTGGTAGCAAATATAATTTTATTAATATTTCTTTGGCTAAGAAGTTGCAAGTTCAAGCAAAAAAAATTAAGGACATACAACAAGAGGACGAGCATGTTCAAATTTTTGAAGATTTGAAAATCACCATGGATAAATATGTTTTACATTCAAATTTCTATGCTATTGATATAGATAATGAGGATATTGTTCTTGGTTATCCTTGGTTAGATTCTTTAGGTACTGTTAACATTAATGTGAAAAAGAAGTTATGAAGTTATGGTACAGGAAAAAGAAGATAATATTGTAGGATATTTCTCAACTTAAGGAGCAAGGATCCAAGGAAAATCAAGAAGTGGTTGTAGAGAAACAAATTGAAAAACCTAAAATAGAATCCAAGAAGGCAGTAGCAGCAACAGAGTCCATGGAAGAAGTAGAAGCAATTAAGTCCATGGAAACACAATAACATAGTCCAAGGAAGCTTTGATAGAAGAGCACAAGGACACACCAAACAATGGGAACATGAAAGAACAATGTGTAGAAGAATTTAAAACAATAGAGCCAAATTTTGAGGAGTCAAAGAAGGTAGAAAATCAAGTTAAGGTTGTACCATATCACCATCCACACCACCATGAGCATCAACAATCTTGGAAGGTATGGTTCAGAGGTAACAATATTATGGTTCTACATGGAATCAGAAGGGCACCAACTATGGCAATGTTTGGTAGAAAGCATAGTGATCCTGGTTTTTAGAGTGGATCATCAACATCAAGGAACAAGTGGACCCATCATTCAAGTTATCATAATACAACAATAGAAACATGGAGCCAACGAAGTAGATTTGGATACTCAAGTAACAAAATGGGATACCAACATCAATGTGTTTCACTTGGATGGATGGATGATCGATATTGGTACCGATTGCTAACATTGCTTAGCATATCATATTATCATGTTTCTTCATATGTTTTGAGGATGAAATATTTTTAAGGAGGGTGGCATGGTAGGGTACCTAGGAATAGATATTTGGGGATATATTATTATATTGTATAAGGGTTGGCATGGGCCACACATACCCAAGGTTGATTGTATTATAATATTATATTATATTATAATACAATATTATATTAGTAGTAGGCTCCTCAAAGTAGAATAAGAATAAGGATATATAAAGAAGAGATATTTGTCATTGTAATCATCATTGAAGAATAATATTCTGTAATCATCGTGCCCATGAAGTGGCTTATGGACTGACTTCCCTCAAGTGGCATCTCTCATATTGGGAGATCTTGTGGAGTGATTCCTTCCTTAAGGAGTATTATTGGTGTTTCCCTCCTTTAAGGGTATTATCTATCTCTCTCTCATTTATGGATTGTTATTGTGGATAATGTATTGTGGATGAATAATTTAATATTTTTGCATATTGGTGAATGATTTATGTTTAATAATAATAAATTTATGCAACCATCCGACTTAGCAATTTTAGTATCGAAAGTTCAATGTTAATAGGGAGGATAATCTCTTTGCCATATTCTAGGGAGAATGGGGATGTCTTAAAATATTTATTCAGAGTTCTCCTCTCTACCCATAATGCTTTATTAATCAAGAGATGCCAAATTTTGGGGTTCTGCTCAATATTACTTTTCATAATTCTCAACAAATTCTTATTCAAAGATTCAACTAAGCCATTCCATTAGGAGTAATAATTTGAAGATGTATTCCAGTATATTCCTTATCTTATAAAAAATTCTATTTTTTTAGCACCTATGAAAGAAGAGCTATTTTTGAGAGGATAGTGGTTGGGATCCCAAATATTTATTTTTATATCTATTTAACTAAGGATAGTCTATTGTTAATTAGCTTGTTTAATTGCTTCTCCCCCCCCCACTCCGTAAGTAAATGATTCGCGTGGGGATATACTTGTTTTTGGATAAAAAATTTATTTTTAAAAAAAAAAAAAAAAAAAACTAACCTCTAAAAAAAAACTTTTTTTACTATCACTCGTTGGAGAAGGAGGGCCTGGTTTTTTTTTTTTCCAATAAAACTAAAGATATTTTAAAATCAACTAAAAAATTTGGGAGTATACAAAAAAATTGAATACCGGTAAAATCATGCCCTCAATATTTTGGTCATTATGGTTTGTGTTGAGTAATGGCATCCTAAAAATCCAGAGTGAAATTCCTCAAGCATTTCCTAAGCCCTTCTATGAGGTATGCAATGCAATAAGACCCCATCAAAATTTCTTTGGTAGAGAATTTCATTGACTACTGCATACTTCTTAGTTTGTTGCCTATATCTACATCTCTAAGATGTTGTTAACCCTTTCAGGTATCTTCCAGTAGTAAAATAGTAAGTCAGGTTGGTGATCTAGGAGTTAGGTGACATTTGTGCTCATTCTGGCTCAGTCTTGTCTACTTCTATACACAAGTTGGAGTCTACCACCACAGATCCTACCAATTATTTACAAAGTGCTCATCCTTTGATCAGCTTTGTTGGCCAAATTTATATATCAAACTCTTGTATCTTCATTGTCTATCCAACTCTTTGATCACCCCATTATCCATGAATTATAAAATTTCTAACATCTAGATGTACTACATATACCATAGTTTTTATCTAAGAGATAAAGTGCCAAATTTTCTTAAGGGATTTCATAACAACATATTTTTGTTTTTCAATGAAATTTTATCTTTCTTCGTGATCATGTAGAGTCTAGCTAAGAAAAGAAATTGGTCTTTCATTATCGTCGTCTCCTTTTTGCATCAAGACTACTGCATAACTCTCCTTTTCTCCAAAGACACAAAATAAAATAGTTGGAATAATCAGGATTAATGAGAATTGGAGCACATGAAATGGCTTCCTTAATTATTTTAAAGACATCCCTTCAAGTATCTATCCATTTTAATTCCATATCTTTTTTTAGCATTTGAGTCATAGGTCTGACTATTTGTGTAAAGTTAGATACAAACTTCTACATAAAGTTTATATGTCCAAAGAAAGACTGAAGTCCCTTCTTACTCATGGGTATTGGAAAATCTAAGATGTCGCTGACCCTATCTGGGTCTATGACAAGCCCTACTTTTGACACCATATATCATAGGAGTTTACCTTATTGCACAAAAAACATGGATTTCTTTAGGTTTAGTGATATCCCAAACTCTTTGTATTTATCAACAACTTATTGGAGATGTTGGAAATATGAGCAAGATTTGTTGTCATTGATGTCAAGAATAAGTTTCAGTGAGAAGTGCAAGAGTTAGTTTTAGTCATCAGTATAAGTGAAATATTACTTCTAGACCTAAGAGAAAAAATATTATAATATCTCCCATTATAATATTCAAGGTGGCCAAATAAGGTCTACAAAAGAAATAAGAAGGCCCAAGAAAAATAATATTATAATATTTTATTATAATATTAAAGGTCTAATGGTAAGACCTAAAGTAATTAAATTAATTATAATAATTTCATTATAAATTAATTTATAATTTAATTTGATTAGCTTTATAGTTATTAAATTAATTATAATAATTTTATTATTAATTAAATTATAATCTAATTTAATTAACCCTAAGGTTAGGGTTATAAGGGCAAAAATAATGCACCAACGTCATACATTATTTTCTTTTTCGATGTCTAAAATGGTGATGGCACAATGGTATAAATACCATGTGCCTTGGTTGCAAAAGAAAACACCTTTGTTCGAATTACATTAATCAAGCCTATGATTTTTGCGATTTTTGTGCAAGGAAGAAGATAAAGTTTTGTTGTTTTATTTGTGCTAAATTAAGGGATAAGATAAGAGAGGCTCTAAGACTCATAACGAACCAGCAAGTTGGGCTAGTGGCAAGCGACTCTGACTTAAGGCTTTGGCAAGGTGGGAGGACCTGTGATCGAATCTCGGTGATAGTTTTTGGTGAATGGTTTTTGGTCTAGGTGCCAAAGGGAAGCAATATTTTGTTTAAGGCACCAAAGGGAAGTAATAAAGCATAGGAGGTGCTTATTGCTTCTAAGGTGAGCGCCTAGCTCACGTGATAGTCGAAGCCACAACTAGGGCACTAGTGGTAGCACAACATGGGATCGATTCCCACTAAGGGCAAAAGGTATTTAATTTTTAAATTTAATTTTTATCCTAAGGTTTGTTTGGCATGAGCTTTTAGGGAGATATAAGGTTTATGAAAATTAAATTTTATATTGTAATTTTGGTGATTAAGTGTTGAAAGGAGTAATAAGGCTTTAGAGGAGTTTAAATGTTATTTTAAAATAGTCTTATTGTGCTTAATATTTGAGAGGAGTAATAAGGTGTAATTGAGATCTAATATTTTGTATTGTGAGAATTATTTGTGAGGGAATTATTGAATGAAATTTTAAGATCTTTTTTGCTACCTAACCCTTGAGATTGGCAAGAAGAGTAATTGTGATTGAGACAGGTTTTTAAGGTCAACTCTAAATAAAATAAAAGGTATGGGCATATATTCATTGTGAGTAATTGTATGATGTTGTGAATGTTCAGTTGGAGTGAAATGGATTGTTTGATAAATATTGTTGAGTTTATTTGTTAAATATTTTTCTAAGTGAAATTTGATGATAAAATCCTTATTTGAGAAGCATTGTTGGAAACATTGAATGAACCTTCATATGCATTATTAGGGTTTGTGAAATATCAAGATTATCATTGTTATGTGAGGCTTGTTTGATAAGCATTGTTGACTAAAATTTCATTGAGTGATTGGTTGAGTGGAGTAAGATTTTGTGGAAGCTTATAATATAGATTCCAGACAAGTCTTGGTGAAGACTTTTTGAGAAGATTGGACAAGTTCTAGTGAGGACTTATTGAGCAAATTTAAGGTAAGTCTTTTTGAGTACTTGATGGACAAATATGAGACAAGTCTTTGAGAAGACTTGTGAGCAGAGTTGATTGATTGATTTGTTCAAAACTTGAGTTAAGGTTTGGGGTAGATCTAGCAGAGTTGATTTGTAATTGAGTCAAGCTTTGTGTTAAGGCTTGAGGACATATTTGAGGATAGAGTTTGGTGTAAATTTAAGGACAGGTTTGTGCCAGACTAGAGACAAATATTGAGTAGATTTGTGCTAGACCGAAGGACTGTGTTTAGTGCATATCATAGATAGACATTGAGCAAATTTTTGCTAGAATTAAGGGCCGTGTTTAATGTAGATTTGTGAAATATTTGAGAGCAAGATTTGGAGGTGATAGAGTATAGAGGACAATAGTCTTCAGTGGATAGAGGTCCATTAGCCACGATAGTGAAGATAGGTCTTCTAAGTGAGGGTAGGAGTCTTTAGTGGATAGAGATCCATAAGCCAGTGTAGTGGAGGTAGTAGTTTTTATAGAAGATCACCAACCAGAGTAGAGGATAAGGAGTTATCCTATGGATAGAGATCCATGAATTTTATTAGGGGATTGGTGTCTCCTTTGGATAGAGGTCCATAAACATTGTAATAGGAAAAGGATTCCCAAGAGAATTTATTTGAGAAAAGTTTATAAGGAATATTTTCTCCGTGGACTAGCCTACATTGGGTGAACCACGTTAAATTTTGTCTCTCATATGTGTGATGCTTTATGTGATGTTTATTACTTTAATATTTATAATTGTTATCATATGGATTGAAAAGAAAAAAAAAAATCTTATATTGTTCACCCCTCCTCTCAATATAAGCACATGTTATTCAATTGGTATTAGAGCGGGTCTCTCCATGAAAATACTAACAACTTGAAGGAAGATCCATCAAAAACACACATGGCTTTAGAGAGTGAAGAAGAGACCATGTTTGACATAAAAGAGAAATTATTTGCTGCTCTTAGGAACCTTGAAAATGTTAGAAATAAGAACTCAAGTTTGAAGGATCAAATTCAAGATGATGAAGAAGCAAGGATAAAACTTCTACAAAGTCTCACAGAACTCAAGATAAAGGTAGAAGAGGGAAAGAAAATTGAACATGATATGAAAGGTCTATTAAGAGCAAGAGAAAGATAATGTGAAATATTGAAAGCAAAAATTGTTTATATAAGGAATGAAGTTGAAAAGGCCAAGGTACTACTAGATATAAAGTTTGGGAAACAGAAAGAGAAGTCTATTTTTCAAGAAATAGAGGCATCAAACAAAGATAAGCTCACTACTCATACCCAAAAGGAAAAGATATCAGGAAATAATAAAGAAAAGAAAAACCATGGATGATAGTTAATCACAAAATAAGAAGCACTCAACCAAAATATTAAAGGCATCCATGTGCATTGGTTGCAAAAGAAAATGCCTTCATTTGAATTACATTAATCAAGCCTACGAGTTCCACGATTTTTGTGCAAGGAAGAAGATAAAGTTTTGTTTTTTTATTTATGACAAACGAAGGGATAAGATAAGAGAGGCTCTAATCCTCATAACCAACCGGTTGGTTGGGCTAGTGGCAAGCAATTGTGACTTAAGGCTTTGGCAAGGCGAGAGGACCTGCGATCGAATCTCAGTGGTATTTTTTGGTGAACAATTTTTGGTCTAGGCACCAAAGGGAAGAAACGTTTTGTTTAAGGCACCAACGGGAATCAATAAAACACAGTAGGTGCTTCTTTCTTACAAGGTGAGCACCTAGCTCACACGGTATTTGAAGCCACATCTAGGGTGTTGGTGGCAGCGCAGCATGGTATCGATTCCCACCAAGGGTAATTTAATTTTTATCCTAAGGTTTGTTTGTCATTAGCTTTTAGGGAGATATAAGGTTTATGAAAATTAAATTTTATATTGTGATTTTGGTGATTAAGTGTTGAAAGGAGTAATAAGGCTTTAGAGGAGTTTAAATATTATTTTAAAATAAAGTCTTATTGTGTTTAATATTTGAGGGGAGTAATAGTGTGTAAGTGAGATCTAATGTTTTGTATTGTGAGAATAATTTGTGAGGGAATTATTGAATGAAATTTTTAGAAGGTTTTTGCTACCTAACCCTTGAGATTGGCAAAAAGAGTAATTGTGATTGAGACAGGTTTTTATGGTCAACTCTTCATCAAACAAAATGTATGACTATATATTCCTTGTGAGTGATTGTTGGATGTTGTGAATGCTAAGTTTGAGTGAAAAGGATTGTTTGATAAGCATTGTTGAGTTTATTTGTTAAATATTTTTCTAAGTGAAAGTTGATGATAAAAAACTTGTTTGATAATCATTGTTGGAAATATTGAATGAACCTTCATATGCATGATTAGGGTTTGTGCAAGATCAGGAGTATCATTGTTATGTGAGGCTTTTTTGATAAGAATTGTTGACTAAACTTTCATTGAGTGATTGGTTGAGTGGAGTAAGCTTTTTTGGAAGCTTACAATACAAATTTTAGATAAGTCTTGGTGAAGACTTTTTGAGCAGATTGGACAAGTTCTAGTGAGAACTTGTTGAGCAGATTGAGGTAAGTCTTATTGGGGACTTGATGGACAAATTTGAGATAAGCCTATGAGAAGACTTGTGATCAGAGTTGATTGATTGATTTATTTAAACCTTGAGTTAAGGTTTGGGGTAGATCTAGCAAAGTTGATTTGTGATTGATTCAAGCTTTGTGTTAAGTCTTGAGGACAGATTTGAGGATAAATTTTGGTATAGATTTGAGGATAGGTTTGTGCCAAACTAGAGATAGAGATTGAGCAGATTTGTGCTAGACCGAAGGACTATGTTTAATGCATATCAGAGACAAACATTGAGCAAATTTATGCTATACCAAAGGACCATGTTTAGTGCAGATTTGAGATAGAGTTGAGAGCAAGATTTGGAGGTGATAGAGTATAGAGGAAAAAAGTCTCCAGTGGATAGAGGTCCATTAACCATGATAGCAAATATAGGTCTTCTGAGTGAGGACAAGAGTCTTCAATGGATAGAGATCCATAAGCTAGTGCAATGGAGGCAATACTTCTTCTATAAGATCACCAACTAGAGCAAAGGAGAAGGATTTCTCCTTTCAATAGAGATCAATGAACTTGATTAGGATATTGGTGTCTCATTTGGACAAATATCCATAAATATTATAATAGGGAAAGGATTCCCAAGATAATTTATTTGAGAAAAGTTCATAAGGAATATTTTCTTCGTGGAGTAGCCCACATTGGGTGAACCATGTTAAATCATGTCTCTCATATGTGTGATGCTTTGTGTAATGTTTACTGCTTTAATATTGTTGATGTTATCATATGGATTGAAAAGCAAAAAATATTATCTTATAATGTTTACTCCCCCTATTAGTATAAGAACATGTTATTTAGGAGATGCTCTACATGAAATTTCCTTTTGTGAGATAAGACGATCATATCATCTAGATGGATAAAAATTACTTTCTTTACCAATTCACAAAATTCCAAATCTATTACCCTTTGGAAGGTAGCGCCAACATTAGATAGCCCAAAGGGCATCCTATGATATGAAATGTTCCTCATTTAGAGGTGAATGTTGTCTTATGTTGGTCCTCATCCCTAACCAAAACTTGGTTAAATTTTGAAAAGCCATCTAGTAGTGAGAATCATTCTGCTCCAACCACTGTATGTAATATTTGATCTGTCTGATGTAGAGGATAATGGTCTTTCAAGGAAACTTTATTCATATTTTGAAAATCCACACAAAGCCTAATATATCTATTTTTTTTACTAGAACTAGGTTAGCTACCCAAGTTGAATGCTTAATGGGATAAATTATTTTGGCATTTAATAACTTCAGCAACTCTTGCTTCATCAGGGCCACTTTTTTTGGGCTCACTAGTCTCTACTTTTGCAAAAAATATTTTGCATCAGGCTCCAATTAGATGGTGTGTTGGATAACATCCTTATTATACACTTTGAGATCATCATATGTCTAGGCAATGATATCATCATGATTTTTGCATAGTTCCTATATTTGGAAAACTTCCTCCTCTAATAAATCCACTCTTATCTTCACATTTTTTCTAGTAGATATTTAACCTCTTTATAACCCTTGGAATCTACCTTAATCATATGACCTTTTGGTCAGTCACTATTATCAAACAAAATTTCCAGGATGATTAGACCCTTTGGAATATGATTATTTTTAAGCTAGATAAATCATTTTTCTTCATCATATTCCTCAATATCGGGAGACCGATTAACTAATAATTCATTTTGTGGATTAAAAAATCCACTATTTGCTCATAATTTTCAAAGACTTGCCAAAATATATTTTTGTTTGGGATGGAAGGTCTATATACCAGTTTTACCATATTTGTTTTATGAATGACGTTAGATATTGGGTAGAAATTTGCTCCTATAAATGCTAGTATGTCAGTATGTTTATTCCTCTCCCTTGGGATGGCCTTGATATTGAGAGCCTCAAATGCCTCTAATAGATCCCATACTCTATTTTTTAAGCCTTGAGATAGTGTTGCTTGTTGATACACTTTTTAGTAATTTTATTGACCACCAACTTAGTCTCCAAATATTTGAAGTTGCTTGACTCCAAGCTTCTCTATATTTTTTAGTCCCAGGCACAAGGCTTCGTATTCTGCTACATTATTAGTACAACACCATGTTAATCTATATGAGAAAACCTTTTGGGCTCCTATATATGATATCAATATCACTATGGCCCCTATGCCATTTATGCATCTTGCCCCATCAAAATATAACTTTCACAGCTAATGAGGTGAGGGTGAAAAGTCTTTCTAGGCAATTGGCCCTTTTGTTTTCGGCTTCTCAATGGTATAAGTGTCAACTTATGGTTCTATTATAGCATTGAAGTATTTAAGAGAAAAATCATATTTAATTTATAATTCCTCCAAAAATTCTTCCATGAGGTCTTCTTCCTCAATAATAACATTTATAATGGTTGCTTGTTGATCTACCTCCTCCAATATCTCTATATAAAAAGAAGATGGTGTTTCTGAATAAATATTCACTCTTTTCTTTATGTGGAATTTCCATGTGGTAATAGTAAAGAAAGAAATAATCGCCCAACATAGCATTAAAATCCCTTGAGAAGTACATATTGAAGTATGGTTCCAGGTGAACTACCACTATTTCTTGTATAATAGTGACCTAAGGTAACCTATGAAGGACCATAGGTACATATTTGATAACTCCCACAATATTTAATGGAGTACCATCCACATAAAACACACCTAGACAAATTCTAGTGTATTCCATACCCATAACATTACATATCGTCTTAGGCATGACCATAGTGGTGGCATACGAATCAATCATGTCATTATACACCACCCATCCCTACATTTCTAGGGAAAGGTAAAATGGAAAAGGTATGTTCTTACTAACCCCCATTATTGGACTACCTTGTGCGAGATTATGTTATTGTTGGGATTTTTTTTGGCTCTTGATTATTCTAAGAGATACATAAAGCAAATCAATCTATCCAAGGATCAACAGAGAATTATACATGCTATCCTTTGAAGGGGTTTTCTTTAATTCCTCCATAATATTGAATGCAATAATTTTAGACTATTTATCTCTATCCTTTGAGGGATGTTCAAACTTGCTCCTATGATCATGAGTGGGTCAATCCACTGGTGCTTAGTCAAGGAAGAATATTTTAGCTTATCTCTAGCCTCTGCCTGAGTCTCATACCCTTTCTATTGGGCTTCATTGGACTTTAGATATCCTTTTTGCTATTAAAAAGGTTTATGAATAGGTATTGTTAGAAATGTTGAGTTGTCATTGATTTCAAAGGTAAAATTGGAAGGATGATTTAATTATAAGCAATATTATTAATTTGGGTAATATTATGAGTTTCGAAAATACTATGAGTTTGAGCAATACTACGCGTTTGAAAAATATCATAAGTTTGGGTAAACGAGTTTGAGAAATATTATAATTTTGGGAAATATCAAAGGTTGAAATATTTTATTAAAATATTAAAATATTTCCATCTTCAAATTTAAAAGTGAGTTGATTCTCTTGAAGCACAAATAGAAAAAGAAGAATTGCATATAAATACAAGGGTTGGATTTCATTTCAAATAACTTTCGATTGAATATCCTCAATTTAGGTGAGCGCATAGTGGAGCTTTGACAGTTGGATCAAACGTCTTCATGAGCGCATAGTGGAGCTTGCTTCGACGGTTGCGACAACACCAAGTACACCAAAGGATTGTGTAAACATTACCGATGAAAAGGAAGTGTTAAAAAAATGAAGACCCATATTTTATCACCTTCGGTTTGTGTGAGAGATATGAGAAAAATGGGGGAGTAGCACACGGGGTTAGAATTGAGATAGAAGATGCAGTGAAGGCACATCGCATTGAATTAAACATAAAAAAGAAGTGCACTCATTGGGATTTGAATATGGAGTGATCCAACAAGCAGACAGGCGCACGTTTTGGAATAGCAAGACACAAAAAATATTGAACAATGTTAGTGTAGATTGAAGGTTTTCAAAATAATGAGAGCACACGTTGTTTGGAAGCACACACAAATTTTGTTTTGATTTTTTATTCGGTGTTGTTGAGGATATTTGAGTGGAGTGCAAAATATGACTGGAAGTTGGGAAAAATATATGCAAAAATCTTTCACATCTATCATTCTCTTGTAATAATTGCTTAAAATATTTTGAACAAGAAACTTGGATTATCATTTTTAATGCGGAGGAGGAACTAAAACCGAATGAGGAAAGCAGAAACAAATATTTTGTGTTGAATATCTTCATGTGCTAAAAATGAAGTTTGTGAAATAGAAAGAAGAAACGTCAAGAAACATAAGCAAAAATATTAAACATTTAGATACGGACATCCAACGATGAAGTTGCAATCTTCACGGTAAGAAACCTAGAAAAGGCAGCGAATTAGGGTTCAAGTCCTGTGGGTGACAAGGTTTCTGAAGATAAAAACTCAAGTCAATTTCAGCAAGGACTGGGTGTGCACATCAAATAGATAGCTAGGATTTCAAAGAAAGAAAAATCTGTAGAAGGGTGGCTATAGTAAAATACGTGGTGGGTGACCACAAGAAACAAAATGGTTACAAAGACAAAAGAAAATTGATTTTTTTTAGGAAAAAGGTGCACGTTTCTATATATGCTTTAGATATTTTGGTCTAGTATATTTTCCATATATTGCATGGTCAATTGGAGGTTGAGAAAAAGTAAAGGATCAACATACTATAACTCAACATGTAGGTTAGTTATCCAATGCTAGACTAGGGCTACATTTTGAGGAATTTAGAAGCAATAGAATTAATGAATGTAAATAATAGTTTGGTTATTTGAAGCTTCCTACACAAGTACATCATCTATATGTTCAGGAGGTTAAATGAATTCTAGGTAGAATATATTTTTGTTTGAAGAAAGCAAACTCAAGAAAAGGGAATAATTTAAAGAGTAAGAGCAGGGTTTTGGATCAAATTGTTGAGCACACTTTAGCAGATTTAGGAGCAGATTTGAGTAGTGTTTGTGATAAGATTTGGGAGTAGATTTGAGCAATGTTTATGAGAAAATTTGGGAGTAGATTTGAGTAGTGTTTGTGAGAATATTTGGGAGTAAATTTGAGCAGTATTTGTGAGTAGATTTAGGAGTAGAATTGAGCAGTGTTTGTGATCAGTTTTTGGCCCACAAAATTGAGTATAGGGGATTGGTGTCTCTTACGGATTGGTGTCCATGAATTTGTATAGGTTATCGGTGTCTCCTATGGGTTGGTGCCCATGAACTTGTAGAAGGGGATTGGTGTCTCCTGTGGATTGGTGTCCATAAAATTGTATAGGGTATTGGTGTCTCCTATGGGTTGGTGCCCACGAACTTGCAAAAGGGGATTGATGTCTCCTATGGATTGGTTTGTACAAAATTTTAGTAGGGGATTTGTGTCTTCTGTGGGTTTGTGCCCATGAACTTGCATAAAGATATTGGTGTCTCATATGTATTGGAGTACATGAATTTGCATTGGGGATTGGTGTCTCCTGTGGATTGGTGTCCACAAACCTATATAGGGGATTGGTGTATCCTGTGGATTGGTGTCCATAAACTTGTATAGGATATTGGTTTCTATTGTGGGTTGGTGCCCACAAACTTATATAGGGGATTGGTGTCTCTTATTTTCATAATAGTAATCTCATTAGACAAATTATTTATGAAGTTATCCATTTCCCATAAAGTAGAATTTTTTGGATCTGGGGTGGGTAATGCAGGTATTGTAGGAGGAGCAGGAAGAGCTAGAACTGCTGGTGGGGCAGGGATTGTTGGTACTACATATGGACTAGGCCACTAAGGGATGTTCACAGAAGGTGGGACTATTGGATAAGCAATCATTGAAACAATTGGTTGTGGCTGATTGTGAGGGAGCTCAAGGAAGATAGGTATTAGGGGCTTGGGATGCAATTTACCTATGGTAATGAGAATATTTTCCACCTTAATAGCTTCTTGAAATATCTGAGGAAAGGTAATAAAATTTGATTATCTACCACCCTACGTGCCCAAACGGGTGAGGCATTAAATTTACTCATCTGCACAAGCCTTGAATATAATGCTTTGACATTGCTCGTGGGAAGATAAATTTAAATTTATGAAGATATTTTTTTGTAGTCGGGCCTTTGTACATTTATGTTCATATGAGATGAAACTTTGGGCTGAATGGGTACTTTGGTCCTACCCTAATATTCCACCTGATCAATCACTTCTTTAGGATGGGAAAGTGGGGTCCCATGCCACTCTTGATATTTCCCATATTTTTTCCCACTTTGGTGCTCGATCAACTTTGGAAAAAACTCTAGGCTCACCTCCTTCTAAATATGCTTTCAAGTTCTCCATTCATACAAGATTATCGCTAGGTGGAAATTTGAGATCACTCCTTCTTCCACTATCTTCTTGAACTTCCCTCTAGTTCAAGCCACCCATGCAAATACTTTCAAAATACCCGCAACAAGTTCACAACCCATTCTTCTACCTAATGAACTTCTTGATTTACCTTATTTTGAATGATATTTTTGGATAAGTTGATAGCTTGGAACTAATCCATTTATCCATCCACCTTTATACTTAGTCGTCTTTCCAAATAACTTCCCCCTAAACTTTCCCTTCCTCAAGGAATAATTGGGTGCATAGAAATCCACCCACAGTGCCCCACTATATTTTATATTTGTTACTATGTGGAATAACTTATATTTCTAGGTAGTAATGATAAATAAAAGTGGTGGTGCATTTTGATTAAAGCAAACTGAAGTTTATACACTTCTTGGCTTTGTAGTTCTACTTCTAATTTGAAACCTTTGGTCATATAGCATGAGAGACAATAAATACCCATTATGATTATGCTTATGCATATAAGAAAGCTAAGTAGGAGATGCATTACATATATTCCACCTTTGACCTAATTCAAGTAAAAGGTGGTAAATCATGAAGTCAGAGTCTAAACATAGTTATGGGTAAAAAAATACAATGTTTTCATTTGAAGCATTTCTTACTTTTAGGTTTCATTTTTTTCTTTTTTCTCATAAAAATAATAAAGCATTAAATTTATTATTAGGTCAATCAAATCATATAAAAATTATCCTTTTATAAAATATATTATCCATTTCCCTTTCTATAAGATATATTATTTATCTCCTTTAAACTAAACTATCTACATAATTAACTCTTTGACATCATTTTCATCACAAGATAAAACATCACTTGGTCAATCACCTTTTAAAATATGGATTTATCAAAGATAAATATCAACACCACAATTAACTAAATTATCTACTACTTGGTTTTCTTCTCTATAGATATGCACACATTTCCAAGAGGTTACCTCCAACAATAGTTGATGAATATAAGCAACAATGTTATTTTTTACCCATATCTTCACATCTATTTTTTTATACCATTAATGATAATTTGTGATAAATTTAGTCATTGTTTGTTGAGTTACATCTCTCTATATCCATTGCACCATTGCCTCTATATCCATAGGTTAATTATAGAGGAAAGCAAATAATAGAAGCCAAACTAAATATGACCATTGCCACCAGATATTCTACACCATGGAGTCACAAATGGAGGAACACTTTTTCACTCACAAATGTGGATCAAATTAAGCCATTACATTTTATTCTTGATAGTGGATGTCAAAAGAATTTAATTTTTAATTAGATTATGAAGGATTTGATTTTACCTATCACACCACACCCACAACCATAAAATACTATATGGTTACAATAGGAGAGATACATTCATGTCACTCAAACATATCTCTTCTATTATTCCATCAATCCCTTCAAATATGTGGTTTTGTGTGATGTTGTTCTCTTGGATGTTTGTAATGTGATTTTGACCAACTATTTATGTGGAATATTAATGATGTATATGAGTGTAGGTCTTAAAGTTTCATCATCACTATTGAATGTCAGTCCTTTAGGATACCAAAGATATCTCCTTCTTCCTCTATTTCCTTAATAAGTGATAAACAATGTATAATGATGATCACTAAAATAGGAATATTCCTTGTGTTCATGATCAAGCTATAAAATAGGAGTATCACCACTACAACAATTATAGGCCCCACATAGTAGAAGCAAATGAAAAATATTGTAGTAGAATATGATGACTTGTTAAAGTCATTGATTGTGATTCCAATTTATTGTGAGGTAAAGCATTCCATTGATTTTGTTCTAGGTTCTTTTTATAATGCGACTATTTATGATAAACTAGTCCTTAAAAATAATAGAATTAAGAGGTACATCCAAGAACCAATTCAAAAGTGGCACATCATACCAAGTGCTTTACCATGTGGTAGTCCAATTATTTTTGTTCTAAATAAATATTGAATATAAATACTTTTTGTTGTCTATAAATATTTGAATAAAATCACTATGAAGAATCACTATCCACTCCCTTGGATAAATGACTTGTTATACCAACTCCATGGTACAAAGTTTTTTACTAAAATTAGTCTCAAATATAGCCATCATCAAATACCCAAAGATCCCATTGACATATGGAGGACTATATTTAATTCCAAGGAGTATTTATTTGAGCGGTGGATTATACCTTTTGACATGAGTAATGCACCTACCATATTTATGAGGATGATGGATGACATATTACATCTCTACACTAGCTTATACAAGGTAGTCTAAGAATGCATTTTCATCTATAATAAGACATGGCATGAATATTGACAACATATATGATACGTACTTCAAATTATTTAAAGAAAAAAACTATATGCTAATTCAGAGAAATTATCATTTGGTATAACAAAGATTTAGCACCTTCTGTATATTATTAAAAAAGGAGTCCATATCTTGTCAGCTATGTTCTGTCAACCTTATCATCCCTGTTCTATTATAATCTATGATAAATTTTGGTTTTCTGTCTATACTAAGAAAAGGGTCCTTCGTGGGGATATCGTTCTTAATAGCTCTGTAGATTGTCTTGAAATATGTCTGGGGGTCTATAGTGTTCTTACAGTATGCTATCAACTTGATGGTTGGGCTATTAGTATGGGTAAGAGGTATCAAGCCCACTCATTTCTAGGGCTTATAAAGGTAAGGAATAGTAAAGGACATGTTGTCCTTAACAAGGCAATGATCCATATAAGCTTAAGGCTATATTTTGTAATAGGTTTTGGGTTAACCTTTAAAACCCGGTATTAATGAAATGACCCTTAATTACCAAAAAAAAAGGAGTCCATATCAATTCTAATAAGATTTAGAAAATTAGAGATTGGCATACCAGATAAACTCTAATAAAGCTTTATAGATTTTTAGTTCTTTCTTATTTCTATCAAAAATTTGTATTGGGGTTTTCACACATTTCTTGGCCACTATACTAAGAGATCAAAGAAGGTGTAAAATCTAAGTTCCATTGCGAATATCAAAAATTGAGGGTATTTGATAGGTTAAGGGACCAATTATGTTGAACTCATACATTTTACCTACCTAATATTTATGAACCTTTGATGTAATAAATAGTATTAGAGTATGCATTAGGAGCTATTATCATATGTCTTTTGCATCTAATTACCCTTCATAGTGAAACATTCAATGAAAGATTTAAAAAATACTCCGCATATAATAAATAAATATCATAGAACCTATTCATTCATTTATATGTAGAGTAAGTTTAGGAATGGAATACATCAAGAAAATTATTTGAGTTAATTTACCAATTTCCTTTTATAATAAATCTTAAGAAACAGAGTGTGATTTTACCAGCAAATAGTTTGAGTTGACCTTCAATCATAGAATTCACCACTATTCTTTATTCCTATGGGTATGCTACTTCTAATTGGTCTACCTTGTATGAAGTATATTCTAATTTTGCAAATGCATACCAATCTCTTCATGTGAGTAAGCATATTTTTTAATTTTTATTTAAAATATAACCTCCTCTACCACATGGGATATATTTGTGTACTACCTAGTGAGAGCTCAAAGATAATTTTCAAAGCACACTTTGACAAAGTAGTAGGTCACTTAGGGTGAAAAAAATATTGGTAGTACTTCAAAAGTATTTCTATTAGCATAGAATGAGAAATGATGTCAAGAGGTACATCAAGTTATGTACCCCCTATGTTATTAATAAACCCACCAACAAGAAGTAGGGACTATATACATCATTTTTAATACCATCTAATACTTGTGAATATATCTCCATGTCTCAGGTTTACCCACATCTAAGCATTGCAATGATTGTATTTTTTTGGTAATTGATCATTTTTTAAAGTGGTTATCATAATTTATTGTAAGAAATCCATTTCAACCAAGAAGACTACTAAGATTTATTTTAGTAATGCATGGCTCAAAGTTGGTTTACCAATGTCCATTGTATCCAATAGGGATAATAAATTTCTTAATATTTTTTAGTCCATCCTATGGATTATGATGAAAACCAAGTTGCCCATGTCCACATCCTTCCATATTTAGACTCATGACCAAACAAAAGTTGTGAATTGAAAAATTGTACATATTATTCAAATATATAATTCAAAGCATCCATGCACATGGGATGATATTCTACCCTACATTCAACATGGGTACAATTGAGATCTACATAATTCTACTAAACACAATCTATTTTATTTTTATTTTTGGTATTAACACTTGACTCCCACTTATATAGCTCTCCTTATGCAACCCATGGAGTACTCACATCATGGATAAAAAATAAATAAAACATATAACATTGTTTTTAAAATAGGGTCAACACATCTAGCAATATGTAAATGGCCTCTTGGAAAAGATAAATAAATAATATAAGCAATTCCATAACCAAAATTTGGTACCATATCTATTCAAGGTTAGAGACAAGATCTTTAGATAGAGAGACTTGCAAGGTCCCATAGCAATTTATATTTAATATAATTTCTATCTCATCAAGGGTGAATCATCAATTTTCCCTATATATGGATAATATAACTCATGGAAGGTAAACCACCACATTTTCATATGGATGATCTTTTATATTTGATATGGTGGATTTCCAACACAATAATTCTTATACAAAAATAAATGTACCTTTGACTATAAAAAGCATGAGTAATTGATGTAATGTTATAGTCTCATATCTCTTCTCAAAGTTTGCTTGCATTATACTATAGTTTTTCCTTATAAATCTATATTTTATTTTTCAATGTTATTTTTTAATTAAATTTTTTTAATATCTATCTTTAGAGTGTATGCCCTAAACACTAGATCAAGAATAAAAAGTATGTGTATCAAACATAAGATCCCTTTGGTTATATTTTTTTCCATTCCAAATAGATAACACTAAGACAATGATTCTTTTAAAGGATATATTGAATCAAGCCTTCATAAAATAAAGGAATGTATGATAGGTCATTTTGCTCAAAATATTTAACTTTTGCTTGATGCAAATTCTACAACCTCTTTTGTATAACCTCTCACAAATATAACACAATCTAGTGCTCCCACGTATAGTAAGGTATGGATAAATTTTGATATTCCTATATTTCAAGGAAAAATTAATGTTGATACGCTATAAAATTAGTTGGAACAATTATCTTGATACTTCTCTATAAATAAATTCATTCAAAATTTGTGGGAAGCATATTATTAAAGGGTTACAAAAATGAATGAATAAAAAGTAGTATTCACATGGGATACTTTAATAGAGGTCATCAAGGAATAATATTATCCTATGGAATATTATAAAGACTAACGCATGCAATAAAAACAATTGCATCAACGTAAAGACCAATCTACTCAATATTATATTATTAGTTTCAACTCGATGACAAAAATTATAAGTATATAAGAAACCAAAATGTATGAATTCATCAAGTACAATGGTGGGATATAATAGTACATTTGAGAGGACATGGACCTCTTCACATTCAAGAAATTAGAAGAGGCATATAAACTTATTGTTAAATTAAAGTAGAAGGTAAAAAAATATAAAAAGAAGAGGAGAAAATAATAAAAATTAGAATAGTAAGTACTAGAAAAAGAAAGACAAGACTCTCTAAAGAATAAATATAAAGGAGCTCAGCCCCAAAATCAAAATTAGAATTAGAAAAAGACTCCCGGTAAAATATTTCTTCGAATAACAAGATGGAAAATGATGTGACTATCATAAAAGTAACCAATATTTGAATGAGTTTCAAGTTAATTTTTTGATGAGTTGTAACCATTTACATCATCTACACCACTACCTCCACATCCATAGGTTGAGTATAGAGGGAAGTAAATCATACAATCTGAATGAAATATAATGATTGGTACCATATATACTACACCAATGGAGCCACAATACAAGGAATACCTATTTCACTCACAAATATGGGTAAATCCATTTATTTCATTATTGATAGTGGGATATAAAAGAATTTGATTTTTCTCATATGGCGAAGGATTTAAATTTGTTAAACATCCCATACCTACAACTATGTAATATTGGATACTTACAAAAAGGGAGAAACATTCATGTCACTCAACAATATCTCCTTTTATATACCATCAAGCTCTTCAAAGATAAATTTTTATATTATGTTATGCCCTTTTATGTTTGTGATATGATTTTGGATCAACCATTTATGTAGAAGATGTATAGTGTATATGAGAGGTGTTATCATCACTATTTAAGGTTAGTACTTCAAGATACTAGAGGTATATCCTCCCACATTTGATTCCTTAATTAGTACTAAATAATGCATAAATATGACATGTAAAATAATAAAATTCATTCCATTGATGATCAATCCATGCAATATGATCATCATAGCTACATCAATTAAAAACCCTACACAACTAAAATAGATGGACCATATTATAATAGAATATGATGACTTATTCAAGTCACCAACTAGATCTCCAACACATTGTGAGATAAAGCATTTTATTGATTTAGTTCATAGTTCTCCTTTACCTAATGCACTTATTTATCATAGATCAATATTTGAAAATTATAAAATTAGGAGGTAGATCAAATAATTGATTCAAAAGAGGTACACTAAACCAAGTGCTTCACCATATGGTAATCCAATTGTCATAGCTTCCAATAAATATGGACATGGAGACTCTATATTGACTATAAATCTTTGAATAAAATCACTATGAAGAACTACTATACACTTTCTCAAATAGATGCCATACTAGAATAGACCTATGGTGCAAAGTTCTTCACAAAAAATGATCTCAAATATGGTTATCATCAAATATTCATAGAGCGCACTGATTTTTGAAAGAATACATTAAAATATAAAGAGGATTTATTTGAGTGGATGGCTATGCCTTTTAGCTTGACTAATGGACCTACCACATTTATAAGGATAATGGATGACATCCTACATCCCTACACCAACCCATTTGTGATACTCTACCTATATTAAATTATCATCTATAGTAATGCATAGGAGAAACATATACAACACATTCATTATTTGAAGACAACAACTATATTCTAATTTGGAGAAGCTCATTTGACATATTCAAGATTTAGTCCCTTGTGTTTATTATTGATAAAGAGAAAGTCCATATTGATCCTAAGAAGATTCAAGTAATTAGAGATTGGCCTACCTCAAAGACTCTAATAAAGCTTTATAAATTTGTTGGGATTACCATTTTGTATCAAATATTTGTATTGGGATTTTTAGACATTTGTTGGTGACTAAACCAAGTGATTAAATATTGTGTCAAATCCAAGTTCCATTTTGAATATACACATTAGAGGGTATTTGATAGGTTGAAAGATCAACTATGTTTATCTCATACACTTTCCTTACCTAATTTATATCAACCTTTTAAAGTAATTACTAATGCACCAAAGTATGAGTTGGGAGATGTTCTCGCATAGCATGTGTAAAATCCTTCTAGAGTTGTGCCTCAAAATTCATACAGATAAGTCAAGTCAAAGTATTATACCCCCAAAATCAATATGTTATTCTAGTTGGCTATGCAGAACAAGATTCTTACAGTTGAAAATATTCATAAAAGAGGCATGTGTTTGGTTAACATGTGTTATTTGTGTAAAGAAGCCTGGGAATCGTCTTCGCACTTACTTCTTAATTATTGTATTTTTCAAGAAGTTATGTTGTCTATTATCTGTAGGATTGGAGTGAGTTGGGTTTTTCCTAATTTAGTTATTGATTGTGTATTGTAGTGGGCTTCTCTCTTTTAATCGTCCAAAATTAAGTTTTTTGGAAGTTTCTTTTACCTCATGTGATGTGGGGTGTGTGGAAGGAGAGGAACACTCATGTATTCAAAGATAAAGAAAGTTTGACCTTTCGTTTGAGCTCTCGTATCCTATGGAGAATAATGGAGAATGTTTCAAGTGCCTTAAAGGAGTCTAAATTTTTAGAGGTTCAGATTCCCAATGAAGTTTTTATTGAGTAGAGTCTTGGTTTTGGGTATGTAGATCAACCCCCACCAGCTCCTGATCCAAGGAGTTTTGTTCATTGGACCACTCCCCCTATTGGTTGGTATAAATTGAATTTTTATGGGGCTTCTAAAGGTAACCCAATGGTGGCTGGTGCTAGGGGGGTCATTCATAATAACAACAACAATGTGGTTCTTGCATTTGTGAAAAATATCGATGTTCATTCATCATAGTTTTCAAAACAAAGGCAACCTTTTTAGGTTTGTCTTTGATTAGAGATTTGTAAATTTAAAAAGTTATTATCAAGGGTGATTCTTTAAATGTTATAAATATGCTAAAAGGGACTTGTCATGTATGTTGGAAGGTGGCCAAACTGATTGATGAAGCCATTGGAATTATTTGAACCTTGGATGAAGTATTGATTGTGCACACTTTTAGAGAAGGTAATTTAGTAGTGGACCTGATGGCGAATTTGGGGGCATATCATCCAGGGTCTTTTGTTTGGTAGAGGGACTTCCCTCCTAAGATTATCCATTGTGTCAATAATGAATTTCATTAATTTATGTCAGGAGGTTTACCTTCATTCACTTTGGTGGGTAAGGCTATGGTGCAGTTGTAGTCGTTGGTCGAAGTGTAGAGTGGTGGCTGGTATTTACTTCCTAGGCTTAGTGGGGATGATTTCCTTTTAAAATTTAAAATTTGAATATCGCTCCCCCTTCTTTGCTAGAATACAAATATACCATGAAGCTTCTTTGGCTTCCCTTGGAATGTGCTCTCTGTCCAATATCCTATCCTCATTATGATGTGTTAGTTCTCCTTGCTTGTTATTGGTTTAGGGTACCAACATTGTTATGTGGATCGGTTCTGGATATCTTATTGCATGTCTCCTCATTTGCTTATTGGGTGGTGGTTTCTCCACTGGAATCAATGTGGGGTGAGTACCTAGGTTGTTTTTAATTCCCTGATGCAGGAGCATCCATCGATGTAAGAGTGATCTTGCATCACCTAAATTTGTATTTGTTTAATTTTGTTCTAAATTTTATTTAGTTTTTTAGAGTATGGAGAAATAGACCCAAAAATGAAAGAATCGTCCCAATATCCTGAGCATTTTGGGAGATATGTAAATTTTAAGGTCTTCTACCCTGTCAAAACTAGTGAAAATCCTGCTAGTAAAACTTGGAGGTCAATTTTGAAGGCCTTAGAGGTCTTTTTGAGGGATGAAAAATGGTGGTAATATTCTTTAGGCCATTATTGGACCATAAAACCCTTCGAGAGCTTTCCAAAATATGCGCCAATAGTCATTTCGAGCAATGAGCGATGAGTTATGACCTCGAGAAGTTTGCCCCTGAAATTCAAATTTCAAATAGATTGTTCTAGGCGGGAAAAGAGGAAACAGGGTATTTGAGGGAGAATTTCAAATTTGTATGGTATTGGTCTCTTATTAAGCTCCATTCTCCTCAACAAAGAATACTAGTAAACTTTTACATTTTCTCTGTTTTTGTGGATTGTATGTGTTTTGGTTAATGCAACTTTGCTTCATTGCCTATCTTGGGATTGGTATTGGGGTAATCATTGCTGGAGTTGACCTTTGTGCCTACGTAAGTTGGTCCTTTTCCAGACCATTGCCTTAGTATCATCTCTAGTGATGTGCGCTATTGGTACTCTTACACTTGTTTGTAGAACCTTTGTTCTCTGGCCAGTTGGTGGTGTGTGGAGGAATTATTTGTTTTATCGCATAAAAGGTGGCCTTCTCCCATTTGTTGCTTGGATTAGAAGGATGCCCATGTTCGAGCTCTGGTATTTTGTGCTCCTCATTGTTGCTTATTTGTATTATCCTTGGTGCATCCTCTTCTTTTCGGAGTATGGGTGGAGAAGTTTTGGCTCTTTGGTTATTCCTAGTGTTTGTGAGTCTCTGGTTCTATGGAATTTGGGGGATTCAGTTATACCTGTGATGGGGTGGACATCTATTTGTGCTCGGGCCTAGTATGGGGCCTCCTATGTTTTTTTGTTTACTCGGGTGTCTTCTACTTTGGATACCTGGTGTGGAGGAGTGTGGTTTTAAGAAGTAGAGATTATGTGCCCTATTTGAATATGGGGAAGACTAAAATTTATGGGTCCTAGTCGAAGCAAGTTAAATCTCAAGGGAAGACTCTGTGAAGAAGAGTGCACTTTTTCACAATTTAAAATTGATGGAAATCAAGTAGTGTGTGGTATGGAGTTCTGTCAAAATGACGTTGGATTATGTTGAGGAGGTTGCTCAAATATCTGGTAATATTGCCCATGAGATTGATTTAATGTTGTAGAACTCTCTCAGTTCTCTCATTGATTATTTTTGTCATATTTTCCTTGATGTTTTTTGGAGTGCCTCTTTTCTTTGTTGTGTTTTGTGGTTTTCTCTTTTGGCTGCCTTTATGGCAGGTTTCTCTGTAAAAGGTTGTGGGGTCCCTTTCAAAACCCTCCTTTCTCTTAATATTACCAAAAAAAAAGTCTTATACTTTCTCAAAGCTAATTAGTGATTATATTTAAACAAAAACAAACGTCATAAGAATATAAGAGCTAAAAATAATAATACCTACTTGCATTTTACTAACAGATTGATGAGTTCTTAGTAATTTTCTTGGAAATTTCTATGTGGCTTCTTCTCGATGCTAACAAAATATTCATGGTTTCTCATTGACCCTTTTAACATGTTTAAAATCATATATTATGATTTCTCTACAAATTTTGTTTCTACGGAGAAGAGTATATTTTATTGATTTTGTTGATGGCTTTTGTAGGAGAATAAAATAAATGGTAATCAAATTTTAATAAAACTTTAAAACAAGAGAACTTACAACCTACATATCTTGGATATCTTGTGACAATGCAAAGTGAATATTTATATTTGCATTAATTTTATTGTCTTAATCCCTAGCTAAGAAGTTCAGAACCAATATGACATGTTTTATTTCTATGTTTATTATCCTAGTTTCTTAAAAATTATCATTTCTATAATACACATAGAAAAATTAATTTTAAATCCCACTTTAGATCACTATCCAAATTATCAAAAATTAGACTCCAACAATGCTTTAAAGTTTCACAACAATTTGTTGTAAACATCTTTATAGGATTTTTATGGTCTACAACTAGTAACTATTCAATGGGCTACTATGCATACAAAGTTTTAATCATTATACCAATAAGTACAATAATAATCATATATCTAGGAGGTTTACTGCAAACCTAAATTTAGATATATAAAAAAAATATCATATACAAATAAATAAATTTAATATAAACTAAGATCATGCACAAATATATAACTTTTGTTAGAAACTAGTTGCTACATAGCACTTGGTACAGTATAATTATTATGTTTCTATAATATGAATGTAGGTGCTATTCACTAAATGAGTATAATTTACATAAATTTTAAAGATAATTTTTTTTTTTTTAAATACTTTTTATATGCATCCCCATGGAAATTGAACTTGGGTCACATCACCCATAATGCAAGTGACATCAAAGATAATTTTATATGAAACCTATTTTATATAAAATGATTTACGTATTTAAAAGTTTCAATTAGTTGTTTTTGAAACATAACCTATCATCAATATGCAAGCCGACTCAATTAAGAAAAACAAAATATTGGTATAAAAAGTATATAAATGACTAAAGCTATTGCTCATAACAGATCAAACATTTGCGGAGGTCTTTAGAGTCGAAAGTGAGCTCCCACTCATATCTAGAATTATCTTTCATTGGAGATAAATTGCAGAAAGAGATTATCACCATACATCTTGATAGGTACATATCTTTTATTTTTTATTTTTCCTTCATATTCTTTCATTATAGTAAGAAAAATTGTGATTTTGTGAGATGAGGTATTTTAATGGATACAATGGTAGTTTTAGATATTCACTATATGATTTACTCTTTAAAGATGAAGTCTTTTAGAACAAATGTATATATAGTGTTAAACCAAAAAAAAATATATTGGCCTTTAAAGGCTTACAGTTCTGACAGAAAACCCTAAGAGTTTGGCAAACCCTAAGAGGCTTGCAGCTCTAAAGGATTACATAGAGGGTTTTAATTTTTTTGAAACTTTTATGTAATCTGGTGGGTTTGCTCTATATGATAGGGTTTGCTAGTTTGGTCGGTGAGTTTTCTCGGATGGTAGGGTTTTTTAGTTTGGCTAAAGGAACTCTAGCAATAGACTAGCTTTGTTGGTGGGTGGAAGGTCAGACTAGCTTTGTGGTTGGAGGTTTGGGCATCAAACTGTTTAGGCGGTTGTTGCTTCTGGTTAGCTCATGATGAAAAGTTCCTGGATAAGAGAGATATTTTGTGTGATATTTTATTGTGCAGTTTTCATGGTTGGTGTTTGCAGTGCCCTTAGAGATTTTAAAGATTAGAGTCTCTTCTTTTAAACCCCGCACTTCTTTTTGGTCTAATTTTTTAATGGTTGAGGATTTTTTGGTTGGCTCTTGAAGGATTTGTGGGTTTCATGTAATTTCTTGTGCACATGGACTTTTTGGTTGGCTATAGAGGGATTTACGGGTTTCATGAAATTTCTTGTGCAAATATTCTGGGCTGAGGATTGCAGAATAAACAACTTAATTTTAACATTTTATTTTTATCTTTTTTGGTTGCATTCTTATGTAGTGATTGTCATACACCCGTGAATAATGTATTTCATCTTTGTAATTGCTTTGGAAAGCCTTTTATTTTTGGTTCGTGGAGAATATTGATGATGTTAAATTTCTAATTAGGGTTTGATGGATGTGTAAACATTTTTATCTGCTTTGGACTTCTACATATTCTTTGATAATAAAATTGTCCTTTCTTCCTGCAGGCTGCAAGGAAAATGAGTTTGATTTCTCTCATTTCCTGTGCTTTTGATTCGATGAGCTTCAATAGCATACGAAAGGCCTTTTATCATAATTATCAACACACACTCGAGTGGCAAGGAGAGGGGTCTTCTCAGAAGGTCAGCAGTAACGCAGATTTTGCATATTTGTTTTTAATTCTCAGTTATAATAGTTATGTAGTAATTTTGCATATTTTTTATTTTATTGGATTGCATTGTTATGTAGTGATTGCCATAAATCGCTCAATAAAACCCATAATTTAATTATAAACTCAAAATTAAACTATTTTTTATTTTTAAATATTTAAAAATAAAAACGCATTGGAAATGGAAGATTTATATTTTAGGCTTAGCATTACTCCTTGTGCAGCTCTAATTTAAAATCTAAATAGGATATTGACAAAGTATCTTTGTTCAGGTGCTTTCAACATACAGTCAAAAAAAAATCGGAAGCCAAATATATTTGTTCAACAAAAGAAAAAATAAAAATCTACTTAATGTATTTCATCTTTGTCCTTACTTTTTTGCTTTTAAGTTTCAAATTAGGGTTTGATGGATGTGTAAACATTTGTACCTGCTTTGGACTTCTACATATCATTCGTTAATAAAAATGTCCTTTCTTTGTGTAGGCTGCAAGTAAAATGAGTTCCCTCATGTCGTATGCTTTTTATTCGGTGAGGTCCAATAGCATAACAGAGGCCTTTTATCACAATTATCAACCCACCTTCGGAGAGGGGTCTTCTCCGAAGGTCAGAAGTAACGCCGATTTCGCATATTTGTTTTATTTAATTATTATTATTATTATTTTTTTTTATTCTCAGTTAATATATAACAAATACATTGTGTATGTTTGATGTTTGAGTCATATGCAGATTGATGATGAAATTTTGATGAGGTTTATGGTTGAATGGAGAAGAGACAGATTGCCACACCCATTTTGGATTGTAAGAAGGTTGGGTAGATTGCCATCTCCAGTAAGAACAATGATGCCGGTACCAATTGACAGTTGCACAGAAGTTAATAAGATTGATTTGCATGTTGTGAACGTTGAGCCAGATGAAACTGACGACACCCAAGAGAGTAAAGTTCAGGTTCGTAGATGCACATTCAATAGGAAAAGTGTTGTGAATGTGGAGATAGATGTCATTGGGGAGGATAAAGGGTTTGAGATTCCCATTCAAATATGTACCATGGATGACAAGAATGTTGTGAATGTTGAAATTGTTTGGAGCGAGGAGTACAGTGAGATGCAAGTTCACAAACGTAACAAGGATGAGAAAAATGTTGTAAATATCGAGATAAACTCCAACCATGAGGATCTAGAGACTGATATTCAGCTTCAAGGACGTGTTGGGGATAATCACATTTTAAATGTGAAGATGGATACGAATAATAAGAATATTATGAATGTGAAGATTGACGATGCCAGCGATGAGAATAAAGAGATCGAGATTCCCGATTGTAGATGTGCCCAAGATGCGAAGTATGTTATGAATGGGGAGAATTCTGCTAGCAAAGAGGACCGTGAGATTGAGATTCAGGCTCATGAATGTGTTCAAAATGAGAAAAATATTGTCAACGTAGAGATTGATACCATGGAAAAGGATACAAATATAGGAATTGGAGGTGATGGAAGTAGCCAGAATGACAAGACGGGCACTGATCTTGTTGATATTAAGGTTAAAGGTCATGATTATGACCAACAAGATGCAGAGGTTGATGCCGGTATAGAAGAAAACAATATTAAGGGATACCAACGAGAGCCATATTCTAACAAGCAGAGTGAATTTGACAATTTTAATGATGCTAAAGTCAATAGCAAGGATAGGTCATTTGAGTTAGGCAGCAATATGGATGGTAAGGATACTAAGAGCACAGTCAATGGTATGGTTGATGAGAATATTGATTATACTGAAGGTAATAGCTGTATTGAGATGCACCTGTTTACAATGGATGTTCAGAGTGCTGTGCCCACAGAGGATAGTGATGATTCAGAAGCTTGGGTGGTGATTGATAATGATAGCGATGGTTTTGCCTCTACCTAATGAGGCTGAGAGGATAATAATGATGACAAATATAACTTAGTATTGAATTTTTAAAAATAAATTACTCTCATTTGATGTTTATTGATGCAATCTTTTCTAAGATAGAGGTTATCGTAGCATCAAGATTATAATTAAGTTATAATATTCATAAATTATGTTATTGTAGACCTCGATGAATATTATTTTAGATTTGATCGAATTGCAAATGTAAGGACTTTTTCATGAAAATAGGAATTTTATTGTTTTTGATGAAAATATTGATTATGGTTGTAAGATGATATATTAAGATATGAAATTGTATATTTGAGATTATTTATTTGTATTTGTATGTGTTGTAATTGTGAAATAAAAGATATATAAGTTTGATATTACTTATTTATAGGGTTTTGATAAGGAGGCAATCTATAATATTTTCCAACTTTCAAGTGCATTTTTTAACTTTCAAGAGCATTACTTGAAGTCTTTTTTCTAATGAACTTAGTAATTGATATATGATTGTAAACAATTTATTATTATTATTTTACATTTGTTAAAATTGTAAATTATAATTATTCATTTTTCTTCCTTTATTCATATATATTAAGATGAATCAAGCCATTATTCTACTAAAATCTCATATATTTTATTTTAAAACTCAATAATTAATACTCCTTGTCCCTTTGACAAGATGATATTTATGGAATTGTAAATTTTAACATCCTTTATAATATTAAATTGTTAAGGATATGAAATATAAAGGATAACAGTTTTAATTATTAAGGATATGAAATTGTTAAGTCTAAGATAGGCACCTCGAGATTGATAACTCTCAGCGTTTTTAGATATATATCCTTTAGACTTGAAATTAAAGGATGATATTTATGGCATTGTCCCTTAGACTTGAAATTAAATTGTTTTTCTTTCACTTCATAACAATTGAGTTTTTAGAAATACAATATGAAATATCACCACATATAAAGATAATAATTTTTACCATTGATATGATTATGAAATTGAATAATTAGCCATATTTTGTTATTATGATATTATTATTATTTTTAATTAGTTACTTTGATTGAAAGAGGCCCTATCCCTATTGATTGCTTTTAGACCTAGGATTTTTAGGTTAAGATTAACTAAATATCATAGAGAATATAAGTGAATTTTTCATGTTGATATTAGAAAGAGATCATATAGAATACAAGGGGACATGAGGGTGGGCTTGGAGAAACCCGAGTCTATTGCCACTCAACTTGAGTCAATGTATAACCATAATTTTGATCCCTACTTTTAGCTTCTCTTCTACCTTCAAGGTAAATTGATAAACATATTCTATGGTGGACATCCTCACTAGGCTCAACTCCTCTTGAATACTTGCTTTCAACCCATTTATGTAATGGACTACTTTCTCCTTGTTGGCCTTAGAATGACCTATCTTGATTAAAATTTTATAGAACTCCTCTATGTATTCCTTGCAATATTTGCTTGACTATCTCAAACCCTACATTTTCTTAAGCAGATCCAACTTGTAATCAGCTAGAATAAACTATATCTTCAACTTCTCCACCATCCTATCTCACCTTGTTATTATTTATTTCCCTCTTCTATTTCTATCCAACTATACTCCCTTCCACCAAATAATGGCATGACCCTTCAACTTGGTCTTAGCAAACTTGACCCTCTCAGGATATTCAACCTCCTCATACTCAAAGTATTCTTCCATGTCATTGATCTAGTCGATCAACTCTTCTGGATTAATATTTCCAAAATACGTAGAAACCTCCATCTTCGATCTCTTCCCAATTTGTGATATAGCTCTATATAACCTAGTTTGTATAGGTTTTGCCACCTCTTATTCTTTCTCAAACCGGGCCTCTTCTTCTTTGGCTTCATATTCACTCCCATCTTCTCTTCTTGGCTCAAAATCTCTATGTAGCTCCTCTTGTAGAGCTTAAACTTACCTCTGTAAAGCTCTAAAATCTTCTTCTAGCACCACAACTTATCTCCCACCATCATAGTTTCTTCGTGGAGGCATTTTGCTCATGTTCCTAGTGCAAACTACCTCACAGTCAATGATCTATCTACACACTTAGGAACTCTAGCTCTAATACCACTTGAAGGAGAGTTGCATTAATAAAACACAAGTAATCTATTGGAAACAATGAAAGATGCATATTCTGAGCCAAATATTTTCATTTCTAATTCATCAAAATAAAGATACAAAATAGACCTCTTTACAAATTAAAAATTTCTCTCTAATACCTTGTTTTCCCCTTTTCCCACCTAGAACAGTGCATTTAAAATTTGAATTTTAGGGGAAAACTTATAGAGGTAATAGCTCCTGGCTCATTGCTGAAAATGACTATTAATGCACCTTTTTGGAAATCTCTCGAAGGGGTAGGAAGCCTTATACATTATTATCATAGAGGACCACCATATTTCATCCTTTAAAAAGGCCTCTAAGGCCTTCAAAATTGGCCTCGAAGTTTTACTAGCAGGTATTTTCACTAATTTTGACAGGGTATATGACATTCAAATTTACATATCTCCCAAAATGCTCAGGATATTGGGATGATTCTTTCATAGGTAGGTCTATTTTTCTATTCCCTAATAACTAACTAACTTATATAATAAAAAGAAAACATTAAAAAATTTGGATGATGCAGGATTACTCTTACACTGTTGCATGCTCCTACATCAGACACCTAGGGTAAATTGAGAAGTGACCTTCACTTCTTTGGTGTTGAAGGAAAACCTAGGTGATAAACCTTTGTCTTCGACAACTAATATGAATCTTCAATAGGCCTACCCTTCCACTTAACCAAATATTCTTCATACTACCTATTTCTGGTACTTTTGTCGATGCGTATATCCAGGATTTCTTCTACCTCTTCCTTCTCTGGAGTAGATGCTAGAATATCCCAAATTTCTATTACTGGTCCATCATCATTTTCCCCTTCATGATATTCTACCAAATCAAAAATGTTGAACACAGGTGATATGTTAAGTCCTCTTGGCAGTTCTACTTCATATGCATTTCCTGAATCCTATTTCTCTGTGATCCTGCATGGTCCAAACTTTTTCATTTTTAGCTTATTATAGGTTTTAGCAGTAAACATTTCTTTTCTTAGGTGGACCATAACTTCATATCCCTCTTGGAATTCCTTAAACCATCACTTTTGGTATACCCTTGTATTGTATTGAGTGTTCATCTTAGTAATATGCATCTTCACTTCTTCATGCAAGTTCTTCAGGTGCTCTACAAAGTCCTTAGCCTCAACACTGGTCTTTTTCCCTCTGTCCATCTTCCTCAACTCAGAAGCATTCCTTGGACTGCTCTCATATACAATCTGAAATGAAGATTTTTTAGTACTCCTGTTGACAAAATTTTTTTAAGCAAATTCTACCTGTGGTAAAACCAAATCTCATCCCTTGGGATTATCTCCTACCAAGAATCTCAGCAAGTTTTCCAAACTCCTATTCACCACATCTATTTTTCCATCAGTCTACGAGTGATATGTAGAACTAAATATCAAATCCGTATTCAACTTCTTCCATAAGGTCCTCCAAAAATACCCAATAAATTTGGTATCTCTGTCAGAAATGATGCTCTTTGGTAGACCATATAGTTGTACCACTCTTTGAAAAATAACCCTACATCATTAGTTTTCTGGTAGGGAATTAAATGTGCCATATTCAAAAACATATCAACCACCACAAATATGAAGTCATTCCCCTCTATGTCCTTGGTAGGCCAAGAACAAAATCCATGCTAATGTCTTCCCAAGGTTTCTCTAGTACAGGTAATGGCTGATATAATCTAGTGTTCTGCCTCACACCCTTGGCCCAATGGTATACTCTGCAACTTTATACAAATCTCTTCCCATATTGTTGTAACTATAGCCAATAGTAGTTCTCACTAATGAGGGTAATGATCTTATCTCAACCAAAGTATTGAGCCAACCCTCCACTATGCGTCTCCTTGACTAGATTCTTTCTCATCGAACTCCTTGTAATGCACAACTGGTTTTACTTAAACAACATTCCATCTTGGATTAGAAAATCCAACCATTTAATTCTATCCAAAGTAACTGGTGCCATGCAAGCTTTCCAAGCCTTTGAAAAATTTGGGTCTTCAGGGTATAAACTTTTAAGTTCATCAAACCCTACAACCTCCACCTTAATTTCTATCAATAAGTTCTGCATTCTAATTAAGACATCTACAACTTTTTTTGACTTTCCACTCCTATGTTTCAACACAAAGGTATAACTTTGTAAAAACTCAGCCTATTTTAAGCGTCTCTGATTTAGCTTCCCTTGGCTATTAATATACTATAAATCAAACTCTTTTGGCAACAAATAGTGTCTCAATTTCTTCAAAGCCTGAGCTATAGCATAAAAATCCCGATCATAGATAGAATACTTTTTTCTAGACTCATTAAGCTTCTCACTAAAATAAGCAATAGGTTTGCCTTCTTGACTCAATACAACTCCTATGACATTACCACTAGCATCACAATCTACCTGAAATACCTTATTAAAATCTGGAAGTGCAAAAACAAGTTGCTCTATGAATTTCTTCTTCAGCATATCAAAACTCCTATCTACTCCTATAGTCCACTTAAACTCCTTCTTATCCTATTTCATTGTCTTCGTTAGGGGTGCACAAATACTGCTAAAATTCCTAATAAATTTTCTATAAAATTTGGCTAGACCATGGAATGATATTACCTCTATAATACTCCTTGGAGTAGGCCACTCAATGATAGCCCTCACCTTTTTTGGGTCTATTTTGAGACCTTCAGCTGAGATGACAAATACCAGATACACCAACTCCTTCTTCACAAAACTGCATTTCTTCAAATTAAGCAACAACTTCTCCTCCCTCAACTTCTCAAGAACTCATCGAATATGAAGTAGGTGCTTCTCAAAAGTCTTGCTAAAAATTAAAATGTCATCCAAATAGACAATGACAAATTTTTCCAAAAACTCCTTCAATACCTCATTCATAAGTCATATGAATGTGTTTGGTGCATTGGTTAGCCCAAATGACATGGCCAACCACTCGTATAAACCCTCTTTTGTCTTGAAGGTTGTTTTCTACTTATCCCCTTCTCTAATATGAATCTAATGGTACCCACTCTTCAGGTCAATCTTTGTGAAATACTTGGCTCCACTCAAATAGTCTATAATATCATCCATCCTTGGCAATGGAAATATGTATTTGATGATGATCTTGTTAATAGCTTAGGAGTCTGTACACATTCTACACTCTCCATTTTTCTTTGGTGCTAGTACTAAAGGTACTGCACATGGGCTCAAGATTTTTTGAATTAGTCCCTTTTCAATAATTCATGGACTTGTCTGTTTAGCTCCTCACTTTCAACATGAGTCATTCTATGGGTTGCCATATTGGGTAAACTAGCTTCCGGTACCAAATCTATGTGGTGACTAATATTCCTCACTGGTGGTAGACCCTCAAGCACATTATCTAATATAATATTTGGGAATTCTTCTAATAGACCTAAGACTTCTATTGGGATATCTTTGCAATTTTCTTTCCTAACTCTAGGAATTAACGCATAGCACATATTCTCATGCTTCAAACCATCCAAAAAATTTCTACCTTCAATTAAACAGATTTTGGCACTGCTACATACCTTTTTGTCCATATCCTTCAGGGGCTTCTAATTATGGTGCACTCCATCCTTTTTCAAGGAGTAAGTGTTGGCATTCCCATCATGTATTGCACATCTATCAAACTACCATGGACTTCCAAACAATAAATATCAAGCATCCATAGATAGGATGTCACACATGACCTCATCATGGTAATTACCAATATAGAACTTTACCAAACATTGCTCACTAACCAAAGCCCTATGGTCCTTCTATAACAAAGCAATTTGATATGGATGCAGGTGCCTCCTTCTCTCTAACTGTAACTTGGTAACCATTCCTTTCAAAACTAGGTTATCACTGCTACCATTATCAATGATAACAATATACACCTTCCTTGCACATTTACACATTGTGTGAAATAGGCTATTCTTGTGATCTGGATTCTTATCCTCATTTAGTAAGGCTCTCCTTATGACTGGAACTTCTCCTCTTTCTACTTCTTCAGAGTGCTCATATTCAACACCTTCATCTATAATAGAAGCTCGAGCATTATCTTTAGGTCTTATTTTTTTCCTTTGGTGTTGTGGGTACTCGTATGCTCGATGTCCTTCTTCTCTACATTGGAAGTAGATTTCACGGAGTCCTAAGAATAACCATGAGGTTGAGAATTGAGAATAAAGGGTGCTCAATAATCATCCAAACACTATTGAGGTGCAGGTAGGCACACAATAGTATCGAAAGTAATTTTTGACTAACATAATAGATCAATTAAATTGACTAGGTTAAGTCTGGTAACAATGGGTAGTACGAGACACCTTCTCTAGGTTACTTCTATAATAGTACTATGATAAGATCCCATGTATCTTTGATCATTGATTAAACCTAGTTGTATGGTATGGGACATAAGAACGTGGGTCAAAAAAACATGTGAGATGAAGACCAAGGCCAGTGTATTGGCATGGCTCTAGTTGACTCTGAGAAGACGGTAATTAGCTAGGTATTGGATATAAGTACACTATTTACCTTTTATTAGGTATAGGAACATGTACGAAGTTTAGTCGAAGGTTCAAAATGATAAGGGATAGACCCTAGAGGATAATACACATGCACCCTCTAGGTGTATGGGCCCTAAAGGATAACACATGTCGTGGATTACCCCTCATGCAAGGAAATGAGGATGTTAAATGAGATAAGTCAATTCCACTAATAGTACCTTTACGATATTTGGTCGATCTAATCCACTTGGATGACTAGTCTACAGTATTTATGAACCTAAAAGTGGTGTAATATTCCTACATTAAGATTAAGCTTATGCTATTGATTATTTGGGTGAAGAAAGTTTGCTATGATCCTGAAGGAAGCTTATGAATGAATGGTTATATTTAAATAAATAATAAAAAATAATAATTGCAGTCTTTGATTTATAACTCTTAAAGTGGTACAACCAAGTGAGTCGATTTGCGTTGTTACATCAATATAGCGTGCACCATGGCTATCTATTTTGGAAACACGATATTGTTCATATCAACACCTTGCAGGATGGATATCATGCATAATATTTTTGAACATCCTCCTTGAAATATACCAACTTTCAGGTCCTTTTTGCATAATCATCAGGTAGCCTTCTTAGGTTCAAAACCTCCAACATCAAAGCCCTCTGACCATCTTCTATAAGTTTCTCTCTTTGAGCTTTTTATTTGATGATTTTGAGATACTTTATGGGTAAATATTCAAGGGAAGGCTCAGGAGTAGCAAATGCTCTTTTGATGGTCTTGGTGGTTATTTGGAATAAAATTTATAAATCTTACACACTGATCATCCTCATACTAGCATCATAGAACTTTGATATAACATCCACAAGCTCATAACATGGGTACGCAAATTGGCAAAAACATGGTCAACTGTGTGTTCCATGGAGCAGCCCCTATAGCATTTTTGTTAATTCCATTTGCTTTCTACTCTACTTCCATCCATGATAGCTTTTCTTTGGCCTTGCGGATAATATGTGTGTCTTCAATATCCTTAAATGATTCCTCCAATATCTTCTTTGGTGTGGTCTTTGTCATCTTACATGGATTCTTACTCTCTCCACATAACTACTAAATCAAAGAACTTGAAGCTCTTTTGCTTATGGCCACATAGACTTCATTGGGCATTTATAGCATTCAACAAGTGTGATATTAGCATGATATTAAAAAAGTATCCCCTTTTTATAGTACCAAAGACAGCGAGTTGATGGGATCAATCATTAGAAATATTACAAAAAATATTTACCCATTACAAGGTAAATCTAGTTGAAGTACGATATATTTGATAGGTCATTCCTACTAATTTCCTTTGGTTTACATATCACCAACCAATCAAATCATTTAGGTTGGCTGAACATGCTATTAAAACTATTAGGCTATGATATTCCTAGATAGATTATGTTTTGGATCTTACCCACACTACCATTTATGATGTATGTTCAAATCACCCCAAAGAGTGTTCTCCCGTTGTCCCTTTTGATGATGCATAATTTTATACCAAGCTTTCATTTGTGATAGTTGGACGACAAGATCACCTCTAGAGAAGCCTCTTGGTTTTGTTATCTTTTCAAACCAATGCTTGATTAACCTCTAATATTGGGTTACATTATTAAATGCCTTCTATCAATATTCCTCTAGCTGTATTAGATGTGCTAGGCTTATTTCAATTGGTAGGAGGTTTTCATATTCCATCCGAATTAGAAATTTTAGTATCAGAATTTCAAGGTTAACATGGAGGATAACATCTTTTTCATACACTAGGGAGTATGGGATGTATTCAAATATTTTTTTAGAGTTATCCTATATGTCCATAATGCTTTATTAAGTAAGAGATGTCAACTTTTGGGGCTCTCATCAATATTCCTTTTCATAATTCTTAACAAATTCTTATTTGAAGATTCAACTAAGCCATTGCCTTGGGGGTAATAATTTGAATATGCATTCCAGTATATTCCATATATTTTAAAAAATTCCATTGTTTTAGCACCTATGAAAGAAGTGCCATTGTCTGAGATGATAGTGGTTGGGACCCCAAATATGGTAATTAATATTTCTAATAAATCAATGATTGTTTGCTGGTCAACTTGTTTAATTGAAGCAGAGTTGCATTAATAAAACACAAGTAATCTATTGGAAACAATGGAAGATGCAGATTCTGAGCCAAAGCTTTTCATTTCTTATTCATAAAAATGAGGATACAAAAAAGACCTCTTTACAAATTTGAAATTTCCCTCTAATACCCTATTTTCTCCTTTTCTTGCCTAGAACAATCCATTTGAAATTTGAATTTCGGGGGTAAACTTGCGGAGGTCATAACTCCTCGCTCGTTGCTCAAAACAACTATTATTGCATATTTTTAGAAAGCTCTTGAAGGGTTAGGAATCCTAGTGGTATGTTATAGATCATAACTTGGGAAAATTTAAGGAGGTCATAACTCCTCGCTCATTGCTCAAAATGACTATTATTGCATCTTTTTGGAAAGCTCTCGAAGGGGTAGGAAGCCAGGTATTATTCCTTGATAGAGTACCACCATATTTAATCCCTTAAAAAGGCCTCTAAAGTCTTCAAAATTGATCTCCAAGTTTTAATAGTTTTACTAGCAGGCATTTTCACTAGTTTTGACAGGGTATATGATTTTCAAATTTACATATCTCCCAAACCGCTCAGGATATTGGGATGATTCTTTCATCACTAGGTATATTTTTCTATCCCCTAGTAAAAAAATAACTTAGAGCATAAAAAGAAAATATTGCAAATTTTGTATGATGCAAGATTACTCTTACACCGTTGGATGCTCCTACATCAGACACCCAGGGTAAATTGAGAAGTGACCTTCACTTCTCAGGTGTTGGAGGAAAACCCAGGTGGTTAACCTCTATATTTGACAACCAAGATGAATCTTCAATAGGCTTGCCATTCCACTTAACCAAATATTCTTCATACCGTTTGTTTTTGGTGCTTTTACTGATGCGTGTATCTAGAATTTCTTCTATCTCTTCCTTCTTTGGAGTAGATGCTGGAATATCCCAAATTTATATTACTGGTCCATCATCATTTTCCCCTTCATTATATTCTAAAAAATCAGAAATTTTGAACACAGGTGATATGTTAAGTCCACTTGGCAGTTCTACTTCATATGCATTTCTTGAATCCCATTTCTCTATGATCCTACATGGTCCAAACTTCTTCATTTTCAATTTGTTATAGGTTTTAGAAAAAAACCTTTATTTTCTCAGGTGGACCATAACTTCATCTCCCACTTGGAATTCCTTAAACGACCACTTTTGGTCTACCCTTATCTTGTACTGAGTGTTCATCTTAGTAATGTACTTCTTCACTTCTTCATGCAAGCTCTTCAAGTGCTCTGCAAAATTCTTAGTCTCAACACTACTCTTTTCCCCTATGTCCATATTTATCAACTTAGAAGCATTCCTTGGGTTGCTCCCATTTACAATCTGAAATGGATATTTATTAGTACTCATATTGACAAAATTATTTTAAGAAAATTTTACCTGTGGTAAAACCAAATCCCATCCCTTGGGCTTATCTCCTACCAAGCATCTCAACAGGTTACAAAAACTCCTATTCACCACCTCTGTTTATCCATTAGTCTGCGGGTGGCATGCAAAACTAAATTTCAAATTTGTATTCAACTTCTTCCATAAGGTCCTCTAGAAATACCCAATAAATTTTGTATCTCTATCGAAAATTATGCTCTTTGGTAGACCATGTAGTCGTACCACCTCTTTGATAATAACCTTGTAACATGAACTGCATCATTAGTTTTTTGGAAAGGAATGAAATGTGTCATCTTTGAAAATATGTCAACCACCACAAATATGGAGGCATTCCCTCTTTATGTCCTTGGTAGACCAAGAATAAAATCTATGCTGATATCTTTCTATGTTTTCTCTAGTACAGGTAATGGATGATATAATCGAGTATTCTGCCTCACACCCTTGGCCCTCTGGCATACTCTGCAACTTTGTACAAATCTCTTCACATATTTTTGTAACTGTGGCTAATAGTATTTCTCACTAACGAGGGCAATGGTCTTATCTTGACCAAAGTGTCCAACCAACCCTCCACTATGCTTCTCCTTGACTATATTATCTCTCATCGAACTCCTTGAAATGCACAACTAGTTTCCCTAAAACAACATTCCATCTTGGATTAGAAAATCCAACCATTTACTTCTATCCAAAGTAACTGGTGCTATGCAAGCTTTCCAAGCCTCTGCAAAATTTGGGTCTTCAGGGTATAAAATTTTAAGTTAGTCAAACCCTACAACCTCTATGATAAGGGATAGGCCATAGACGATAACACACATGCACCGTCTAGGTGTATGGGGCCTAAAGGATAACACATGTTGTGGATTACCCTTCATATAACACATGTCGTGTAATATTCCTATATTAAGATTAAGATTATGTTAGTGATTATTTGGGTGAAGAAATTTTGCTATGATCTTGAAGGAAACTTATGAGTGAATGGTTGTATTTAAATAAATAATAAAACATAATAATTGCAGTATTTGATTTATAACTCTTAAAGTGGTATAATTGTAGTCTTTGATTTATAACTCTTTTGATGGTCTTGGTGGTTATTTGGAACAAAGGTTGTAAATATTACCCATTGATCATCCTCATACTAGCATCATAGAACTTTGATATAATATCTACTAGATCAGAACATGGGTACACATAAATTAGCAAAAACATGGTCAACTATGTGTTCCATGGAGCGGTCTCTATAGCATTTTTGTTAATTCCCTTTGCTTTCTGCTCTACTTCCATCCATGATAGTTTTGATTTGGTCTTGTAGGTAATATGTGTGTCTTCAATATCCTCAAATGAGTCCTCCAATATCTTCTTTGGTGTGGTCTTTATTATCTTACATGGCTTCTTAATCTCTCCTCAGAACTACTGAATCAAAGCACTTGAAGCTCTTTTGCTTATGGCCACATAGACTGCATTGCACATTTATAGCATTCAACAAGTGTGATATTAGCATGATATTCAATAAGTATCCCCTTTTTATAGTACCAAAGACAAAGAGTTTATGGGATCAATCATTAGAAATGTTGCAAAAATATTTGCACATTACAAGGTAAATCTAGTTGGGGTACAATATATTTAATAGGTCATTGCTATTAATTCACTTTGATTTATAGATCACCAACCAATCAAATCATTCAGGTTGGCTGAACATGCTATTAAAACTGTTAGGCTATGATCTTCCTAGATATATTATGTTTTGGATCTTACCCACACTACCATTTATGATGCTTGTTCAAATCACCCCAAAGAGTGTGCTCCCGTTGTCCCTTTTGATGATGCATAATTTTATACCAAACTTTCATTGGTGATAGTTGGATGACAAGATCACCTCTTGAGAAGCTTCTTGGTTTTGTTATCTTGTCAAACCAATGCTTGATTAACCTCTAATATTGGGTTACATTATTAAATGCCTTCTCTCAATATTCCTCTAGTTGTATTAGATGTGCTAGGCTTATTTCAATTGGTAGGAGGTTTTCATATTCCATCCGACTTAGCAATTTTAGTATCAAAATTTCAAGGTTAACCGGGAGGATAACCTCTTTGCCATACACTAGGGATTATGGGGATGTCTTCAAATGTTTCTTTAGAGTTATCCTATCTGTCCATAATTCTTTATTAAGCAAGAGATGTCAACTTTTAGGGCTCTCCTCAATATTCCTTTTCATAATTCTTAACAAATTCTTATTTGAATATTAAACTAAGTCATTACCTTGGGGGTAATAATTTGAATATGCATTCCAATATATTCCATATATTTTTTAAAAGTCCATTGTTTTAGCACCTGTGAAAGAAGAGCCATTGTTTGATATGATAGTGGTTGGGAATCCAAATATGGTAATTAATATTTCTAATAAATCAATGATTGTTTGTTGGTCAGCTTGTTTAATTGAAGCAGAGTTACCATTGCTCATGGAGCTAGACCTATATCTCATCTTCAATTTGTGTATGACTCTACTCTTTTAGGTAAAGCTACAGTTAAGGAAGCTTCTAATATTATTCAAATTATTAGCTATTTTTATAAGGCTATTGGGCAGTTGATCAATGAAGATAAATCTAAATTTATTTTATTTCATTGCTCTACTAGACAGGAATTCATGGTCTTGGATAAATTAATATATAAGAAGACCTCCCTTCCAATCACTTATTTAGGTATTCCCATAAATATTCAAAGGAAAAAAAATAAATATTGGAATTGGTTGTTGGACAAAGTCAAGAAGAAAATTGGAAAGTGGACCAACAAGTGGCTTTCTTCTGGGGGTAGAATCACCTTGGTAAAATCAGTCCTTCAAGCTATTCCTATTTATGTATCTTCTGTGTTGAATATTCCAAAGGTTGTTCTTCAAGAACTGGATCAAATCAGTCATCGTTTCCTTTGGAGTGGTACTAAGGAGAAAAGAAAATGGGCCTTGGTGAAATGAGACACTTTATGTCTTCCTAAGAATAAAGGGGGGTTAGGATTCTAGTCTTCTATTAATAACAAAAAATCTTTAGCTGCTAAATTATTTTGGAAGGTGTTGCATAACCCCAATGCTCTTTGGGCCAATAATCTTTGTGCTAAATATGCTGAGAACAAAAGTCCTGGAGACCTTGCTCACTATCATATTCCTACCAAAGGTTCTACCATTTTAGTAGTTCTTAATACTGGTGAGGATTTGATAAAGAAAAATTTATTTTGGATCATTCATAATGGTCAATAGGTAAATTTTTGGACATATTCTTGGGATGGTCACAAGCCTTTGATAACTCAGTTTCCTGATTGGAGGCCTTGGATGGAGCAGCTTCACTGAGCTAACTTGATAAAGGTGGATAATTATTATCGGTACCATACTGGTAATTCAAAGGTTGGTAGATATTGGATCCCTATTAAGGACTGGACTATTCAAATCCCAGAAAGGCAAAGACAAGATATCCAAGGCATTCTTCATATGATATCTCTCTCTTGGTCCCATGAAAAATATTGTTTTGGATGGAACAACACTACTAAGGGTGAGTATTCAATTGCTCAAGGTTATTTGACCTTATGCCATAATAATCCCAACCATTTTTTTGACATATTTTCTTAGTTGTGGGCTCAAAATCTCTGGCCTAAGGTGAGGTTCTTTAATTGGCTTTTATTGCATCGTAGGGTGCTTACTGGTGAGCAACTTATGAAGCATGGTTTTCATGGCCTTTTTAGATGTGAGATGTGTGAAGAGAATGTATAAACTCTCAACCATATTTTTATTAAGTGTACTTTAGCCTTTGAGATATGGAGGAGAATGGCCACTTTACTTGGCTTACAGTGGTCTAATTTTTTTACTTTTGAATAGCTTTGGAGAGATTGGCCTAATCAATAGGGTGTTGATCACTTTATTAGGCAGTTAGTTTGGATGGGTTCTACCATTATTCTTTGGAATATTTGGATTGAAAGGAACAACCAAATTTTTAATCAATATAGGAAGGATATTCACTATATTTGGCAAAATACCATAGCCAACTTAGTTGAATCAGTCCATCAACTCCTTAATCACCCCCAAAACTCCCACCAAAGATGGGATAAAGTGATACAAATATTGAAGATTAAATATTCTAAGGGCAACCATCTTAAAGGGAAAGTGAGTATTAGTAATATGGATAGGACAAGAAATTGGCAACCTCCTTCTAAGGATTTTGGAAATGTCAATACTGATGGAGCCTCTAGAGGGAACCCTAGAAAAGCTAGTGTGGGAGGAATTGGTAGACTTTTAGATGACTCCATGGTTTTTACTTTTACTGATAATTTGGGTATTATTTCCAATAACCTTGCTGAGGGGTATGGTATCCTAAGAGGCCTTCAGGAGGCTACTAAGGTTGGATGGGAAAAGGTGTTAGTTGAGTCTGAATCTCAACTTATGATTAATCTTTTGAAGACTCCTTCCAAGAATCATAAGGTTGATTGGAGAATAAAAAAAATTATTGAGAAGATTCAATTAATCCATATGGGATTTTTGAAAGTTGATTACAATAATGTGGTCAGATATAAAAACAAGAGTGTTGATGCTTTAGCTAATTGGGCTTTGGACAAAGTGATTTTACTTGTTATGGCCACCCTCCTAGATGGTGGGCTTTGCAAAATAGAGAAGCTCTTATTTCTATCATTTCTTTGGATGGCTCCAGTTCTAAAGGTACCTAGTTTCTTCTTGCTTTTTTTTGCTTCTCTTTAGTTCATTCAGGTTTTTTTAGTTCCATCGCTCACTCTTTTCTTTCTTTTGTTTCCTTTGTTGTTTCTTGCCTTAATAGTCTTCTGGTCTAGATAGGTCATTGTTATGTTCATTTTTTTTTCTTTTTTATTTCTTGTTTTTTTTATTGTTTAGTTTTTTAATGTGTGTGTGTTCTTTTGTTTTGTTTTGTTTTGTTTTTGTGTTCTTTGTGTTGTTTTTTGTTGTTCTTGTGTTTTTGTTGTTTTGTGTTTTTTTATGTTTTTTTATGTTTTTTGTTATTGTTCTTGTGTTTTTGTCATTCTTGTTCTTGTGTTTCTCTTTGTTTGTGTTAATTCATGTTTTTTAGTGTGAGTGTTTTCTATATTTTTTGTTTTTGTTTATTGTCTGTTGTTGGTTGTTTTTTATTTTTATTTTTATTTTATTTTTTTAATATTTTAGGTTTTGGTTGTTTATTTTTCATTTTTTTTTTGGGTTATGCCTTTGTAGTGTTCTATTATTTTTGTCTTGTTTGTGTTTTGTTATGTGGTTCTTGTGTTTTTCTATGTGGTTCATGTTTTGGTTTCTTTATATTATTGTGTGTGTGTTTGGTTGTGCTTTTGTTTTTGACACACTCAAGGAGCATGTTTTTTATTTTATTTTATTATTTTTGTTGTTATTTACTTATTTTTAAATTGGTTTTGTGTGTTTGTTTGCTCCTTGAGGATGTCAAATGTGGTAGGCCAGGTCCGAGTCCTGGGCATTTTTGGCGGAATGGATACCCCTAGCTCCTTGGGTCTTACCCGAAAGTGGCATCCCATTTGGGATGTTTTCCACACAAAAAAAACACAAGTAATCTATTGGAAACAATGGAAGATGCAGATTTTGAGCCAAAGATTTTCATTTCTTCTTCATCAAAATGAGGATACAAAAAAGACCTCTTTACAAATTTGAAATTTCCCTCTAATACCCTGTTTTCTCCTTTTCCCGCATAGAACAATGCATTTGAAATTTGAATTTTGGGGCTAAACTTGCGAAGGTCATAACTCCTCGCTCTTTGCTCAAAAAAACTATTATTGCATCTTTTCAGAAAACTATCGAAGGGGTAGGAAGCCAAATACTATGTTACCATAGAGTACCACCATATTTAATCCCTTAAAAAGGTCTTTAAGGTCTTCAAAATTGACCTCCAAGTTTTACTAGTTTTACTAGCAGGATTTTCACTAGTTTTGACAGGGTATATGACATTCAAATTTACATATCTCCCAAACCGCTCAAGATATTGGGATGATTATTTCACCGCTAGGTCTATTTTTCCATTCCCTAATAACCAAACTAACTTAGAGCATAAAAATAAAATATTACAAATTTTGGATGATGCAAGATTACTCTTACACCGTTGGATGCTCCTGCATCAGACACCTAGGGTAAATTGAGAAGTGACCTTCATTTCTTAGGTTTTGGAGGAAAAACCAAGTGGTTAACCTCTATCTTCAACAACCAATATGAATATTCAATAGGTTTGCCCTTCCACTTAACCAAATATTCTTCATACCGCTTGTTTCTTATACTTTTGTTGATGCGTGTATCCAAGATTTCTTCTATCTCTTCCTTCTTTGGAGTAGATGCTGGAATATCCCAAATTTCTATTACTGGTCCATCATCATTTTACCCTTCATGATATTCTACCAAATCAGAAATTTTGAACATAGGTGATATGTTAAGTCCACTTGGTAGTTCTACTTCATATGCATTTCTTGAATCCCATTTCTCTATGATCCTGCATGGTCCAAAATTCTTCATTTTCAACTTGTTATAGGTTTTAGAAAAAAACATTTCTTTTCTCAGGTGGACCATGACTTCATCTCCCTCTTGGAATTCCTTAAACCACCACTTTTTTTATGCCCTTATCTTGTACTGAGTGTTCATCTTAGTAATATACTTCTTCACTTCTTCATGCAAGCTCTTCAGGTGCTCTGCAAAATCCTTAGTCTCAACACTACTATTTTCCCCTCTATCCATATTCCTCAACTCAGAAACATTCCTTGTGCTACTACCATATACAATATAAAATGGAGATTTATTTGTAATCCTAATGATAGAATTATTATAAGCAAATTTTGCCTGTGGTAAAACCAAATCCCATCCCTTGGGATTATCTCCTACCAAGCATATAAGTAGGTTACCCAAACTCCTATTCACCACCTCTGTTTGTCCATAAGTTTGTGGGTGGCATACAAAACTAAATTTTAAATCTGTATTCAAATTCTTCCATAAGGTCCTCTAGATAGACCATTTAGTCATACCACCTCTTTGAAAAATAACCCTGTAACATGAACTGCATCATTAGTTTTTTGGAAGGGAATGAAATGTGCCATATTCAAAAATCTATCAACCACCACAAATATGGAGTCATTCCCTCTTTATGTCCTTGGTAGGCCAAGAATAAAATCTATGCTGATGTCTTTCTATGGTTTCTCTAGTACAGGTAATGGCTAATATAATCCAGTGTTTTGCCTCACACCCTTGGCCCTTTGGCATACTCTACAACTTTGTACAAATATCTTCACATATTGTTGTAACTGTGGCCAATAGTAGTTCTCACTAATGAGGGCAATGGTATTATCTCGATCAAAGTGTCCAACCAACCCTCCACTATGCTTCTCCTTGACTATATTCTCTCTCATCGAACTCCTTGGAATGCACAACTAGTTTCCCTTAAACAATATTCCATCTTGGATTAGAAAATCCAACCATTTACTTCTATCCAAAGTAACTGGTGCCATGCAAGCTTTCCAAGCCTTTGCAAAATTTGGGTCTTCAGGGTATAAACTTTTAAGTTCATCAAAACCTACAACCTCCACCTTCATTTTGTCAACAAGTTCTACCTTCTACTGAAGGCATCTACAACTTTGTTTGAATTTCCACTCCTATGTTTCAATAGAGAGGTATAACTCTGTAAAAACTCAACCCATTTTAAGTGCCTCTAATTTAGCTTCCCTTGGCTATTAATATATTTTAAGGCTTGATGATCAGTATATAGAACAAACTCTTTTGGCAACAAATGATGTCTCCATTTATTCAAAGCCTGAACTATAGCATAAAACTCTTGATCATAGATAGAATACTTTTTTCTAGCTTCATTAAGCTTCTCACTAAAATAAGGAACAGGTTTACCTTCTTGACTCAATACGACTCCTATGGCACTACCACTAGCATCACAATCTACCTAAAATATCTTATTAAAATCTAGAAGTGCCAAAATAGGTTTCTCTATGACTTTCTTCTTCAACATATCAAAACTCCTATCTACTCTTATAGTCCACTTAAAATCCTTATCCCGTTTCATTGTCTTCGTTAAGGGTGCACAAATATTGCTAAAATTCCTAATAATTTTTTTGTAAAAATTGGCTAGACCATAGAATGATATTACATATATAATGCTCCTTAGAGTAGGCTACTCAATTATAGCCCTCACCTTTTATGGGTCCATTTTGAGACCTTCAGCTGAGATGACAAATCCCAGATGCACCAACTCCTTCTTCGCAAAACTACACTTCTTCAAATTAATTAGCAACAGCTCCTCCCTCAGCTTCTCAAGAACTCGTCGAATATGAAGTAGGTGCTCCTCCAAATTTTTGCTAAAAATTAAAATGTCATCCAAATAGACAATAACAATTTTTCCCAAAAACTCCTTCAATACCTCATTCATAAGTCATATCAATGTGTTTCGTGCATTGGTTAGCCCAAATGGCATGACCAACCACTCGTATAAACCTTCTCTAGTCTTGAAAGCTATTTTCCACTCATCCCCTTCTCTGATACAAATTTGATGGTAACAACTCTTCAAGTTAATATTTATGAAGAACTTGGCTCCACTCAAATAGTCCATAATGTCATTCATACTTGGCAATGGAAATCTATATTTTATGGTGATCTTATTAATAGCTCGGGAGTCTATACACATTCTCTACTCTCCATATTTATTTGGTTCTAGTACTGTATGTACCCCACATGGACTCAAGCTCTCCTAAATTAGGCCCTTTTTTAGTAACTCATGGAATAATTTGTTTAGCTCCTCACTTTCTACATGAGTCATTCTATGGGCTGCCTTATTGGGTAAAGTAGCTCTCGATACCAAATCTATGTGGTGACTAATATTCCTCACTGGTGGTAAACCATCAAAAATATTATCTGGTATAATATCTGGAAATTATTCTAATAGACTTGATAATTCTACTAGGATATCTTTGTCATTTTCTTCCCTAACTCTAGTAATTAATGCATACAACATATGCTCATGCTTTAAACAATCCAAAAAATTTCAACCTTCAACTAAATAGATTCTGGCACTGCTACATAACTTTCATCCATCTCCTTTAGGAGCTTTAGCTTATGGTGCACTCCATCCTTTGTCAGGGAGTAAGTGCTGGCATGTCCATCATGTATTACATGCCAATAAAACTACCATGGCCTTCCCAATAGTAAATGGTAAGCGTCTATAGGTAGGATTTCACATAGTACCTCATCATGGTAATTCCTAATATGAAACTTTACCAAATATTGCTCACTGACCAAAGCCCTATGGTCATTTGGCAACCAAGCAATCTGATATGGATGTAGGTGCCTCCTTCCCTCTAATTGTAACTTAATAACCATTCCTTTCAAAACTAGGTTATCAATGCTACCATTATCAATGATAACATTACACACCTTACCTGCACATTTACACCTTGTGTAAAATAGGCTCTTCCTATGATTTGTATCCTTCTCATTCAACAAGGCTCTCCTTGTGACCATAACTTCTCCTATTTCTACTTCTTCAGATTGCTTATATTCAGCACCTTCATCTACAACAATATCTCGAGAATTACCTTCAGGTCTCTTATTTGTTTCTCTTTGGTATTATGGATACTCGTATGCTCAATGTCCTTCTCCAGATTGGAAGAAGGTTCCACAAAATACTCCTCTTCCAGGTCCTCGTATAGACCTCCCTCTTACTCTTTGGTATTTATTATTCTTCTCATGGGGGTGAGATAAGCATTCTCCCCCTTCTGGTACTAACTATTGCTTGCTTCTCCAGTCTTCTTTTGGTCCTCATTTTGTCCTCCATTTGTTCTCCCACCAGTTCTACCACCATGACCTTTTCCTCTTTGCTTGCTCTAAGATCTTCTATTCAGCTTCTCTTCTACCTTCAAGGCAAATTGGTAAGCATCTTCTATGGTGGAAATCCTAACTAGGATAAACTCATATTGAATAATTGATCTCAACCCATTTATGTAATGGGCTACTTTCTCCTTGTTGGCCTCATAATGGCCTAATCTCATTAAAATTTTGTTTAACTCCTCTGTGTATTCCTTGACATATTTGATTGACTATCTCAAACCTTGCATTTTCTTGAGCAGATCCAACTTGTAATCAGATGGAATAAACTGTCTCTTAAAATTCTCCACCATCTTCTCCCACCTTGTTATCCTTTCTTTCCCTCTTCTATTTCTATCCAACTATACTCCCTTCCACCAAATAATGGCATGACCCTTCAGCTTGGTCTTAGCAAACTTGACCCTCTCAGGATCTTCAACCTCCTCATACTCAAAGTATTCTTCCATGTCATTGATCCAGTCGATCAACTCTTTTGGATTAATATTTCCATAATACGTAGAAACCTCCATCTTCAATATCTTCCTAATCTATAATATAGCTCTATATAACTTGGATTACACAGGATCTACCACCTCTTCTTATTCCTAAAATTGGGTCTCTTCTTCTTTAGATTCATCTTCACTCCCATATTCTCTTCTTGGCTTAAAAATGAAGATTCTAAGCCAAAGATTTTCATTTCTTCTTCATAAAAATGAGGATACAAAATAGACCTCTTTACAAATTTGAAATTTCTCTCTAATACCTTGTTTTCCCCTTTTCCCGCCTAGAACAATGCATTTAAAATTTGAATTTTGGGGGAAAACTTGCAGAGCTTATAACTCCTCGCTCGTTGCTCAAAACGACTATTAATGCATCTTTTCGAAAATCTCTCGAAGGGGTCAGAAGAATGATATTCTAGTATCATAGAGTACCACCATATTTCATCCCTTAAAAAGGCCTCTAAGGCCTTCAAAATTGGCCTCCAAGTTTTATTAGTTTTACTAGCAGGTATTTTCACTAGTTTTGACAGGGTATATGACATTCAAATTTACATATCTCCCAAAATGCTCAGGATATTGGGATGATTCTTTCATCGCTAGGTCTATTTTTCCATTCTATAATAACCAACTAACTTAGAGCATAAAAATAAAATATTACAAATTTTGTATGATGCAAGATTAATCTTATACTGTTGGATGCTTCGACATCAGAAACCTAGGGTAAATTGAGAAGTGACCTTCATTTCTTTGGTGTTGGAGGAAAACCTAGGTGATAAACCTCTGTATTTGACAACCAAGATGAATCTTCAATAGGCCTACCTGGATACTTTGCAACTTTGTACAAATCTCTTCACATATTGTTGTAACTATGGCCAATAGTAGTTCTCACTAATGAGGTTAATGGTCTTATCTCGACCAAAGTGTTGAGCCAACCCTCCACTATGCTTCTCCTTGAGTAGATTCTCTCTCATCGAACTCCTTCGAATGCACAACTAGTTTTCCTTAAACAACATTCCATCTTGGATTAGAAAATCCAACCATTTACTTCTATCCAAAGTAAGTGGTGTCATGCAAGCTTTCCAAGACTCTACAAAATCCGAGTCTTCAAGGTATAAACTTTTAAGTTCGTCAAACCCTACAACCTCCACCTTCATTTCTGTCAACAAGTTTTACCTTCTACTTAAGGCATATGCAACTTTGTTTGACTTTCCACTCCTATGTTTCAACACAAAGGTATAACTTTATAAAAACTCAACCCATTTTAAGTGCCTCTAATTTATCTTCCCTTGACTATTAATATACTATAAGGCCTGATGATCAGTATATAGAACAAACTATTTTGGCAAAAAATAGTGTCTCTATTTCTTCAAAGCCTGAACTATAGCATAAAACTCCTGATCATAGACATAATACTTTTTCCTAACCTCATTAAGCTTCTTACTAAAATAAGCAATAGGTTTACCTTCTTGACTCAATATAGCTCCTATGGCACTACCACTAGCATCATAATCTACCTAAAATACCTTATTAAAATATGGAAGTGCCAAAACAAGTTGCTCTACGAATTTCTTCTTCAACATATCAAAACTCCTATCTACTCCTATAGTCCAATTAAACTCCTTATTATCCCCTTTCATTTTCTTCATTAGGGGTGCACAAATACTGCTAAAATTCCTAATAATTTTTTTGTAAAAACTGGCTAGACCATGGAATGATCTTACCTCTATAATGCTTCTTGGAGTAGGCCACTCAATGATAGCCCTCACCTTTTTTTGGGTCTATTCTGAGACCTTCAACTAAGATGAAAAATCCTAGATACACCAACTCCTTCACAAAATTGCACTTCTTCAAATTAATCAGCAACTACTCCTCCCTCAACTTTCCAAGAACTTGTCGAATATACAGTAGGTGCTCCTCCAAATTCTTGCTAAAAATTAAAATGTCATCCAAATAGACAATGACAAATTTTCCTAAAAATTCCTTCAATACCTCATTCATAAGTCACATGAATGTGCTTGGTGCATTGGTTAGCCCAAATGGCATGTCCAACCACTTGTATAAACCCTCTCTGGTATTGAACTTTGTTTTCCACTCATCCACTTCTCTAATACAAATATGATGGTACCCACTCTTCAGGTCAATCTTTATGAAGTACTTGGCTCCACTCAAGAAATACATAATGTCATCCATCCTTGGCAATGGAAATCTATATTTTATGGTGATATTATTAATAGCTCGGGAGTTTGTACACATTCTCCACTCTCCATCTCTCTTTGGTGCTGGTACTACAGGTACTACACATGGACTCAAGCTCTCCCAAATCATTCCCTTTTTTAGCAACTCATGGACTTGTTTGTTTAGCTCCTCACTTTCTATAGGAGTCATTATATGGGCTGCCTTATTGGGTAAACTAGCTTTCGATACCAAATCTATGTGGTGACTGATCTTCCTCACTGGTGGTAAGCCCTTAACCACATTATCTGATACAATATCTGGGAATTCTTCTAATAGACCTGAGACTTCTACTAGGATATATTTGCAATTTTCTTCCCTAAATCTAGGAATTAACACATAACACATATGCTTATGCTTCAAACCATCCAAAAAATTTCTACCTTCAATTAAATAGATTTTGGAACTGCTACATATATTTTTTTCCATCTCCTTTAGGGGCTTCAGCTTTTGGTGCACTCCATACTTTGTCAAGAAGTAAGTGTTTGCATACCCATAATGTATTACACACCAATAAAACTACCATGCCCTTCCAAATAGTAAATGACAAGCATCCATAGGCAGAATGTCATACAAGACCTCATCATAGTAATTCCCAATATGGAACTTTACCAAACATTGCTCACTGACCAAATCCCTATGGTCCTTCTACAACCAAGCAATCTGATATGGATGTGGGTGCCTCCTTCTCTCTAATTGTAACTTGGTAACCATTCCTTCCTAAACTAGGTTATCAGTGCTACTATTATCAATGATAATATTAGACACCTTACCTACACATTTACACCTTGTGCAAAATAGGCTCTTCCTCTGATCTAGATCCTTCTCCTCATTCAACAAGGCTTTCCTTGTAACCAAAACTTCTCCTCTTTTTGATTTTTGAGAGTGCTCAGATTCAGCACCTTCATATACAACAACAACTCGAGCATTACCTTTAGGTCTCTTATTTTTTCCTCCTTGGTGTTGTGGGCACTTGTATGCCCAATGTTCTTCTTCTCCACATTGGAAGCAAGTTTCATGAAATCCTCCTCTTCCACTCCCTCATCTATACCTCCATCTTCCTCTTTGGTAGCTATTATTCTGATTATGAGAATGATAAGCATTCTCCCTATTCTAGTCTTGACTATTAATTGCTTCTCTAGTCTTCTTTTGGTCCTTATTTCATCCTCCATTTGTTCTTCCACCAGTTCTACCACCATGACATCTTCCTCTTTGCTTGCTTTCAAATATTCTTTTAATCTTCTCCTCTACCTTCAAGGTAAACTGGTAAGCATCTTATATGGTGGACATCCTGACCAGGCTAAAATCCTCTTGAATACTTGTTCTCAACCCATTTATGTAATGGGCTACCTTCTCCTTTTTGGCCTTAGAATGACCTATTCTGATTAAAATTTTATAGAACTCCTCTATGTATTCCTTGATAGATTTTATTGACTATCTCAAACCTTGAATTTTCATGAGCAGATCCAACTTGTAATTAGCTAGAATAAACTCTCTTAAACTTCTCCACCATCTGCTCCCACCTTGTTATCCTTTCTTTCCCTCTTCTATTTCTATCCAACTATACTCCCTTCCACCAAATACTGGCATGATACTTTAGCTTGGTCTTAGCAAACTTGACTCTCTCAGGATCTTCAACCTCCTCATACTCAAAGTATTCTTCCATGTTATTGATCCAGTCGATCAACTCTTCTAGATTAAGATTTCCATAATACGTAGAAACCTCCATCTTTGATCTCTTCCTAATATGTAATATAGCTCTATATAACCTAGCTTACGCAGGATCTACCACCTCTTCTTATTCCTAAAATTGAACCTCTTATTCTTTAGATTCGTCTTCACTCCCATATTCTCTTATTGGCTCAAACCCTCTACGCAACTCCTCTACAAAGCTCTAAAATCTTCTTATGGCACCACAACTTGTCTCCCACCACCATGATTTATTTGTGGAGGCATTCTACTCTCGTTCCTCACAAAACCTTACCACAAATATTGGTGCAAACTGCCTCACATTTGGTGATCTATCTACACACTCAGGAACTCCAACTCTGATACCACTTGAAGTAGAGTTGCATTAATAAAACACAAGTAATATATTGGAAACAATGAAAGATGTAGATCCTGAGCCAAATATTTTCATTTCTTCTTCATAAAAATGAGGATATGAAATAGACCTCTTTATAATTTCAAAATTTCCCTCTAATACCATGTTTTCCCCTTTTCTCGCCTAGAACAGTGCATTTGAAATTTGAATTTCAAGAGAAAATTTAAGGAGGTCAACTCCTCGCTCGTTGCTCAAAATGACTATTATTGCATCTTTTCGAAAAGCTCTCGAAGGGGTATGAATCCAGGTACCATTCCTTGATAGAGTACCACCATATTTCATCCCTTAAAAGGCCTCTAAGGCCTTCAAAATTGGCCTCCATGTTTTACTAGTTTTACTAGCAATATTTTTCACTAGTTTTGACAGGGTATATGACATTCAAATTTACATATCTCCCAAACTGCTTAGGATATTGGGATGATTATTTCATTGCTAGGTCTATTTTTCCATCCCATAATAACCAAAAAAATTAGATCATAAAAATAAAATATTACAAATTTTTGATGATGCAAGATTACTCTTACACCGTTGGATGCTCCTAAATCAGACACCCAGGATAAATTGAGAAGCGACCTTCACTTATTTGGTGTTTGAGGAAAACCCAAGTGGTCAACCTTTGTCTTTGATAACCAAGATGAATTTTCAACAGGCCTACCCTTCCACTTAACTAAATATTCTTCATACTACCTATTTTTGGTGCTTTTGTCGACGCATGTATCTAGGATTTATTTTATCTCTTACTTCTCTGGAGTAGATGTTGGAATATCCAAAATTTTTGTTACTGGTCCATCATCATTTTCCCCTTCATGATATTATTCCAAATCAAAAATATTTAACACAAGTGATATGTTAAGTCCACTTGGCAGTTCTACTTCATATGCATTTCTTGAATCCTGTTTCACTATGATCTTGCATGATCTAAACTTCTTCAATTTCAGCTTGTTATAGGTTTTAGCAGGAAACCTTTATTTTCTCAGGTGGACCATAACTTCATATTCCACTTGGAATTCTTTAAACCACTACTTTTGGTATACCTTTGTATTATATTGACTGTTCATATTAGTAATATGCTTCTTCACTTCTTGATGCAAGCTCTTCAGGTGCTCTGCGAAGTCCTCAACCTCAACACTGCTCTTTTCTCCTCTATCCATATTCCTCAACTCATAAGCATTCCTTGGGATGCTCCCATATATAATATAAAATGGGGATTTATTAGTACCACTATTGATAAAATTGTTGTAAGCAAATTCTACCTGTGGTAAAACTAAATCCCATCCCTTGGGCTTATCTCCTATCAAGCATCTCAGCAGGTTACCCAAACTCCTATTCACCACCTCTATTTTTCCATCAGTCTATGGGTGGTATGTAGAACTAAATTTCAAATCTTTATTCAAATTCTTCCATAAGGTCCTCCAAAAATACCCAACAAATTTGGTATCTCTATCGAAAACAATGCTCTTTGGTAAACCATGTAGTCGTACCACCTCTTTGAAAAATAACCCTATAACATGAACTGCATCATTAGTTTTCTTGTAGAGAATGGAATGTGCCATATTCAAAAACATGTCAACCATCACAAATATGAAGTCATTCCCCCTTTGTGTTCTTGGTATGCCAAGAACAAAATCCATGCTAATGTCTTCCCATGGTTTCTATGGTAAAGGTAATGGCTGATATAATCCAGTGTTCTGCCTCACACCCTTGGCCCTCTGGCATACTCTACAACTTTTTACAAATATATTCACATATTTTTGTAACTGTAGCTAATAGTAGTTCTCACTATCAAGGGAAACGGTCTTATCTCGACCAAAGTGTCCAGCCAACCCTCCATTATGCTTCTCCTTTACTAGATTCTCTCTCATCAAACTCCTTGGAATGCACAATTGGTTTCCCTTAAACAACATTCCATCTTGGATTAGAAAATCCAACCATTTACTTCTATCCAAAATAACTAGTTTCGTGCAAGCTTTCCAAGCCTCTACAAAATCTGGGTCTTTAGGGTATAAAATTTTAAGTTCGTCAAACCCTACAACCTTCACCTTCATTTCTATCAACAATTTCTACCTTCTACTTAAGGCATCTGCAACTTTGTTTGACTTAACACTCCTATGTTTCAACACAAAGGTATAACTCTGTAAAAGCTCAACCCATTTTAAGTGCCTCTAATTTAGCTTCCCTTGGATATTAATATACTATAAGGTCTGATGATGAGTATATAGAACAAACTCTTTTGGCAACAAATAGTGTCTCCATTTCTTTAAAAGCTAAACTATAGCATAAAAATCTTGATCATATATAGAATAATTTTTCCTAGCCTCATTAAGCTTCTCACTAAAATAACAACATGTTTACCTTCTTGACTCAATATAGCTCCTATGGCACTACCACTAGCATCACAATCTACCTAAAATATCTTATTAAAATCTGGAAGTGCCAAAATAGGTTTCTCTGTGACTTTCTTCTTCAACATATCAAAACTCCTATCTACTCCTATAGTCCACTTAAACTCCTTATTCCATTTCATTGTCTTCTTTAGGGGTACACAAATACTACTAAAATTCCTAATAATTTTTTTGTAAAAACTGGCTAGACCATGGAATGATCTTACCTCTATAATGCTCCTTGGATTAGGCCACTCAATGATAGCCCTCACCTTTTTCTGTGTCTATTTTGAGACCTTCAGCTAACATGAAAAATCCCAGATACACCAACTCCTTCTTCACAAAACTCCACTTCTTCAAATTAATCAGCAACTGCTCCTCCCTCAGCTTTCCAAGAACTCGTCGAATATGCAGTAGGTGCTCCTCCAAAGTCTTGCTATAAATTAAAATTTCATCCAAATAGACAATGAATTTTTTTCCAAAAACTCCTTCAATACCTCATTCATAAGTCACATGAATGTTCTTGGTGCATTGGTTAGTCAAAATGGCATGACAAACCACTCGTATAAAACCTCTCTGGTATTGAAGTCTATTTTCCACTCATCCCCTTCTCTAATACGAATCTAATTGTACCCACTCTTCAGGTTAATATTTCTGAAGTACTTGGATCCACTCAAACAATCCATAATGTCATCCATTCTTGGCAATGGAAATATATATTTGATGGTGATCTTGTTAATAGCTCAGGAGTATGTACATATTCTCCACTCTCCATCTCTCTTTGATGCTAGTACTGTAGGTAATGCACATGGACTCAAGCTCTCCCGAATCATTCCCTTTTTTAGTAACTCATGGACTTGTCTGTTTAGCTCATCACTTTCTATAGGAGTCATTCTATGGCCTGCCTTATTGGGTAAACTAGCTTTCGATACCAAATCTATGTGGTGACTGATCTTCCTCACTGGTGGTAAACCCTTAGGCACATTATTTGATATAATATCTGGGAATTCTTCTAATAGACCTGAGACTTCTACTGGGATATCTTTACAATTTTCTTCCCTAACTCTAGGAATTAACACATAGCACATATGCTCATGCTTCAAACCATCCAAAAACTTTCTACCTTCAATTAAACAGATTTTGGCACTGCTACATATCTTTTCATCCATATCCTTTAGGGGATTCAGCTTGTGGTGCACTCCATCCTTTGTCAGGAAGTAAGTGTTTGCATACCCATAATGTATTACACACGATCAAACTACCATGGCCTTCCCAATAGTAAATTACAAGCATCCATAGGCAATATGTCATACAGGACCTCATCATGGTAATTTCTAATATGGAACTTTACCAAACATTGCTCACTAACCAAAGCCCTAAGGTACTTCTACAACCAAGCAATCTGATATGGATGCGGGTGCCTCCTTCTCTCTAATTGTAACTTGGTAACCATTCCTTCCTAAACTAGGTTATCATTGCTACCATTATAATTGATAATATTAGACACCTTACCTGCACATTTACACCTTATGCAAAATAGGCTCTTCCTCTGATCTGGATCCTTCTCCTCATTCAGCAAGGCTCTCCTTCTAACAAAAAATTCTCCTCTTTTTTCTTCTTTAGAGTGCTCAGATTCAACAACTTCATCTAAACTAGCAGCTCAGGCATTACCTTTAGGTCTCTTATTTGTTCCCCCTTGGTTTTTTGGGCACTCGTATGCCCAATGTCATTCTTCTCCACATTGGAAGTAGGTTTCATGAAATCCTCCTCTTCTAGTCCCTCGTCCATACCTCCCTATTCCTATTTGGTAGCTATTATTCTACTCACGGGGGCGATAAGCATTATCCCCCTTCTGGTCCTAACTATTGCTTGATTCTCCAGTATTATTTTAATCCTCATTTCATCCTCCATTTATTCTCCCACCAGTTTTACCACCATGACCTCTTTCTCTTTGCTTGCTCTTAAATCTTATGTTCAACTTCTCTTCTACCTTCAAGGCAAACTGGTAAGCATCTTCTATGGTGGTCATCCTGACCAGCCTCAACTCCTATTGAATACTTGCTCTCAACCCATTTATGTAATGGGCTACCTTCTTCTTTTTGACCTCAAAATGGCCTATTCCCGATTAATATTTTATAGAACTCCTCTCGTGTATTCCTTGAAAGACTTGCTTTACTGCCTCAAACCTTGCATTTTCTTGAG